>NW_010729285.1:291463-327244 GCF_000365185.1 Nelumbo nucifera | reverse complement strand
GCCCGGCCGTCAGGTCGCGCCAGGGCCAGGCCGCCAAGTCGCGCCAGGGCTAGGGCCAGGGCCAGGCCGCCAAGACGCGCCTGTGCCAGGGCCAAGGCCAGGCCGCCAGGTCACGCCTGGGCCACGGCTGCGTTGCATCAACCTCGTTAGTGACGTTAGTTACCCACTCCTACAAGAAGCTACTAGGAGCTCGACCTACGAGGGCAACATTACTGACTTTTGGTCACCAGCTCGCACGGGAGCACTGGAAGGCTCGACCGACAGGGGCGTCCATGCAGTCTATTGGCCGCTAACTCCCGTAGAAGCCACGGAGAGCTCATCTTTGTAGAGTGGACCTCGCGAAGAGAACTGATGAGGTTTTATCTGAATTGAAAGTAAAATTGGTAGAGTTGCTTAGTATGTTAGTTATCAACTTCCTACATAGTCTTTGAGTTCATAAAAAATGGAAACTATAAAGCGAGAGCTTTAGTTTCTAAAAAGTGAGGACTAAGAAAAGGACTTAGCCTTTTAGAGGATGAGAACTTAGCTTTTTGTAGCATTTCCCACGACGGCGCCAAATGATGCAACGACTTCTAGTCATGTATCAATTTTTTTTTGCTAAGTACCTCATCATTTGGTCTGCTCCCAAGTGGCCTGTGACTCAGCGGTTGAAGTGGAGATCCCTGGTGGCGAGCTACCTGGTGGCGAGCTACCTAGTGGTAAATTGCCTAGTGGTGAACTACCTTGATGAGCTGCTTGGTGGTGAGCTACCTGGTGGCAAACTGCCTGGTGGTGAGCTACCTTGATGAGCTGCTTGGTGGTGAGCTACCTTGATGAGCTTCATTTCTCTTTAGAGGCCTGCAAGGAACTAAATGTCAGAGGACCCGGGGTGGCTAACCCGGCGAGGTCACTTCGATGCTTAAGTCAGTACTCTCATAGTAGGCTACGAGATAAAAATCACAAAGTATGAGAGCTAGAATTTGCTTACTTGCTTGCCTCCCCTTTGCTTCTGGGGTTGGTGCCTTTATATACGCATTGTTTGGCGTGGGCTTCACGCACCATATCCGAGATTTCTATGAGGTCGTCTAAGTGGTTCGAGATTCCTAGAGGTAACCACCATGCACATTGACCACCCTTCAGATCGTTTGGCACGTGGGCCAACTTCCAAGGATCGTGGGAGTGTTTGGATATGCATGCCGAATTCATCGGCGATCACGTCTTGTAAGTCACCAGGCCGTGCCTGGGCCAGGCTTCCAGGTCGGTGCCTGTGCCAGGCCGCCAGGCCACGCCTGTGCCAAGCTACGCTAGGGCCAGGCCGCGCCAGGGCCAGGTGGCCAGGCCGCACCTGTGCCAGGCTGTGCCTGTACCAGGCCACGCCTAGGCCGCCAGGTGGGACACCATCAACTTGGCTAAGGCAAGTTGTTGCCAAAGTGGTTCTGGGTGTCACCTATTTGTTTTGAGGTTCCATGTGTCACAATATCATTGGAGGGCCAAATCCGCCCTCATCAAAAGTTATCGTAGATGAGTCGAAAGAATCCCCGCCCCAAGAATATTGTGAAATTTCGTTGCAAGCTCTGACCGGGGTGAGGTCGAACCACACCATGCAGGTAGATGGGCTTCTAGCCGGACGACCAGTATTAGTGTTGGTGGACAGTGGAAGTTCCTTCAATTTTGTTACCCAAGATCTATCCAAGAAGTTGGGCTTACCGATTCGACCCGTCTATATGTTCTCTATACATGTGGCGAATGGGAGCCAACTTTGTTGTGATGGGATTTGCAAATCTGCAAGCCTGAGGCTACAAGGCCATTCCTTCACCGTAGATTTGTACGTGTTTGAACAACTTGGTTGGTGATGTGTGATTCGGATGCTTGAACCATGGATTTCACTGTGAATGGACAACCATGTAGGTTATAGGGAAGAGGGTTCCAAACCCCTTCCCTAGGGCCCACCAAATCTATCCTCAAATTATTTCAGCACACCAGAACTCCAGTGCTCATGAACATGGACCCTCTCTATTGGGCCAACCCTGTCAGGCCCGAAGGGACTGGATGGCTTAGGCTCACATGCTGATAGCCTCCAACAGTTGTTAGTCGAGTTCAGAGATGTTTTCTTCGAGCCCATTGAACTATCCCCAGCTTGTTCTCAAGACCATCATATTCCCATCAGACCCGAGGCCCTTCCAATAGCATAGGACTATCTCATCCTTATACAACAACATAAGTAGCCCAATCCTATGTTCAGAAGGTGGCCAAGCTCCATGACACACTAGTCTTGATTATCACTGACCGGGATCCTACATTCATGAGCCTCTTTTGGGAAGAGTATTTTAAGGCACAAGGGGTGAACGTGTGTCCACTAGCTACCACCCACAGTCGGATGGCCAGACGGAGGTTGTTAATCGATGCCTTGAAACCTTTCTCTGATATTATGTCAGTGACAAGCCAACACAATGGATGAAGTGGCTAGCGTGGGGTGAGTACTTGTACAACACCTCTTATCACATGTCAATAGGAAGGACCCCTTTCAAAGTGTTGTACAGGCGCGACCCTTCACCCCTTATTCCCTATGAAAAAGGTTCCACTTTAGTAGCCGAGGTAGAAGCCCAATTCACAGAGAGATATGAGATCCTCAGGGCTCTAAAAGTTTGCCTACAAAAAGTTCAACAACAAATGAAGTAAAACAATGATAAGTACCATAGGGAGACAATCTATTAGGTTGGAGATTGGGTGTTCTTAAAGCTGCAGCCCTATCGATAAACCTCCATTGAAGAAAGGGGCTGGCCTAAGCTCTCCCCATGGTATTTTGGACCCTTCTAGAGGTGGGAGCAGTTGCATACAAATTGGGCTTGCCCTTGTGGGAAACTAAATCACAGCAGATACCAGATTTTAGATGGGTCAGAAAAGGCTGCAAGGTGGTGAAGCAAGCTCTTGTTTAGTAGAAGGGTCTCCCGACTGAAGATGCCACTTGGGAAAACTACTCCAAGTTACAACTGCAATATAAACACTTGAACCTTGAGAACAAGGTTCATCTTCAAAGGGGAGGAGCTGATAGGACTTCGGTTAGCCCACAATCCGGAGCCCATGAAAACCAGGCCCATGGTGGTCATAGACAGGAAGCATTTTAGGAGAATGGTATCAAGGAGCAGCCCACAAAATACCTTGTTTGGTTTTTCTACACCATGAAGCCACACGAGTGTTGTTAGAGATAGTGAGGTTTCTACGTGAAGGAGAATTGTCATGTGTCATGGGGCAAATTTGGGTTTGGATATGGGTATGGAGCACCTAATCTTATAAGAAGATAAAGTATATCTTTAATTATTAGAGTCCAAATTTTATTTAGATCTGGATTATCTCATAATTATATTAGGATATAGCTCCATAAGAGATTATAAAAGAGGAGGGGGCAGACCAGTCCAAGACAGCTTCATATTTTGCAACTTCTGGTTCTCTCTACACCCTTTTGTCTCCTAATTTTTTCTCAGTTCGACATCAACTATCTGGGACTGAATTAGATCAGTTTTCCTCTGATTTTTGCAAGAAAAATTCAGGGAATATCAGGCTCATCATCCTTATTTCGATCCAAATAGTTGGATCTCAGTTTTGTTGAAAATTATGTTATTGAATCAACTTCACCTATACACTATGCCATCTTCAATGGAGGCTGGTTTTAGGACTGATTTGGATATGAACCTCCACATTTGGATATGCATTTTTGGTATCTGTATCAAGTACAAATCTCCTTCTTTGTTTGATTTTAAACCTGATCCGGTTCAATGCAAGACCGATCATGAAAATTGCAATTTTTCAAAACATAGGGAATTTGATTCCTAAAAGGATTAGGAAATTTTTGAAATTTTGCCCAGCCATCTAACATAGTTCGGCCATTCATATGATGGATCCTAAACCTTACAACATAGACCATCCTCATCCCATTGGTTTACAACATAATTATGCATTACCTTGGCTATTAGTTGCTTTTATTACTTTTATTATAACATGCCATATAGAATTACATTTAGGCATGTAGCTTGGGACTTGGTCTTTTTTAGGAACCAATGAGGAACCCTTTTTAGTGGGTTTTGAGCAAAGGCTAAGGCATCCCTACTTTATTTCATAAGTTTATAGTTTATTTGCATAATGACTATTTGAAAGCATGGGAAAATGAAATAGTGGTTGGGTTTGGCGGCGCCAGCTTTCTATTATATAGTATGGCAACACACTAAACAAATAACAAAATGTAAAAAAACCACAATACCCTTATGGCCCATAACACATTAAATATTAACAATTTTAACATTCCCCCCTCAAGTTGGGACATAGATGTCAATCATGCCCAATTTGTCATATAAGTCATTGTGTCGCAGATGAATTTCTCCCTGATGAAATGCTTGTCTAATTCAATATGTTTAGTTTTGTCATAAAGAACCAGGTTGGCTGCAATGTTGATAGCAGCCTTGTTGTTACAATAAAGTGATATGGGACTATCAACAACAAATCCCAATTCACCTAACAAGCTCTTTATCCACATAATCTCAACAACTCCATGGGACATAGCTCTATACTCTGCTTCTGCATTGGACCTAGCCACCACACTTTGTATTTTGCTTTTCCATGTGATTGAGTTTCCTCCTATAAAACTATAGTATCCACTAGTAGACTTTCTGTCATCTATTACCCCTGCCAAGTTAGCATCTGTGTACATTTTAACTTTCAAATGCCCATGTTTCTGGAACAACAAACTAGCACCCAGGAACTTTTATTAGGTATTTAAGAATTCTCTCAGTAGCCTCAAGATGTATAGTCTTGGGATTATGCCTAAATTGATTGATGACACTCATTGCATAAACAATGTCGGCTTTGGTCATGGACAAATATAAGTGCCTGCCTACAAGTCTCAAAAATTGTTTCGAATTTTCTATAGGTTCTCCTCACTATCACCCAACCTAGCCATAATTGTCTTAATATTGAATTGTCATTGGAAAAATCCCAAGTGATTGGACCTAGAGTTCGGAGGCATTAAGTACCAAGCACAACATCAATAATAATAATGCTCAGCATCTTAATTTGAACTCTTAAACACTTACTATAATTAGAAAGCCTTTAACCATTAGCCACCATCACATTGAAGTAAGCTTCATGATTAGGTGAGGGGCCACATCTTTTAGTAGTCCTTAGGTCTAGAAAATTTTGAGTGGACCCCAAGTGTATTAACATTAGTATAGGTTGGCCAGCAATTGCAACTCAAAATCTCAAGTGAGCAATCTTCTATTCATGCTACAGTTCAAGTTGAGATAATGATCATCTTCATCATCATTTGACCCATCATTCCAAAACATCTTCTGGTTTTTACATGTATATCTTGAGACATACTATTCATCGCAAACTCGCAGTTCTTCTTCTTCTTCTTCTTAAGACTACCCAACAAAACACTTGAGCAAGAATTGTAGGCTCAAACTTTTCAGCTCCCACTCAGACTCTGGTTTGAGGCCAAAAACAAAACAACCAACAAGATAAGGTTTAGATAGACTTACCGCTTGGCTCGAAAGTCGTTGAAACTCCTCCTAGTAGTCGATGACAATGGTGGTATATGTTAACTTAAAGAGGCATTCAGCATGGTTCATGCTCAACAGCCCATTGAACCTTTCATCCATCACAATAATTAGCATCTCCCAAGAAGGTTGCGGGTGATACTCACAACGCCACTAGTACCATTCAACGACCCATCCTTCAAACTCCATGGAGGAAATTGTAAGCCATGTTAGGAATTGGGTTCACGGAAACTTGGAGGAGAATCTCTCTAAGGCATGTCTAAAGACATTGTATTTAGAACGTTATTTTCCCCCACTCAGTTTTATTGAGTTTGTTGTTGGATTACAGGTAAATTCATTCCGAAGATACAACAGAGCCTTAGATGAGAATCTGCAACCAACAAAGTTGAAGAATCTCCGAAAAAACCTTCTATAAAATAGTAGCAGATCGAACTGAGAGCGACAAGAGTGATTTTTGAAAACATGTGTTCAATTGCTTGATTTACATTCCTTAGGTAGTTTCTGAAGAGTCATGGAGAAGAGGAAGGCGTTGGTTAAAAATATGCTCTCTAAATAGTCACAATTTCAAACATTGTGACTGTTAAAAGGTGGTTAACAGTTAATGACTGTTAACTTTGAATAGTGCCTCTTGATCACACCTGATCGGATCATGCCTTGTACCAAAAGTCAAAGTTGACTTATGCGAACAAAGTACGTCTCATTGTGACAATAGCAAGCCTCTATACTCTACTCTTATATTTCTAATGAGTGTAAATAACTTCCTATTTAAAAACTTAAAACAAGTTTAGTAATTTTCCAATATGGGACATGTTGAAAACTGGTTTTAGTAAGAGAAAAAACTATTTTTCAAGACATGTGTGTAGGTGTGCTTTTCATATAATTGATCAATCAAACCCATTGGTTTTAATCTCTAATGATATTAAAATCCAACAAGCCACTGTTTTTCTACAATGTTGTGAAGCTAAAAATACTGACACATGAGAAGTAGCCAACCATCAAAGTGAGTTCCTGTTGAACCTTAACAGATCAATCTTAATAGTCCGCCAAAAGGTCCCCTATCCTGAGCTCTCTGTAGCCCTTGGTCCAACACCTAGAAGAGAATTTTGCCTGCTTCCTTCATCTGCACAAGTATTGGCTGGAAAACCCTGGCTCAAGGTTTGAAATTTTGATACGTATTGGACGATATCGGCCGATACATATCGTATTGGGGGCTTCTTGATACACCCTTCCAGGGGATGTTTCAGGATTTTAACCAATTCAGGGGATGGACAGACCTAAACCGACCCCTCTGAACTGAATTTGAAAAAAAAAAACTAAAAAACGAATTAAAAAAAAAAAACCTATCAATACACCTTTACCAACCTATCGGACGTATCGATATTTTGAAACTTGCCCTGACTCATATATATGGTCGAGTATCTCTATCAACTTGGCATTAAGTTCCTCTATATTCTTCTTGTTGCTGCTCAAACATTCCTCTAACGCTGATGTCACGAACCACACCCCCGTTGCCAGGCTGAGAGTGGTGCTTCACCCTGAGCTATAGTGACTTAATTACTGCTCAAAAGGGAAGGAAGAATAACAGGGAGAAACTGATGGTCATTACCAAATATTAAGTTAGTCATTTGACCGTTACAGGTAATAATTGATAATGATTGGCTGTATTATTGCGAAAAGGACAAAAAACATTATAACAGTAATTTGGGGAACTAGGTGCGTGTTTGACATGGTATAACTGTCATCGACAGTAAGGCTATTCTGGTCATGGTCATGTGATAGGGGCTTTGTTGATAGTTTGTGTATGGGGACCCAAAACGTCTCTAGAGAGATTTAGGGTCTGTTTGGTCTGTAGTCAGAATTGAAATCAGAATCGAAATCTTTCATAATCGGAATTGAAATGGTCTATTCCCATAATCTATTTGATTTTGATGGGAATTGGAATGGGATTGAAACCAGTTGAAATAAGATTTTATTCACATGGAAATGGGAGGGAATGGCCATCCCTTCAAATAGGGGAATGCCATTCCACTAGGAATGGAAATGAGAGGGAATGGCCATCCCTTCAAATAGGGGAATGCCATTCCACTAAGAATGGAAATGGGATTCCCATTCTGTCCAACCAAACTGATTCCGGTTCAATTCCAGACCCCTATTCCTGCAAACCAAACAAGACCTTAGCGTGACAACAACTCATTGATTTACATTCCACCTCAATTCTAGAAAAGGTAGGTTGTCCTCAAGTCCTTATCCTCGTTTTGAAACATGTTCAATATAACAAGTTTAATGGACCTTGGTCCAATCGTAGGTTTTGTCAATGTTTGATTCGAGAAAGATTGGATAGAATACTAGCTCTCCCAACTTGGTGGCTTATGTTTCCTAAGGCTATGTTTGGTTTGAAGGAAAAGGTAGTGAAACCTTTACAAGCCTTGTATAGGTTTTCCTGTCTTTCCCTACTTTTTCCTTCAAATCAAACATAGCCTAAAGGTCATGTTAATCATCTTCCCTCCATTGAGAGTAACCATTATCCAATATTTCTAACTCACACTAAGAGAAGTAGACACGGGTACATTGATAAGGTTGCTCGCTCTTGTAACAACTCTACTAAGGGTCCGTTTGGTTTATAGCCAGAATCGAAATTGGAATCAAAATCCTTCGGAATCAGAATTGGAATGGTCTATTTCTATAATCGGTTTGGTTCAGACAGGAATAGGAATAGAAATTGGAATAATCAGGAATGGGATTGAGAATAACCATTCCCTTAAATGGGGGAATGCTATTCCAGCAAGAATGAGAATGGAATTCCAATTACGCTCTAGCAAACAGTTAGAATCGGAATAGCCCATTCTGATTTCGATTCCAAACCCCTATTTCAACAAGCCAAACGAGGCCTAAGAGTTACTTCTGGGCAAAATGTAACGAATGCAAGTTCAATTTTTGAGATTCGAGTAAATCCATATGACAACTTTAAGGCCAAGCTCGATGAGGTGTGAAAGAAAATTCTTGGGGTCCAAGCCTAACCTATGTCTCATGACAATTTCTTGTTGGGACAACAACTCCTCAAAAGATTATGAAGCTTTATCAGAAAAAAAAGGAAGAATTGTTCTGGCGCCAAAGAGAAAAAATGGAATTGCTTAAGAGTGGTGACAGAAACAGAAATTTCATCTTTCAATGCCTAAGCAAAGAAAGAGAAATGACATGACATTGAGGCTCTAAGCAATGAGAATGGTGATTGGACATCCGAGGCATGTGAAACCCAAAATATAATTATGCAATACTTCAAGAAGATCTTTATAAATGAACCCATTTCTGATTTTGATGAGGATTTATTTGCTAATACTAAAATTTCTATTGAGGGAAATGGAGAGCTTTGCAGGATTCCCATTTCAGAAGAAATTAAGGATTTGAATAGGGGTGGCAATTTTTAATTCAACCCGCTGAATCCACTCAACCCACCTAATATCTAATTCACCTAATCCACCTATTTATTTGGTGGGTTGTGTAATCAAACCATCACCCAATCCATCCATCATTTAAATGGGTTGGGTTGTGGATAACCGTTGGGTTAGTCATTATAGACATAACTATTAATTTCTTAGCCTCTTTTTTATTTTCTTCACTTGAATTAAATAATTTATAATTAATGTATTAATTTTCTATTAATAATTGACTAAATTTAGTTTTGTCTTGAATCAATACACTTCACCCAACATAAATCCAAATCAATTTNGAATCCGAAATAGACCTCGGGTAGGATGGTTTGGTGCCGCTTGCTCTGTTCGATTTGAGCCATCCGGCCCAACCAATATTTACACACTCCGACCCGACCCAACACAAGTCGATCCGGGTCGACCTGAATACGAAACGGTTTTTAGGCAGGATGATTCGGCCTTCGCGTGCTTTGCCTGATCTGGACCGTCCATCCGACAAATATCCACACGACCCGACTCGAATCCGAACTGACCCGATTTAGCTACATTGACCCAGTTCGGGTCAACCGGTCTGGTCCCATACTCGTGCACAAACCTGATATGGTCCGATCCAAGTCAATCCACCATTGACTGAACCAGTCCAGTCCGGTCTGGTTCAACTGGATTGATCTAAACAGTTCGATCACCCTTGAGCCTAAGTTGTTTAAGTTGGTCTGACCGGTTTAAACCTAAGTTGCTCGGTCAAGTATTCACACGACCCGACCCGATTTAGTTACATTGACCCGGATCGGGTCAGCCGGTCCGGTCCCGAACCCATGCACAAACCTGATATGGTCCGATCCAAGTCAATCCACCATTGACTGAACCAGTCCAGTCCGGTCTGGTTCAACTGGATTGATCTAGATCTAAACAGTTCGATCACCCTTGAGCCTAAGTTGTTTAAGTTGGTCTGACCGGTTTAAACCTAAGTTGCTCGGTCAAACCCAAAATCCAAACATAGCCAAATGACTTTGCCACTTGTGTGAAAATAACATGCATATAATGTGATTTGAACCTTCACCACTTATGTAAACAATAACTACAATAACCACCAAGTTACAACCAACTTGTTTGTTAAGAGAGAGAGAGTTTGTTTTTTAAGTCCATAAATATAAGATTAATGGGTTTGGGCGGGTTGGATTGGGTTAAAGCGGGTTTGGATTAAACCCAACCCATTTAATTTTATGTAACTGGATCATTAATGGGTTAGCGGGTTAGATGAATTAGGTTGAAACTCAACCCAAACCAAACCCAACTCAACCCGCCCAATTGCCACCCCTAGATTTGAAATGGACCCACTTAAAGCTCCTAGGCCCAATAGACTCCCTCCCTTTATTCTTTCAACCTATCTAGAGTGTCACTTGCCCAAAACTGATTGCATTCATTCAAAATATCTTCTTAGAGACCTCGTTTCACTACTTTACAATATTATATCCCCAAATCATAATGCCTTTGTTTATAATTCTATCATCAAATAGGAGATTTTGCACTACATGAAGCAAGATAAAGGCAAAGTATTACCTCATCTATCTCCTGTTTTTCTTTTTCTCCATCACATCTTCCTTTTGCAAACAGTATTAATATTTGATAAGGCCGGCACCATAGAGCTACTTGAGAGTAAAATAATTTTGGCACACCTATAATTGGACTAGACAAGGAGTTAATTTCTCCAAGTCAGCTATCTACTTCAACCCAAATATTCATCGTTGTTGGTTGATTTAGATTGTATTTGGTACCATTGTCACTTCTACTTTGGTATTGGCATTTATAATAGAAACATCAATTTTGGTGTTTCGTGAAGAAACAACAATGGTACCCAATGTTGTATTGTAACTCAAAGCATTTGTGGTAGAAAAAAAATATATATTCTCATAAAATTTGTATTGATCAACCTAAAATGTCACAAGTAGAAATGACAATAATACCAAACACAACCTTAATTAGAGTAAATGTCAAATTAGGAATCTTATCTTGGATCCCCTTAAAAAGAAGGCAGAGACTTTATTTATCAAGGAGGTCCATACTCATCAAGTCTATGCTGGCCTCCATACATTTGTACTTCATGTCCACTACTCTCTTCCCTGTGGATACGTCTAAAGAGCTAAACTCATTCATTAGAGATTTTTGGTACGGTTTCTTTGATGGCAAAAAAGCATCTTTGGTTGTGCTTGGTTGCAGTGCAACTTTATTTACACTAGTACAAATGCATGGGAGTGCAAATGAAAAAAATGCAAATTCTCATTTAATTTTGCTTGGGATTTTATTCTATTCTGCTTCATGTCTTAATTTACTTCATTTATAATGCAATCAAACAAAATAAGCTAAAATTTGAAACAAAAATAGGTCAGAATTTACACTCAAATCATTTGCATTGCCATAGTTTTGCATCAGTACAAATTTATTTGCATTGCAACAAAACACAACCTTTATGTCAAAGAAATGAGAGTTCTTAAAAGTAAAATATTTGGGAGGCCTACGCATCTGAGAAATGAGAAAAACTAACTAGTGCTGATAACAAAACTCGGGTAGTGGCTTCTTGAAAATCCAGACACCTTGTGGGTGACCTTTGGAACAAATATCTCAATGGGTGCTCCTTGGACAAAGCCATCTGACTCACCCTGCTAGACAGCTATCCTTAAGAGCCCTATTCATTTTGAGGATTTTGGGAGGAGGGAAAGTCAGTCAATTGTGATTTTGATTCTAATTGATCAATGTACCAATGTTCTTTTTTCAGATTTATGTAGCATCTACAGAAAATTCATTTTCCCTAGCTATCACTTACCTAGGTAACCTATACCAACCTCCCAAGTGGATAAGTAACTTTCCCGCTTGAAGGAAAGTTGTTAACACTTAGACAGGTCAAAATTGTCTTTTTTAATAATGGTTTTTTATAACTAAAACGATTATTGTCTCATTTACCTGAGAAATAAAAGAACATGGATAAATGCAATTACCGGGGTAAGTGTGTCCAGTATTTTCAGGAAACACTTACCCAAATAAGTGCATTTACTCAGTTAAGTGGCTTTCCAAAAAACGAACGGAGACTAAATGTCAAGAATTGATAGATCATGGTTCTTGTTGGCTAATTGGTAATGGATCTCTTTGGATGCCTGGCATGTTCTTTGGATTCTAGGGGCATTCCTAACTTCCGACCTGACCCTACTTTCGTACTAGTCCAACCACTTCCCATCTCATGTTCGGTTGATAGCAATCTCAACCAATGGAACAATGACCTGCTACAGATATACTTCGATCCCTTTACTGTGGATAGAGTTATTATGGGACTAAATTCTAGCCTAGAATTTATCGAAGAAGAGTGCATTAACCACAAAATCAACCTAATGGAAACGGATTCCCCCCACCCCCTCCCCCAGGATTTCCGTGTTTCTTTGGGGGTGCTATATCTACAAAAGTGACCCTATCTAAATATTGTTACATATCAGTCCGTATTGGCCGATATATATCGTATCAGGGCCTTTCCGATACACCGTCAGGCTATGGTTCAGAGAGTAACCAGCACTTAAATCAATCTTTCTGAACCGGTTTAAAAAAATAAATAAAACATAAAAAAGCACTGATATAGGACGATACACCCTACCGGCGTATCGGCCTGTATTGATAGAACCTTGGTCCTTTGAACTTTTGATCATTCTTTTTTCTGAAGTGCAAAGTGACTCAATTAATTTGGTTTGGATCCCCACTATACTCAAGATAGATGATGAAATCCTAACCTTCAACTCATAGCTCAGTTATTGGCTGTTGAGTGAAGACAGCCCCCACAATGTTGATGGATTTCTCAAAGATTCTATTGCCATCCATGTATAGCAAATTTGGAAGATGCAGAACGAGACTTTTCTTAACAACGGTGGACTCATTGAAACCTATAGTGAGAACCCAACACCTTGTTTCAGTTTACTGCTCATGGGACCCCTCGTAATCAACAATCACTCCTTCCCTGCCTAGAGCCCATTAGTTGGCTTGGACACCTCCCGAGGCAAATGTCTTTAAAGTTAATGTCAATGGGGCCTATTCTCTTTCATCTGCAAAGGACTGTGATCATAACCGGAGACTGCAAGGATGCCCACATAGAAAGTCAGACCACCCCTTTTCCTGCCTGTTCTGCAGTTGAAGCGAAAACTCGAGCATTCCTCGAAGGTCTCTCACTGACGGCCCAACTCAACCTCACGGAAGTTATCATCGAGGCCCTTTTGCTTTTCGGTAAGTTATTTACTCAGGTAAATACAATTATCTGGGTAACTTTTTCCTAGGAAACACTTACCCCGGAAAAGTTCATTTACCCATGTTCTTTTATTTCCTAAGTAAATAAAGTAATGACCATTTTAGCCATAAAAATCCATTATTAAAAGGGGCATTTTTGTCCCATTCAAGTGTTGGCAACTTTCCCTCTAGGTGGAAAAGTTATTTACCCACATAGGATATGGGTATCACTTATCCAGGTAAGTGATATCCAACAAAATAAACTTTCCTTGCTCCCCACAAATCCGAAAAATGAACATGGGATTCTTGGTCAATGGAAACCAAAACCCCATTGACCAACTTTCCCCCCTCTCAAAATCCAAAAAAAGAATACCCCCTAAAAGTAATGTAATGGACATCATCCATACCCTATCTGATGAGGATACCACCACTCACTAGCTCATACTCTCCTTTGTTGCTAGTTACAGGGACCAGATAGCCACCTTCGACTGAATATTGCTGTTCAATACTCTCTCATGTACTTGTATCATATGGGTCAATTCTACTTTGGACCAAATATTGCTTACCATCTAGAGGGAATCTCCTTGTAACTGAGTTTTATTGTTCAATGAACCTTGGCTTATGCCTTTCAACATTACAAATTGATACTTAATCAAGCACAGAATCGATTATTGCAAGCCAATGCTAAACTGTTAAAAATCCCATATCAAGTGATGCGTATTGGTTTTTCAACACACTAAAACACCATTTAAAGATACCACGATTTGTACAAATCCCATATCATTTATTATTGTTTAAATTTATATGGCCGTGCCACTGCAAATGTAGTTGTTAATACTTGAAAACAAGTCGCCCGATGAAAGAGAGATTCCTCCACTAAGCTATACAATACCACAATTGTCAAAATGTAATGTACCTTAACTTTTTAAGACTTTAAACTATTTTATAAACTTTTTCTTATTGATTTTATTAATTAAAAAAAATGAAAAAAATAAATAAATAACTAATCTAATTCTTCTACTGTTCTACCCATGGTTTTCAAAACCGGACCAAACTGGACAGTCAGAACGGAAAAACCAGGAACCAGTCACTTGACCAGTTCCATTTTTCCCCCAAACTGTTGATTTTGGTCAGCAAACCACTGAACCGGCCAGTTAACCGTTCAAACGGTTTTGACCGTTTTTCAATTTTTTTATTTTTTTATCTTTTTTATCAGAACGGGCCGACCATTCAGGTCAAATGGTCTGACTGTTTGACCCAGTAACCGGATCCCTGACCGGTTCGGTCACCAGGTCGATTTTAAAAACCATGGTTCTACCATTTCCCAATTATCTCCTTATCATATCCCAATAGTTCACAATCCACATAAACAATTATGGCATGTCATGTATACATGTGCATAAACATTATTTGTCATATGATACTTATGTTCAATTTTATTCATATATTTCAAAAAAAGAAAAAAATATATATATTTGAGATTCCCTATCCATCATATATGGATTTTTCAATCATACCTATATGTATCCAGATACAGTTTCTTAAAATTGCATATTTGATACTTTTTGCATTTTTAATAATATAAACGTTGTCTCTAATAATATGTAATGTCGCTTAAGTCATCATTTCTTCCTCTACTTGTTTAAATGTTCAGCTATTGCTCAAATGTAGATAATGGTTACACTTTACCCTATCAACAAATTGATGAATCAACCATATCCTTGTGATGTATTACCAAGTCTTCAACAGTTTAATGACATCAAACAAGAAGTCAACACTAAACAACTGCTTGCGATTAAACATCAGCAGCTCTTAACCACTACATTGCTTGACAAGAATATAATTTGTAGCCTTCTATCATGACAAATTAATCTATTTATATTGTTTCCCTTTTCTTTGAAATTGCTTCTTTCTTTGTCATCGTCCAAAATGCTGCATAGTACCGATTCTGCAATTTATGAATAATTACTTAGTGGCCACGGATCAATTTATAGATGAAATTCATCCCATAATGTAAAAGATTTCTGGAGTCTTGCATTAGGCAACATCTGTAGTGCGTTTTATCTATTGAGCCTACAATTCAAGACCTAAAAGGTCTCATAGTTTTTGATCATCCTCCCTCCAATACAAAATATTTATTTGGGACAAAAGAAAGAAGGAAATGAAGCACAGCCAAAGAAGCATGCAAATTTGTACATCGAATGGAATACTTACTTGCATCATGGATCGAGAGTTTGCAGTGTACGTAGTTTCAATAGTCTTTTCTCTCTGATGATAGCAAGAATTGATCAGGCACACATAATCATTAGCCTCACTGATGATTTACAAGAATAAAAGTAAACATGCATCTTACCTCTAATTGAAATCCATAATGGAATGCAACCCTCTTCACATCTTCCAAACTAATTTCAATGGACATCTCCTAGAAAGAATACAAAAGGAAAAGAACAAGGACATTTAGTGAGTAATGAGTTATTGCCTGGAGAGGCAGGGGGAAGGGGATGGAGGGTATAGCAAGTTACATCATCTGGTCCATATGCATCTGCGAAGTGATAGAGTAGGGGGCCCAAGTTTATCCATACCTAGGAATATAAAAATTAGCATAAAATATGTTTCAATTATGAAAAAAAGGGACAAGAAAAAGGTTAGCTATGTAGGATGAAAGAGAACTAATTAGCAATAGTAATATAGATCGTGAGAGATCTTATAGATTGAACAGAGCAGGCAGCGACCAAATGATAAATTAAGTCCCAAGGAATTAGAGTATAAGATACTGAAGGGCAGCCCCCAGTTATTACTTCTTTACAGCTTAAACTTACTCCACCATCTTTTAGGATCCTTGATATGATCTCGATGTATTCAACAATGTTGTGTGCCGTATCAAGGAAGAAGCAAGTCACTACAGCATCCCAAACTCCTGCAAGCATACCAGAAGGGCCACCATAACAATATAAGTATTAATTAAAATATCAGAAGCTGACATGAGAAAAAACATCCTGCAACCGACAAATTCCCCATTTTCCTATGACATGAGAAAAAAAAAATCCTAGGATAGAAATGTTGGGAGGGGGGGTATTTGATAGCCTCACGTAATCTGTAATACATGCTTCAAATACCCAGTTCTTCATGTGAAAAACTTTTCTCCAACAATAATAATAGTAAATCAAAGAGATGGTATGATTACAAGCAAATAGAAAATAGAGAAATAAAAAAGCAAATGCAAGAAACAACATTTATGTGGTTCGGCAAATTGCCTACGTCTATGGATGAAAGAAGCAAGAGAGAAAACCCTAAGAGCCAAAATACCTTGCTCAACAAAATATCCCAACACTGGTTTTCAAAATACCTCTTCATCTCACCCCCAAATCTCTGTCACTCTTGCAAAAAGAAAACCCTCACCAAAAATCAATATACATACCTAATAGGTTACCCAAAAGATACCCAATAAGAGTTGGTTCCCAAAAAGGACACCACTCCCCAAAAAGGAAGGTATTGACTACATCCAATTGATGTAGATCCCAAGAAAAGTTTGGAATCCAGAGCAAAAGTATCCTTGTAGTCAATACCTTCCTTTTGGGTGAGCCACTTTGCAACCAACCTAACTTTGTATGTTTCAATCAAACCATCAACCTTGTGTTTGATTGTGTACACCTACTTGCACCCCACAATGTTCTTCCCATCTAGTAGATCCAATAGCTCCCAAGCTTTTGCTCTCAATAATGCTCTCGTTTCTTCATCCATAGTTTTCTTCTATTTGGTATCAATAACAACCTCTAAAAACCTAGGAGTAGAGACAGAGGACAGGGCACAAACAAAAAAGTGATAGACAGGAGATAAATGAGAGTATGAGAAAAATCTATTTATAGGATAAAGAGTGCAGGATCAAACTGGTTTCCACAAAGCAAATAGGAAGATCTGAATCAGAGCTAGTGGATGCAGGATGAGAAACCATACCTTGGTTGGTTAGGATGAGAACACCCAATTTATTGCAGTTAGGAACTAACAAATCTCTCTTTCTTTTGCTTCCTAAAACACTTACATCACAACACTTAGGAGCAGTGCCTTCTGTGCAAGGAGTATTACCAACACGGGTCCTATCAATTGGAGGCCCAACTGGACAAGTAGACTCAGTGAGCTCGTTAGGAACCGAATTAGTTGCAGTTGAAAGAGGAGCAGCAATAAGGACAAAAGGATTAGCCCCTAAGGAAGTCTCTTCCACTCCACTAGTCTCTCCCTAAAGTCCCTAAAGAGGATTTTGATAAGGGTGCCACCTTTTGTAATGAACTTCCTACTAGTAATTGGATCAAAAGCACTAATCCCTTTTGAGTAGGAGAATAGTCCAAAAACACCCTACAAATTGCCTTACATAGTTTTCAAGGCGCCAAGGCGACCATGGGGCGCCCAGGCGCCTAGGCGGGCACCTAGCCCTCTCCTAGGCTATGGAACTTAAAAATAAGAAGCCGATGGATTTCTACCCCTTCTGTACTAGTTTTTTTGGTTTTATGTATTCTGCACTTACTTTTGTGCTTGTGTTTCATGCAGTGTTGCTTGATGAGAACAATTACTAAAATAAAAGAAGAAAATGAAGAAGAAAAGTAAGGGGCGGAGCTGCTGTTCTAGACCCAGAAAAAGAAGGTGAAAAAATATTAAAATAAAAGAAAAAATATGAAGAAAAGAAGGGGCTCTGCCCCTGTTTCAGATATCAATGATGAGAACAAAAGAAGGGCTGAAAAATGCAAGAAGCTAAGAACAAAAGAAGGGGGCGGAGCCCCTGTTCTAGGCCCAGAAAAGCTGGTGAAAAAAATACTAAAATAAAAGAAGACTATGAAGAATTTCAGACACAAATAATGAGGGAAAAAGAGCTGAAAAGAAACAAGAAATTTCAGAACAAAAAAAGGGGGCGGAGCCCCTGTTTTAGTCCAATAATATGATTCAAACCAGGAAAGAAGAATGGTTTTAGTCCAACAAGGAAGAGAACAATAGGGCGTAACCACTGTTTTAAACCAGTGGAAAAAGAGAACAAAACGAAGGAGAAAACTGATTAACTGACCTTGACTTAGAGGATTGTGTCGGAACGATGGAGGGCTGTTGTTCTCTCTTCTTCCTCATTTGATTCTTTTGTCAAAGTGAAACCCTTGAGATATTTTGTTTTTACTTTCCTCGTAACAAAAACATGATAACATGCAACATGTCCTATACATGTGTTTCAGTCCCCTCAACATGTGCCTAATACATTTTCTCTTGGCGTTTGGGCGAGGCGCTCCTTGAAAAGCACCTAGTTGCCTAGGTGTCGCCTTGACAACTATGTTGCCTTAGGATCCAGCATCATGGTTCACTTAAGATCCTCAACATGAATGAAACACACACAACGAAAAACCTTTGGTGGTAAAGAAAAACAGTTTGACCTAGACATGGAACATAGAAGGTGGTCTTCATACCGAATAGTCGAGATAATATCCTGTTGGTCAAATAAGATATAGTGAGAGCAACATGAGACCAGAACTTCTTTGGAACCTTGCTTTGAAACAAGAGGAGCACATGCAATTTCTAATATGTCTATTTTTTCCTCTCTGCAACTCCATTATACTATGGAGTGTAACTACAAGAAGATTGATGTAATGTTCCCTCATCTTCAAATAACACATTCAGAGGGTTCTTGAAATAATCGCCAGCATTGTCAAAATAGAATTGTTTAATCTTCTTCCCAAATCGATTCTCAATCATCTTGCAAAAGACTATGGAGATCCTAGGTACCTCCTCTCTTTCTTTCTTCAAGTAAATCGAAGTACACCTCATAAAGTGATCAATAAAACTAATAAAGTAACGATAGTCATCCATTGAAATAATTGGTGAAGGACCCCACACGTCAAAATGAACCAAATCAAAAGGAGCACTAACTTCATTACTATAGCTTGGATAGTTTATTCTACAATGCTTAGAAAATTCACATACTTTACAAAAATAAATTCTCAATTGGCACTCTTTCAAATAACTTTGGAAACAGAACTCTTAACAACATAAAAGACAAATGAACCAATCTGGCATGCCATAGATAGTCCACTAGACTCCTTGCATTCACCGTTATGACTTGTTGAAGCTTTAAGAGCTGAATTGATATCTTCATTAGTTAGTAGGGACAACCAACCCCCAAAACCACTCCCAACCATTTGATTTGTCAACTGGTCCTAGAAGACAATTTGTAGGAAAAGAGTCACAATACAATCCATGGTCTTGGTGATTTGAGAGACTAAAAGCAAATTAGTAGTAAAGTTGGGAACATGCAAAGCAGACTTAAAAGAAAGATCCTTTCAAATTGAATATCCCCTTTTCCATGAATAACGAAAAGATAGCCATCAACAACTCTCACTTTATCTTGTCCAAAACCAAGATGGTAAATTGAGAAATAGGAAGAATTATTTGTCATGTGTTCAGAGGTCACTGAGCCAATGGCCCCTGAGCCATAGGATTAAGGCTGAATGGCACTAAGGCCAAAAGCAATACTTGTCTTGGCAAAGGATGAAGAGGATAGTGGATTGTCTCAATCGAGCCATAGCATGATTGAGGATGTCTACCTCTTTGGCTGTGAATTCAGGGAGGCTATTAGGAGTAGTGGTTTGTCCCAGACAAGAAAAAGCACTAGGGTTGCAGACTTTTGCAGTCCATCCATCATATTCTAACTTGCTATATCACCATATGTTCCTTGATCCCGAAAATTGAAGGAGCTACAAACTTGAAAGATTTCAGACCGATTAGCCTCCTGAACATACTCGGGATTGAGTCCAGTGAGGAACTCAAAGGCCTGATTTCTCTCCACTAACTTCCTATGAGTCTCAGCATCTTTAGTACACCCCCACACAACAGTTTCCATCAAGTCGATCTCCTGGCAAAGAGATTTCAGCACAAAAAAAAAATCAGCCAATGGTTTCTCCCCCTATCTTAAATTATTGGCATCATTAGGCCCTAGCAACATTCAACTTCTGAGAATAGGTCTTTATAAATGTTTCCAATTGCTATCAGAACTGAAGATTAATCTCAACAAGAGTGACAATTGGTGTAGGGGAGGTCCAGCAATCAGTTTTTGAAATGTGTGCCAGCTCGTTGGGTTGTTTGATTGGGGAGTTCCCCCTTTCTTATCTTGATTTGCCTATCGGAGCTAGGGCAGTTGCCTCCTCTATTTGGCAACCTGTATTGAATCGAGTTGAGCAAAGTCTTTCTGGGTGGAAGGGGCAAGTATCTTTCTTTTGGTGGGAAGATCACCAGCTTGGTGATAGAAGAAATAGAAAACCTTTAAATGGAGTTTCTGTAGAATGTTAAGGTGGAGAATAAATATCATTTGGTTAAATGGGAATAGCCAAGTATAGCTAAAACAGATGGGGGGTTGAGCATTAGGAGGGTGGGGATGTTCAACAAAGCATTGTTGGGGAAATGGGTTTGGAGGTTTGGGAGGGAGAGGGAGCAGCTTTGGATAAGGGATGTAGTGGGCAAATATGGGGCGGTAAATTTTGTGTGAGATGTAAGGGAAGTGAGATCTTCTTATGGGTTGAGTGTGGAAGGGGATCATGAGATTTAATTCATTACTTCTTCCGCTTATGTCTTGGAAGGTGGGGTGTGGTCCTAGTGTGAGGTTTTGGGAAGATGATTGGCTGGGGGTGGGCAGACGTTGTGAGTTGTGCCCAAGGTGTTACAGTTTTTGTAGTAAAGGGGTGTGAGTCTCTCAAATGTTATGAGGTTAGAAATAGTAAGGTGGTATGGTGCCCCACCTTTAGGAGACCATTGCTGGATGGGGAAATGGAGGAATGCATAGGGTTGCTGTCAATGCTGCCAAAGGCCATAACTGATCCAGAGGTAGTGGAAGGTTTACCGTTAAATCTCTATACGATGCATTGAATAGAAATCAGGTGGAAGCTACTTCAATCAGAGGATTTTGGGGGAAGACAGTTCCTTCAAGAGTGGAGGCTTTTGCATGACTGGTGTCAATGGCCAGGGTCCTTACGCAAGACAAATTGAAGAAGAGAGATTTAATTTTGCCAAGCAGATGTGCCTCATGTTTTTCAGAGGAAGAAGACTTATTTCATCTAATGGTTAGCTGCTGTTTTGTGAAAAGGAATATGGGTTTTTTTCTTCAAGCTTTTCAGAGCAGTTGGCTGGTCTCCTGTTAGGCCTGCAAAATATTTTTGAAGCAAGGCCAAGACTTTCTGGGAACATCAAAGTCAAAATTCTCTGGAGCCGCATATCTTTTGCTGTTTGTTGGGAGTTGTGGAAGGAAAGAAATAGAATAATTTTTATGAAGATGAAGAGTAAAAAAACTCAGTGGCAATTAGATCAAATCTTGTAGATTGGGTTTTAATTATTCCAGAATTTGAACAGATCAAAAAAGAAGATTTTGGTTCGAATTTTTGGTCTACATTGTCAAATTAATTATTGTATGGGGTTTTAGCTTGGTCTGTTTTGGAGTTCTCTTTTGTATAGCTGGGTGGTGTCATCTTGTCACCTATAGACTTCTTTACCTTTTTTATCATTAATAAATTTTCTTTTTTATTTATCTTTAAAAAAATTCACTCCCACATTTTGTATTCTACAGAATCTTCTTCTTGTTCTTTGGTTTTCCCATTAATACACCCTTGCTGCTTACATCCTCCAATAAACATCCTTGTTGATTCTGACCACTCCAATTAATTTTAATTTAGTGATCTGTAAAGGAAATTGCTCTGAAACAAGATCTAAACCTGAAGTAGAACTTGTAGCAAATTAGCAATAAGTGTCACCTCACTATTTGTACATAGTTTAACTTCATTAATGAAAGTTATAGTTGGTGGAAACACTTCAAAACATGCACTAGTACCCAGCACAATAAAAGTAACAAATATTCACCATAGGAACAAGTTTGATGGTCCAAGAGAAGAACTCAAATGCACCAAAGCAATTAATCAATTTCCTTGAACTATCAGAAAGTTCCAGCCATCTTGAAGAAGCTCAAAGGTTTCTTTTGAGCCAAGTAATAAAATAGATGATAAATTATCTTTCAAAGTATTTAATATTGATCCAAATGACATATGATCAACTTTTGCATCCAACAAAGTATCGTCAATCAACCAACACCAGTCAGTCCACTTAGCAAAGTCCCTCTTGCATGTGTAACAACCCAGAATCATGAGACTGGAAACATTCTGATTTTTCAAAAAAAAAAAAAAGAAAAAATCTTTAAAGATGCAGACTGCTTAAATGATCTTAAAAGAATCATTTTAAGGCTTATAAATCCACCTCTTCAAGCAGTTTGATTTCCTGTCTTCAAAGGAAGTTCAGTTATCTAGCATCTGACATCACCTGCATGGTGAAGGGACTAGAGGTGGGTACAAGAGGCAGACAAAGGGCTTGAATCATCTAGGAGGGTCTTGCGGTATTGTAAGTAGGCATCAGTTGGGTTGGGGAATTAGAGGGTAATTCACCAGAGGCAGCCAATGGTCATTAAGGTTTCATGCTGTGGTTAGCAGGGGCTAAAGGCATGGTTGAATCAGAGGGAGTTTCAGGGATCATTACACCTTGATTTTGTGTGGGCATTTCAAAGTCTACCAAGTTGTGGTTGGAAGGGAGTGAAGGTTGGCTTAGATCAGGAGTGTCATAATTTTTCCTCGTATTAGTTTGTGCATTTTATGATTTCTTTGAGGGAATGTGCTCTTGCATTGGCTAATAGGATTGGCAAGGTTAGGGGTGTTGTTAGTTGATGCATAGAGTTTAATGTACAGGACTTGTGGTTCGCTTCATACCTTTTGTTGTTTTCCTTTGCTTCATTTTACAATGAATGCCATGGACTTCTTGTATACCTTCTCTATTTTTATTTCAATACATTTTCTTTTACCATAAAAAACAATACCATTAGGGAAAATACAAACCACAAACACAATTGACCAATACAAGAATGTGGTTGACAGCCGTAATCGCCAAGGCAATGCCTAGCCAACAAGGCACCCTTTAAGGGTCACCCAGCACCTACATGTTTTTGTATAAGAAACCACAATATTTTTATATTTTTTATTATATGATACTTATATTATTATAATATATTATTATACTAAACTATTCATCTTGTTGAGTTATAATATTTTTATAATTCTTCTACTAGTTTCTTTTTATTATTTTCTTCAATCAACACACAAGTTGGTGTAGTCTTTAACCCTTCAAGACTTCAAAACCTGAACCACTAAGTAATGAAGAGCTTGAAGATTTTATCCAATCAACACATAAAAGCAACCGAGGAATGTAATCTACTTGTTGCTCAGCCCCTATGTTTTCTATTTTTTCTTTTCTTTCTTCTTTATCTGATCATAATTATATTGATTTTCTATGTTTCAGTAACAAGTTCATACATATGGCATGAGGAATATGGTAACTATTAGTTAAAGATTATTGTTTATTACTGTGAAACCTAGGGAACTACCCTAGTATTATTTTTTTTATTAAAAACAAACAAACAAACCCATTGCCTAGGTGACTAAGTGACGAGGCACCCCCCCAGTTGCCTTAGCTTTGCCATGGCACCTCAAAAACTATGTCTACTGCCTAAATTTCAGCTGTAGTTCTGTTTTAATAATGAACAAATCTATTTTATATATTAAGGTATAATAATGACTAAATATTTATCTTAAAACAATTATAAAAAGATCAGAACCATAGAACATCTACCTTCTTGGCTAGAATCACTATAAACTTCGACAAAATCACCACCACACATAGAAAATCCTTCAGTTATTCCTGCACTGTTTGCAAAACAAACTTGACAATTATTATTTGGCTAAAAGGGAAACATAGTGTAGTACATACTTATTGAACACTTACACTAGAATTAAGATAAGCAATGGGTAATTAGCATAATTCAAATATTATAAAGTTACTTTTCATTTATAAATAGAAAAAACAAAAGTGTCAAAGTGAAACATTAGAAAAACAATATACATCATCATCACACTGTTATCATCCAATTTATCTCAATTTTGTGGGATCATTCCACAGATTCTGTTATTTGACTCCACTTTGTAAGACCATAATTTCTTTTAAGAATGATTGTATTTTATCTTTACCCCCCCCCCCCTCCACTCTGTCTAGAGTCAATCATTCTGTTAGTTGATTCCATTTTGTAGGACCACAATTTCTTTTAAGAATGATTGTGTTTTATCTTTATCCCACCTACATGCATTCAGTTCAATAAATCCCCACCCCCCTCTTCCACTCTGTCTAGAGACAATATTTGTTAAATGAAGTTGGGTTCCCAGGAATTCAGCACTAAGTAACTTAGATGGGGCCCTGCAGGGCCTCCACATGATTCAGCATACCACTGTGTTTTCACAACTCAAAATTTTATCCTGGCTGAAAGAATTTTCTTCTAAAGAGTGAATCTACCTTAGGGGTGTTTTCTCTAGAACAAGAGTGTTTCTAGCAGCAGAAGCCCCGATAAGGCAATAACTTCAACCAATTTGGCCAAGTACCTTTCACAAACTAATAATGCAGTAGCTCTCAATGGTGTTGACGCCCAATCTAGCCTCAGATAATTGGCCACAGACCTTAGTTGTTGATCTACACAGCTCACAAGGTCACCGTATGTCCTCTCTTACTTCCCCAAGCTTGAGAAGAAGATATAAACGCATTGAATGTTTCTCCTTTTACTCTTCCTCTCTGCTCAATAGAAAAATGCAAATTTTGCCTCAAATTATTCTCAACTATGATATTGCAATATCAACAAGATTTAGGGAAATCTCCCTGTTTTTTTCTCTCATAGAGCCAACATATTGCGGATATATCAGCAATATTTCACTTTTCATTCATAAATTATCCTTCTATGATTCAAAATTTTAGAATATCAATGAAACTTTTTGATATTTCATTAAAATTATTGAAATTGTTTTAAATGTCTTATTGAAAAAACAAATGGGGATTTTGTAATTTGATGATTGAGAGAAGGCATGAATCAATCTGTGGAATCATACCAATTTAATCAGAATTAAAAATAGTACAAAATACAATAAAGCCCTTAGTTGCATGAATTTTGCAATGACATAAATACCACTCTTATATAAACAGTCCTCAAGTTGAGCATGGATAATAAACATGCCCAGCTTGCATAGATTCTTTTCAAGCTTGCCCTTTCGGAAGCCCTTTCRTCAAGCAATCAACTAATTGATTAGCTGAGAGTATAAATGGTATGCACACCTCCCTACTATCTATTAATGCTTGAACAAAATGTTTGTGCATATCTATACATTTGGCCCCATCATGTCAAACTGGATTTTGAGCGATGTTTATGGAAGCTTGATTGCAACAAGAGTTTCATTGGTTTCTCATATGGAATACCTATCTTTACTGTCAGATTCCTTGGCCATTCCTTGAATATTAAGTTTCTGCACTAGAACAAGCTACCAAGAACTACTTTATGAAATAAAATTACCTCTTACAGAAGTACAATAACCAGAACATACCAAGTCACTAAAATTCAAAAAGAAAGAGAAAATTCCATATAATAACAAAAGAGTATTTTCAATCTAACCAAAACATATAGTAACAAACAAGACAAAAGTCAAGATGACAAGTGACATTTAATGAAGAGAAGATACCTATTAAAGTCTCTGAATTTTCTCCTATTTGATTTATACAGTTCTTTGCCATGGTTTTTGGAGCCTTAAGGCTATCTTTGGTTTGAAAGAAAAGAAAGGAAATTTTGAAATATTCCAAAAGATTCCAAATCTTCCTTTGTTTGGTTCGACCTCAGGTGAAGAAAAGAAAACAAAATAAGAATATTTAAAATCACAAAAATAAGGAAATGGTATCCCCCCATTTTGGTGGGAAACCTTTTTCCCTCGAGAAAGAGGAAGCTCCAAGGAAAAAAAAAAAATCAGGTCATCTCTTCTCTTTCACTTCAGCTTACCGCTAAATGGCCCCCTACGACCATCTTCAGTCAAGTTTGATAGAAAAAATTGCAAAGCAGTCACCTGTGCTCTAGCAACTAGAGAGTCGACAAAGATTCTCAAGTGAAACCCTCATTGCAAGGTTCTTTCTTCGTCAAGTTAATTATCTTCTCTGCTACAAATATTCTTCCTTCGTCTAAGGCTGTAGATCAGGCATCTTCTCAAGTAGGAAGATCACTGTCTGATCTCTACTTCTCTCTCTTCTCTCTCCTCACCCTCTTTTTCTCTATTCTCTCCTCTTCTCTGCAAGTCGGGCTGATCTCCATGTGTTGATAAATATCTTTATTAAAGAAAAAAAAGTTTGACAGTACTCTGCGAGAAACAGAAAAAGAGACACATGTTGCATTGTACAAGACTTAACTCTCTCGTGTCACTGTTAATAAACAAATGGAACTTACCATTTCTGAATGCAAGTTTACATAAGGTTTTTCTTGTTTCGAATTGCATGTTCTTTTTTATCGTGGCCATTTTTTAGGTCAGTAGATCTAGAGTCATTTATAAGAAGTTTTATGCTTTTGATTGCAAATGAACTGCCATATTCTTCTTTACTTCTGATTTTGCAACCCAACTGTTCATTTATTTGTTTGTGTGAATTTTATTGTCTCAGAATTGCAAACTATATGAATTAGAATTGGGTATCCGTGACTATTTATGATAGACTGCTTTTTTTAACTTGTTTAGACACAAGGCATTTTTAGTTGTATTTGGTTTTTCTAATATGAAATTGCAACTCTTCCAGTCACTGGAAACCAGTCAAGCAAACTTGGATAATTTAGTTTTGGATGTCTGACCCATGCAAAACACTAGAAACTTGCACATTGTAAAACAGTTTAAGTTGGAGAATGTAAATTCTAATTAACACTCATGCAAGAAGGATGTTTAGGGGTTAAAACAAATTTGACTTTTGTTTATGGGCAATTTGAGCAGGGGAGGTTTCACCAATCACAGTGGAGAAGATGCAGGAGTTGATTTCCCTGATACAGATGAAAGCCTAGAAATACAGCATCTTCTCAACTGCAAAGATAAGCTGCCAAGACTGTCAGTTGATGTAAAACCTTGCTGTCAACTTCATTGCCCAATTATCCAATTGAAATCATGATGATAATCCACCAACCACAGGCCTCAAGCATCTTAACAATATAAAAAAAAGAGAGATCAGGCAAGAAGTGCATATCACATTCCAAAGGCAATAGGTCACCTTTTGTTTTATACCCTCTTCCCATATTGTTAGAAAACTTGTCTTTCCCATTAAATAAATAAAAATAAAAGAATCTCAATACAGCAAATAGAGGGGAAGAAAGAATCAATTTATATCTCCTTCATCTCCCCTCAAAATCACCATTACTATCCAACCTAATTAATATGGTGTTAATAGTACCCATGTGTGTAAGCTGAAACTTGAGATGTATCCTACAAATGGTAGAATGGAAAGCCATTCTTCATCTAATGGAATTAATATTTTACAGATTCTTTTAACATTCAGTGGATCTAAATTTTTTTATTCTTAACAAAAGAAAATTTATTGAGAAAATATAAAAAGGTACAAAGATTAAGCATGGTAATGATTTGTCACCTGGACACATAGTATTGAAACGCATTCAAAGGTACATCATTTTAACAATCAATAGTCTCTAAAACCTTGCCCCAAAATCTGATCCATTGGCTTATGAACATTCAAGCAGTAAAATCAGCACCCAATCTCATGGACCATTTCCCCATTCTCAGATTCTGTCTACTTGCATTTACCAAATCAATGGCTAGTCAGGAAATACAAAGTTGCTTCCCCATGGAGGTTCCAATGAGTACACTCAGCTCAGTTTCTATGGAATCATTATCATATATGAGGCTCAAAGAAAGATCCCCCGAAGCCTTGATAAAACTCCACCTATCCATATTGGACCAGGATTCCCAATTTACCTACTATAAAAAATAGAGTTTTGTGACTCATTCAATAGGAGGTGTATCCATTACTTGTTTCTGACTCAGTTTTATGCATCTATGTAAACATTTAGGCATCTACATGTTTTAGTGCGCTGAACGAAAAAAAAAAAATACTACAAGCTTTAAGGAAGTTTATGGCATCAGAAAAATATTAACAAATGATAACCACAACAAGAGAGGTTGGTGCTGGACAATTCTGTGTATTATGGTCAGCACACCCACAAACAGTTGATCATTTATTTCTACACTGTTATGGAGCTAGAAATCTGTGGGCAAGATATCTTGGCTTTTTTGGGCAGAAAATTTGTTTCCCAAGTTGTGGAAGAATTACAGATCGGAAAAAAAGTTATATGGAAGATTCTTCGGTAGATAGTATCTGTGGTATTTGTGCAAAAGTTCTATGGAAGATGCATGACTAGAGAAGATGTATTTTGGTGCTTGAATGACGTTGGCATCAATTTTTTATTCCTTAGAACCAGTGTTACAGCCCCTTATTTTGGTGCATAAATGTCACTAATGCATTTTCAGTTTCAGCATATCCTGATTTTAGATTTAAATAGATAACCCAAGAGTTTAGTTTGCACTTACATTGTTAATTTAGGGGTTTGAACTTGACGGTCTTTAAACCCTAGCTTGGAGTGTTTCAATTTCAGCATATCATGTTTGTGCTTTAATCCAAACAATGGTAACAGGTTTAAGAGAAACAGGTTTGCTCTGTTACTCTGTGATATTTTACCTGAATTCCTACTGGTTATCAGGAAAAAAATTCATTTCCATTGTTTTATATGAATGGAAATGAAACTATTGTATCAATTTTCCATTTCTATAAACAGAGTTAGGTTCAATTGATGGACTGCAACTCTAGTTGGAACTTAAATGAAAAAACAACCCACCCCCACCCCCCAATTGGCCAAGGGAATGATAACTGAGGTTGATTTTGTTGATGTGGTAGTTGTTTCAACTTTCATAAGTTATTGTTGTGGGGCCGATATTATTAATTTTGGCTTTGTTGGTATACCCAACATGTTTTTATCATGTATATACATGTCGTATTATTTATCACCAAAGTTTTATTAGTAAATGTTGTGGGCCCCACATTGAAAATTTGAATGCAGAGCCCACATGCAAGAGTTCGAAATATGCTATAGATGCCTCTCTCGCAAGAATGTAGCTCCCATGTAACAATATGCTTTCATTAGTGTTCTTGGGGTTAGGGTTTTGCATCTGGTTTGTTTCTACTTTCTAGAGTATTAGGGTTTTGGGTTTTTGTTGAAGTTTCCGCCCGTACGTCAATAGATTGATCGATCCATGGCTCATGGCTCAGGGGAGTGCGAGAATGACTGGAGTTGTGAAATGGTTCAGCATGACCAAGGGCTTTGGATTCATTACCCCGGACGATGGTGGCAAAGATCTCTTTGTCCACCAGTCATCTATTAAGTCTGAGGGTTATAGGAGCCTTCCTGAGGGAGAAAGGGTTGAATTCGTGATTGATACTGCCGAAGATGGGAGGACAAAAACTGTGGATGTGACCAGCCCTGGTGGATCTTACGTTCAAGGAAGTAGGAGAGATTGCTACGGTGGTGGTGGTGGTGGTAGAGGTGGATGTGGTGATGGGTACGGCTTTGGAAGTGGTTACAGTGGTGCAAGCAGCAGTGGTTATGGTGGTGGAGGGTACGGTCTTAACAGGGGTGATGGTAGAGGCGGAAGAAGTGGTAGTGGAAGGGATAGTGGTGGTGGCAGTGGTGGTGGAGCTTGTTACAATTGTGGTGAGACTGGGCACTTTTTGAGGGAGTGTTATCAGGCAAGTGGAGGCGGATTTGGTGGTGGGAACTGCTAAAATTGTGGGGAGGAAGGCCATTTCACCAGAGAATGCCCTAGTGGTTCGAGAAACTGACTGAATTAAGTAGTGAATATGCTCTGCCTTTTTTGTGGCTTTTCGTTCCTTCTGTTCTACATATTGGTGGTATTTTTTTAGTTTTTCTTTCTTTTTTTTGGTCCTTCAAAGGGTTCTCTCAGGTTTCATCTAAAATGATGATACTACAGTAATTGGATGGGGTTTCCTGGTATCTTTTCATTCTTTTGTTTCGCGTACTTGAAACCTTTTGATGAGAGCTAAAGGTTTGGATTATATCATGTAGCGTTTGTTTGGATTAATAGAATAGGCTTATTTTCTTGTTATTAAAAAAAAAAAAAAAAACAAGAACAAGAACAAAAGAAATAGAAGAAACAAATATTTAATAGGATGGAAAGAACAAATCATAAGAAACATAATAAGATATAGGACAAGTTACACATGCAAAAGAAGGCTTAGTGCATTGCCTTTCCCGTTGGCTATGTTTGGTTTGAAGGAAAAGGTAGGGAAAGACAAGGAAACCAACTGATTACACTCATAGCATATGAGTGCTTTTGGGAGAATGCATAAAACTAACTGATTACACTACAGCACAAAACCCTCTCTACAGCTTCCATATGTGTGCTTTTGGGAGAATGCATAAACTAATTGATTACACTCATAGCATATGAGTCTAGCCAAGTCATACAAAGATAAATAGCAGCTTCTGTACAAGTCTCTAAAACACTCCCTTGTCGGCCAAGGGCTCACCATCATTAACAAAGAGCCTATGATTTGCATCAATAGGAGTAGAATCCGGCTTGGCACCAAGTTTCCCTATCTTCGTAAGAAAATCCAACACATACTTCCTCTAGGAGATGAAGATGCCCTATTTAGATCAAGCAACTTCAATCCCCAAGAAATATCTCTTTCCCAAACCCTTAATCTCAAACTCAAAGTTAAGGAACCTCTTAAGGGCATGAACTTCTTGTGTGTCACTTCCAGTCACAACAATATCATCAACATACACAATGAGGAAGGGAACCCAAACTCTCCTCTTCAGAAAGAGGTTATGATCTAACCATGTCTAAATATAACCAAACTGTACAAGGGCAGCCCGAAATCTATCAAACCATGATCGTGAAGACTGTTTAAGGTCATAGAGTGATTTTTTCAATTTAGTGATTTACACACCTTGTCTTTCATCTCCTCCCCATACGTGCCTAGAGGAAGTGACATATACACCTCTTCAATCAAATCACCACCATCCAAGATGGCATTCTTTACATCAAACCGATAAGGCCCAATCATAATCCCCTACCAAAGAAAATAGAACCTGCACAAGAGTCATCTTTGCCATTGGAGAGAAAGTCTCCATATAATGTATCCCATATATCTTTGTATATCCCTTGGCAACCAGGTGAACCTTATACCTCTCAATTATCCCATCAACATGATACTCAATGGTATATATCAACTTACACCCTACAAACTCCTTCCGAATAAGTAAATCTACAATATCCCAAGTATTGTTCTTTTGAGTGCCTCTATCTCAGCCCTCATAGCATCCTTGCAATCTGGTTTAGATAAGGCTTTAATTACAGACTTGGTTATGGTTTGAGATGAAACAAAGGCTAGGAAGGAATAATAGCAAGGGGACAATAGGCTGTAAGAAAGGTATTTAGATATGTAATGAGATATACATTTCCTCTTACCCAGTGTTTTAAAAGCGTAGGAGCCAATTTGCGCCTGAGGTACAAGGCGAGGCGCGCACCTTCTTAAACAAGGCGCAAAATTACAAAAACAGAAAACTAAAACATCAAAAAAAAAAGTCAGAGAATTCAAAAAAAAATGCCAAAAAATTTTAAAAAATGCAAAAAATTCAAAAAATATTAAACATAGTTAATAAAAAATATAAACTTAAAATTTAAGATAAATTTTTTAAAAAACCTATTATCTAAAATTAAAATACATAAACATAGCAATGTAAAGTGTATTCAAATGAAAATTTTAAAAATAAAAGCAAGCATATAAAGCATTTTCAAGCATGTAAAACCCACAATCTCTTTCTTCTCCTTAATTGCATTGCATCAAGTAGCTAATGTGATGTAAAACATATTGTATTCTTGATTCTACGAGTCACCTTTGTACCACGCCCCTCGAGGCAAGCTCCGAGAACCCCCTATTTACTAATGTTGTTCATTCATTCATTGCAATAAAATATCTTCTTAAAAGGCAATGAAAGTTATAAAATCATTATTTTTATGTGAGAAATAAGAATTTCAGACCGTAATATAGACTTGTTCGGGCTTGCCTCGAGGGGTGTGGTTGGGGGTCCAGGGGTGGGGCCCTCGGCCCAGCCATTAGACTCAGAAAAAAAAAAAAAAAAGAAAAAGCAAAAAGCGCAAAATTTTAAAAAGGTGCATGCCTGGGCTGAGGTGCAAGGCGCATCAGGCGCACGCCTAGGGTGCGCCTAGGACCTGGGCAAGGCACATACCCCACAATGCGCCTCGCCTGTGCGCCTAGCCGCGCCTTTTAAATCACTACTCTTACCCTTTCTTACAGCAATAGGTAGTCAAACTCTCTTCTGGAGTTGGAAGTGCCTAAGACTCAACTAAGGATGAAAGTGCCTTTGTTTTGGGTACTACCTCTGGACAACAAGGTGAGTAGTAAAAACTAGGGAATGTATGAACTATGGTACATGGAAGCTTCATTTCAATTTCTTTGTTTAAGGAAAAGACCTTGAAGGTTATTGAATGGTACTGTTACTAAACCTGCTGAAATTGGGGCTAAAGCATTTCAGCAATGGAAGCTTGATAATGGTAGGTGAGTCTCTTGGGTTCTTAGTACAATTGAGTCTCATATTGTTGTACCTATGAGAAGAACTCAAACAGCTTATGCGATGTATTCTTATCTGGAGAAGGAGAAGGAGAAGGTTTACCATCAATCCAACATGTCTAAACAATATCAAATTGAATCAGAAATTTTTGCTTGTTGCTAAGGAGATTGGAAGATACAATAGTATTATGCTGGCTTTCTTGACTTGTGGGCAGAATATAAATTAGTTCATATTGATCGCTCTGATTCTTCAAAGCCATTAAATACCTTCAGAAACACTTAGAAAAGAGGAAGGTGAATCAATTTCTAATTAGGCTTAGACCTGAACAAAGGAACTCTTCTAGATTTGGATTCAATGTTAAGAGGTAAATCTTACATCTTTGGATGAAGAAAGAATTTGTCAACCGGTATCATCTTCTGCTATTGGCTTATCTGCTAAGTTTTATGCTTATCGTTCTTCCCCCTCTCATGTTTGGATTATTGATTTATAGAGTGACTTGTGTGGCCTGGAATATTGTTCATCAAGAAACACAATAACATTCTACTTACTAATGTAAATAAATGGAAAATGGAAAGAGAAACCCTACTAAAGTAGAGAAACAAGAAGTTATGGCCCAGACCCACATCAATCCAAGTCCCAAAAGTCTTCCCCATGCCAATCATAACCTGTTTGTTGGCCTTCTTATGAGAATAAGTCTTACAAGGCTTGAACTGATCCCCATCACTAAGGCATCTATGGATAGCCATTGAACCTGATTGATTTTGACCTTTAGATGCAAGAAGGTGGTGACTTCTCATGTTCAAGTAACATACTACAATCATACATACAACTATAGGGTACAACTGTATGACAAATCGCACTAGTGTATGATAGTGTTAAGAATCCTTGAACAGGGAATTGATCGGTTCACTTGGATTTGATCCTAGTTTAAACAATTGAAAAGTAAGTGCGTAATAAGCTTAGGAAATATAGTACAGAGGACAAGGTTAAAACATCATTAATTTTAACATTATCCTATAAGAGCAAGGGACCCACTGTCTATGGAAACCTAATTCCTACCCAAGAACAGAAGATAAGAATGAAACAATGAAAAGATGCTGGTCAAATGGTCCAATGTCTCAGAATCAATAAGGAATGGACTTACTTGGGGCAGTGAACCAACTACCTGTATGGGCAAACACAATAGATGGAGCAAATATGGATGTAAAAGATGTAGTACCAGGAGAGCCAGCAATTACATTCTCTAACTAGGAAAAATACCAACTATACCTCCCCATTTTGGCCTGGGCAGCCACTATAGTCTCCATTGATGGGAGAGACCAAGAGCAAAATGAATATTAAGCATCACTGAAAAAATGCCCACATTTGCACTATTTTATTTGGTTTGGTATTATTCTCGTACAACCAGGAAAGGGACAATATGTGGAAGTAGCTTCCAAGCAGTGTTGCATAGACTCAGACACAGGAATCAGAATTCAATACATGTATGAGAATCTCACTCAGCAAGACTAAAACAGGACTCGTTGACTCACTTCATATAAATAATATATTGCCATAACCCATAACCCATAACCCATAACCCATGTGAAGACTATATATTCCATATTCCCCTCTATACATGCTTTGTTAAAAATTAGAATAAAACCAATTTTGCATAAACATAGCCTTGTTTAGAATACAGGCGATCATCTCATCCATGGGATGGTATGACTAAACATGTCTCTTTCATTGTTTCATTTCTTAATAACAGGCTGTGTGACTTAGATGCTAGACATCAAAAGTAGACGTCATCATTGCTACCCTTTTTGTTGAAAACTGTAGATATACTTTATTTTACTTAAGAGGCTATCAGACTGTTATAATTTCCATCAGCCAACTCTCTTGTTTACTTATTCCATTTTATTTAAGAGGATGTCAGTGTATTGTTTACCCTAAAGATCTTAATGGAATACCTATTAAATAACTCTCCTCACTGTGAACAAGAGAGTATACCTATGATTGAGATACATCATCCTGAGTAAGGATGTCTGATATGCAATATCATACTCAGGATTCAACCCTCCCAAGAATTCTAATGCCCAGTCTCTTTCTACAAGCACCTTCCCTACATCTTTGGAGCAATTCCACTAAACTGTCTCTAAGTAATTAGTTTATTGCCACAATGATTTTAACATGGAGTAGTAATACACAGACTTATCTCTCTATTCAATGTTATTCATCTTAATCCAGTAATGACTTAGCAACCATAAGGGTCTGGGAGTAAGTTCCAAAAATTTGAGGCATCCACATCTCAATGGAGATGTAGGCCCATTTGAACAAACAAAGGAATTATCCATTACTTCCAAGGTTAACTCATTACATGGGCCACCTACGTATTAATTTCAGGAAGAAGAATCCCTAAGTGAATTATCATCTTAATCTCCGAAAATTTTGATTGTCTTCAAATGAAGACAATGAATCCAATTCTATTAGTCATGGTAACCCGTGCAGCAAGCATGAAAAAACAGTCTTATTAGGAATATTGCTACCAACACATCTCCAATAACGATGTATTTTGGAGATTGTTCTGAAGGCTGGATATCACTTAAAATCATCAATAAATAACCCAAGGTTTCTAGCTTAAACAAAGAGAGACCAAGAACAATTTATGGCTTGTCATATCATATTTTGAGGAATAATAGGAGCTTCCTCTTTAACCAGAAACCAGTAACCAAACCAAGATCATCACCTTCTCATTATTCCTGATAAATACATCCACACAAGGACCAAAGTATCGATATCGGGTATTGATGAAGGAAGATTTGGCCCGACCTCGTAATCACTCAACACGTGGCAAAGGCAAACAGCTCGGCACAACAGCGCGCCCAGGGCGTGAGCACCAAAGGGAGGAAACCAGCAGTCCGAACTCCCTACAAGGAGCCCGAACTCCCTACGAGGAGCCCGAACTCCCTACGAGGAGCTTGAACTCCCTACGAGGAGCCTGATCTCCCTACTAAGAGCCCGA
>NW_010729285.1:257211-291041 GCF_000365185.1 Nelumbo nucifera | reverse complement strand
AATCATACCCGACCTGACAGAAGCTTAGGAGTGAGTGCACGAGGTGGTTATAAAAGGCTCCCTACCCCCCAAGAACAAGGTATGTGAACTTTGCGCCATCTGGTTTTATCTTGCCTCTGAAAGAATTCTAACTTGAGCTTCGGAGTATTCATACCGGGTTCCCCCCGGAGCTTCCTCATCTCTGTTTCAGGCTCCCTGTAGCTCCGTTCAGAGGCAAGGTCGTTGACAGCTAGGACCAGCCGGATTGCGCACCATCAGGTATCATACCGGACAACTCGGATACGGATATAGATATGGATACACTTTGGAAATGCATGGATAAAGACAACAAATATGGAAACACTGGGAAACATCATACAATAATATCGCCTAATGCATAGACGTCATACAATTTTATTGATAATGCATCAATCAAGAGTCCAAGAGACAAAACATATGTAGCCACTATATTTTAATTATTATATCAACTATTTTCTATTTTAATATTTTTACTATTTATATTAACAAAAAATGTCTACCAAATATTAAATTCTCAAATGTAAATTAAAATATCAATTAATAATTTATAAAAATTTATAATCTCACCTTAAAATATATCAAATTTGTTAAAATTTTTAAGATACATATCATATATAAATTCGTAACTTTTAATTACTAAAGTAATTATTCCATTATTAATATTTTGATTTTTTTTAAATTTTCTGAAATTAAAATGCATTTTTATATAAATCTAGATTAGTAGATTTGATAGATTCAATTTAATATTATATTCTCAAATCTTTTTAAACAATATTACTATTTTCATAAATAAAAAATATGCTGTTATTTAATGTAATTAAAAATATTAATTAATACTTCAAATATATATACATATATACATTTATTTTAAGATACATACTCATGTGCAAATTTGTAAGTTTTAACTATGAAAATAATTATTCCATTATTATTTATTAATATTTTATTTGTATAAATTTCTTGAGATTAAAGTCATTTTTTATTTTAATGTGGATTTGATAGTTACTTACTCCATTAGTTTATAAAATACTAATTTAGAATAATATACTTTCTATTTTTAGTTGGAGTTGTTAAACATAAATATATATTAATTATTTGGATTGCATGTAGATACAAAAAGTTTATAAAAGTTATTTTATTTCACTTAATCAAAACAACTAAGATCGCTTAGTGGTTTAAGGGTTAGGACTTAGGTGTGCTGCATGTTAAGTGACATGGATTCGAATCACACTATCATCATTTTTTAGTAGAATGGTGAGGCATATCACAATGTATCAGTCTGTATAGGTGGCCTGATACCATAGTTTTCAAGGCGCCAACGGCGAAGCTAGGTGACAAGGGGGTATTTAGGACTTAGGTGTGCTGCGTGTTAAGCGACATGGGTTCGAATCACACTATCATTTTTTAGTAGAATGGTGAGGCATATCACAATGTACAGGTCTGTATAGGTGGCCTGATACCATAATTTTCAAGGCGCCAAGTCGAGGCTAGGTGACAAGGGGGTGCCTTGTCACCTAGGTGGGTGCCTAGGCATCACCTAGGCGATGGATCTTTTAAAGTAAAAGCATGTATCCTAGGGTAGTTCCCTAGGTTCCAAAATCACATTTTCTTAATAGATATCCATAATTTTCTTAAGAGAAGTATAAACTTCATGTTAAAGTATAGAAAATCAACATATTCCAACATATTCATGAGAAAAAAAGAAGAAAGAAAAGAAAATTAAAAAAATATAGAACCCCAATTTCTATTATAGGAAAAGAAGAAAAGAAAAGGTGGAAGAAGAAGAAGAAAAAGAAATTAGTATACACACACAAAATTAGTAAAGAAAAAGAAGAAAATGTGTTGATTGGACAACATTTTATGTTCTTCCTTATCAGTTCAGGTTTTGAAGTCTTTGAGGGTTCAATACAGCATTTAGCAATGTTTGTGTTGATTAAACCCTAGCAAGTAAGAAAATAATAAAAAGAAATTAGTATATAAACACACAAAATGAATATTTTAGTTTAAAAATGTCTATTTTATAATTATAACATCAAAAAATTAAGAATTTAAAGGGTTTTTATAACACACTATAGAAAACTGCTTGGTGATAAGGCGAGGCGAGCCTCCAAGGGCGCCTTGTCACCTCGGCGTCACCTTGACAACTGAAGCATAGAAGGACAAGGCTTAGTTGAGTATGTAGAGATCACAAAAGAATAGAAACAGAAAATGATTTACAGGCAATCAGGTCATTTCTCATTCAGTAACACTGTCAAAGGGTATGACAATACATAGAAGTATAGAGGGCTGTCACACCCCCAAAGTACAGAGGGGTATGACAACAATAATAATATAATAGAATAGCAACAATACCTAGCCGGATGTATATCAGGGAATGAAACAGGACGAAGTTGATCATTATCCGAAAGAGAATTGCAGTTGCTGTGTATCCAAGGATAAATTGTCCATTCCCCAGCATTTTGTGTGCTATCAGAAACATAAAGAACCCAGAAAGAAAAAGTAGCAACAATTATCATCATAAAAGAAGGTGAATAAATATTCATAAAGAGAACAAATTCTGAAAGAGATCATCAAAGGTCCATACTGGTTAAGCATAAAACTTGAGCAGATCATCATGTAGTATGAAAACTCATTTCCCTGGCTTATGAAACCTGTTGCATGGCAACCTCAGGCGCTGCAATGTCTAGAAGTAAATCGCAATATAAGGCACAACACAATCAACTTCGAATACATACCCATACATGAAATCTCCAAAGCTAGCCTTCCAAGTCCAGCACCAGGAACTAAACAGCTAGGAGGCCTGTCAAGATGTTTTACATGTTTCAGACAATCTAAGGGTAATTGAGGAAAGCAAAATAATGCACACATGATAGGGAAAGAAACAATTTCACTTTCACTTTTCGTTTCATAGGGCAAGCCTTCAAGGAACAGAATAAGCACTAAAGACGCCTTTCTTTTGGAGTTCTGAGTAATGACAACAATGAAAATAACAAACCTGTCCTTAAACCGAGAAGGGAATAGTCTATCAAGTTCTTCAAGAATAGGCTTATAGCACTGATCACGCTCTCTCCGTCCCTATATAATAAACATAATGAAAAGAAAATGCAAGGGCATTTCCCAACATGGTCAGAGGTAATAAGAAGAAAGAACTTAGAAGACCCAGTTGAATCAATACCTCTGGTGCCCAATCTCTAACAATATTCCTTACAATACATCGGACCTGACACAAGCAATAGAAAAGATATAAAGGTTTCATTTCTGCTTGCACAGGAATTTTACTTAGTAGCAATTGCCATTTATTGCCAAAGTGGCACCCAGAACTCAACTAGGGATAAGAAAATTGACCACATAGGCAACTTCATATACAACATTAAGTCAATAATTTGAGTATAAACATAAATAATAGAACAACTTTGTTTTGTTAATAAAAAGCATGCTTTCCAATATCATATCATTCCCCAAATAATACACAACTCAACCATGTCCCAACTACATGGGATTGGATGCACAAATCCTTCTCAATCATTCTGCATTATTCATTAGATACATGCATAAACATTAGAAACTTGTAAAATAAATAATATAATCCATATGCACATAGCAACAAAAGGACCAGGTAGTCCCTTAGTCTGTTGCCAAGGTACCTAGGCTTGCATTGGCAATATGACAATGCTATATCATAGCATATCCATCTTTCAATAAGATAAGCAGCAAAGTGCAGTCATTCTTCAAAAGCGAAGACAAATAATGGTACCCATTTCATACCATGCATGATGTTCATACCCTAATTGCATTTAGTCTTTTCACATTTTCCAACATGATAACTTCAGATAACTTTGGCAAAGGCTCTAAAAATTAGATTTTATTCCATTGATAAAAGAAACAAACTTTTATTAAGAAACACCATTATAACTAAACATAGATAAGAAAAACACGATCTCCTAGAACCGGATAAGAAAATAAAATAAAACCATGTCAATGAGTATACATCAAAATACAAATACTCCCTATCCCTGTTACCCTGCATCCCATAAGAAGCCAATGGAACCAGATGTTCAAATTGGATGCCATGTTTAAGATCTAGAAAAGTCCCCATTCACCATGGGCTAGAGAGGAATAAAATTAACCCATAAAAAGAAATAAAGATTAATATTGCCACCAGAATCTCTCAAAGAACACAACATACTAAGTGATTTAGATTCTGATCAAACAAACAAAAACAATTTAGCCTTACACAATATGCAATCCATTTCCTGGGAAGGGAACAGGATGTACAGATCTCAAAAAACAAGGTGTAAAGGTGATCACACCTAAACCTTATCAATAATAAATAAAATGACTTGGCTCTAAGAATACCCCATAGCCTAGTCAACACAGACAGCATTATCACAACTGTTCACCATTTTCTACATGGAAGCATGATGTCAACCCCACGTATTATCTTTTTGCACAAATTAGTTTTGTTATTTTTTTTTTTTGGCCCTATTTTTGGGTGGGTGGAGGAGAGGAGCCAAATGCAATATACAGAAAAGCAAGGAAGAAGAATGCACACCAGATTCAAGGACCAAGACTATTCAATATGCAGAAAAGTATCTAGGTAAACCAAAATTTAACTTCTAAGAGATGGTGGATTACAAATCAAGCAAATATTTGACATGAGAATATTTTGAAGTACACAGCAAAGAAAAGGAGATTCCACATATGAAACTTCCACCCCATTGAGGATCTCTCCCTCCACATTATACCCAATATGAGAAACCATGGTTCAAAGCATCAATACTCTAGATATATATAAATTGCATAACTTGAGTTTTAATAGATTTATTAGGATGGGTATTGTTGACTGCCATTTACTTGATCAACAGGATGCCTTCTCAGGCTTTAGGATCTGAAACTCCTTTTAGAACCAAGTATTTGGGTGTACCTGCCATGCTCATATACTTGGACCCTATAGAACCAAGTTTGGTCCAAAGTCAATATAGTGTATTTTTCTTGGGTATGCACAAATTCAAAAGGCATATTGCTGTTATGATCTTAGCATCGTACTACTAGAGATTGGTTTGTCTCCATTGATGTGACCCTTTTGAAGCCTACTTATTTTTAATGTACTTCTAGTCACGAGGAGTCTGATATTCCTTTACAACTTCCTATTCATGTTCCTGACAGTGAAACTCAGAAATTACAACTCTACAGGAATCAAAGATGGATTCTGATATACAACATCAATCTCAATTCTCAACCACTTCCAACTGACTCTGGAGCCCCAAACACTGAAATAGAATGGAATAAAGAGAATAACAGGAGAAGAACTAGGGCTGAACAGTAGAGATCATGAATCTGTTCACCTCTAACTGCTGCCAAACCTTTTATTCACTTAAAAACTAAATAAAAAATTACAACTTTTACCCTACTTAAGCAATAAAAGAAATAAATAGAAGAAAAGGACAGATATAACCCTGCCAACCATAAACAAAAAATAAAAAGAATTCTAACAGGCCTCATATCTTAATGGCCCTGGCTTACATTTTATTTGCAAGTTATTCTTGACGTTTTTTGGGACCCACACTCTGTTAAGGCAGCAGGGGTATTTTGATTTCATTGTAATATTAATCATTATATAAGAGATCTATTAAGGTGGCTGGAGAATTTTTTTGGCCTCCCAAACAATCTTTCTCTTCTTTCTCACGTTATTCTCTTCTTCCTTCTTTCTACTGGTTCTAGACACTTTTTCTTGCTGTTTCAATGATTCTGAATGAAGTTTACAGCTCATAAGTGGTATTAATGTTTAAACCTATTAAAGGGCCCTGAGTCTCAGTATTTTACAATGCAGTGACCCTGAAAACAAATATGTATTGTACAATGGTATTGATACTGTGAACTATAGGTGAAGCTAATATTTTCCACTTATTAGTTCACCTGAACCAATATCAGTAATACAGCCCTCACAAAATTGTAGAATAAGCACATGCAACTTTCTTTATGTGCCAGGTATCCTTGACAGCAGTACACAAAATCTCAATCTAGAGTTCGCACAAGATGATCCTAGTTTGAAGGTTAATTATTGTGAAACTAAGAGGCATGAACTTAGTGGACTTACAGTTGAATAAGAAAAGAATAAGATACCTTGTCAACATCCACCAATGGAACATTTAATTGTAATGATGGATCCAGCCAATCACGTGGGGGTGCACTTGCCTGGATACAGAGAGAAGGTAACAAAATTTAATTGCAGTTTGAATGTACTTCTTTGAAAGAAAAGAGTTAAAGATAAGACATGGAACTTTGATGAAAATAAAATAAACTTCACTTCAAAATCCATGTACAAAAACTTAAGCCTGTGATATTACAGTCATATTTCATGAATCTGTCTCCTTGATCATGATTCATGGTTAAGTAAACAAGAAAAGTAACTGCACAAAATATTAATCCTTGTCAACAAAAACGCTTTTCCTGATATCTCTGAAATGTTGGTAACAGATGTTCTTCTAGCCAACCAGTTAAGATTCATTCCCATCCTCCAATCTCCTCAAGTTAATTTCTTATAAAAGGAAAACAAAACATTAAAGGCTACATATCAAGTTTAGATCCTGAGTAAGTGCTAAATATAGAAGGGTTCTTATGTGTCATTAGCACTTGAACCTTTTATAGGGAGAAAATAATTACAAAATAAGCATGCCAATCAATTGCAACCATCTGTATTATAAAAAAAATGAAAATGAGATTCTTCAAAAAGCAAAAAAGAAAAAAAAAAATCTAGAAACCATAAAGAAACCAGCAGGAGACCAGTAATCAGATCACAGATAATGTACTATGAAGAGTAGAAAAGCATCTAAGGAATGACTGACGAACAACAAAAGCAAAGAGAGAAACACATATCCTAATACCAAAATAATCCAAACCCACATTATCAAGAAACAAGAAACAAAAGCCTATCAACTGCACCACAATAACAAACAACCCCATAATTGTTACTTGTCTACACATGTTTATTTTCTAAATTCAAGTAGAGAAACTACTAAGCATCTACTAATCTTCTACGTGTTTATCTCTAGTATTTGGGCTTGGTTCCTTTTTATTTCTAGTTGCAAGTGGATTCCTTTAGTAGATTATGTGGAGATGAAAAAGGGAAGCAATCCTTTCACTAATATGGAAAGAAAGAAATGCAATTACTTTTAATGAAAAAACACAGTCAAAGGAGGCTATAGTTGAAAACAAATTAGTGAAAGCGGTGCATTGTGTCAAAAGACAAAATATTTGTGCACCCTTCCTAAAAAATGATGTTCTCAACATTTGGCAGTATGTGGCATCCTGAACAACAGCCAAATCTCTATCTAGAGGAATAGCATCCACCAGCTCACAACCAAATCAATCTGAACTGTGATGGTTGCAGCTTGGGCAATCTTGGATCATTAGGCATTGGTAGGGTTACCATGGTACCATATTAGCCATCTAGATCTATAGGAAAGGGATTCCACAAGAGCTAATGTCTTGCCAACAGTTCTATAGTGATTGGAGACCAGGCAGATCTCTTTAATAATACAATGGTGGTAGTGGGGGGACTGCAAGGAATTTAGCAACATCAACACACTAAGGGAAATGAGATACCTGACTAATGGAGTGGTATCCTCCTTTTCCCGAGAATGAAGATCAGCAAAGAAACTGGCTGACACGATGGAAAATCAAGGGATGAATAATGTTCAAACTTTTGGGCAGAAATTATAAACATACACTACTTCTAATGAGGTGGGATGGATCATGGACTATCCTTATGTGAAGAGCACAATTGTACTTTCACTCATTTATTTTGATTAATATAATAATCCTTTCAGGGTGTGTGAACAGTACCCACCCAATTCGAACCTAGGTCTCTCAAACTGCTTGGCAATGTACAAGAGCAGATTTGATTCCTCTTCCTATGAACATAGCTCTTGTTCTTGTTCAATAGGACTGTGAATAGGGATTTCAGGTCGAGCATTTGGACCTGCTACAAGTTCCTCTTTATGGCAGTCTCAATCAGGACACTGTTTTTTCTGAGAAAGACACCATTCAGATTGGTTTTCTTTCTCTTTCTCTCAATTGACTATCTTGTTAGGGCTGAAACTTAACTTGTGTTGCCCTAACCTGTTTGACATAACTACAAATTTTGTGGCATTTGAACTAGTTTTCATAGGGTTTAGATCCCTTTCTTTGGTGCAGCAGACTTGTTTCCTATATTTTCTTGGCTCTAGAACTGCCAGGAGTCATACATATCGGTGGTTTTTGATCTTCTGCAACTCTTATTCATTCTTCCTTCAACATTTGAGATGGAGAAGTCTGATATTTTGTCTGTCAAGTTCAATGAAACTAACTATGCACTATGGAAGTTCAATTTCCAGCTCTATGTTGAAGAAAAAGGTTTGGGACATCAATGGTACAACTGAAAAGCCAGACAGGACTGATACTTAGAAACTACAGAAATGGAGGATTAGCAATGCAAAGGTCATCTCTTGGATTCTCAGTTCCATCACTATAGATATTGCAATCCCGATGTGTAGCTTCCGAACGGCCAAGGAGATGTTTTAATTTTTTTTTAACAGTAACATAAAAATGATTTATTATTATTAAAAGGAATACAACAAGGAGTTGTGGGCAAGGAGCAAGCCCAAAATCACTTCCAATATTTACAAAACAGCCCAAAATATGGATTGTCTCCAAACTCCTTGTTTAGCTAACCCATCCGCCATGCTATTTGCAGATCTCCAAATCTACTTTATTTCGATAATCATGTCTTCAGAAACCTGCTTGAAGAGCCTGAATTCATTCTTTAACTGCCAAACTACCCCTTCCCCCATTTTCAGCCAGCCCAGAACAATTTTGGAATCACCTTCAACAATCAATCTGTCAATCCCCAATTCTTTAGCCTTCTCCACCCCATACACAGCTGCCATCAGTTCTGATCTCACCACATCTCCATGCTGAATAGGACCCGAAAACATGGCCAGAATATTTCCATTTTCCTCCCTAATTACCCCACCAATACCCAAACGTCCAGGATTCCCCAGGCAGCAGATATCAAAATTTAATTTCTTCCATCCAACACATGGAGGTGACACACCTCAATTATTTTTTGTCTTCTAGAGGATGAGCAAGCTATTGATCCCCATGAGCTGAAAAACCATCTCTTGGATTCTCAGTTCCCCAGGCTCTAAAGTTTTCACCCAGTGTGCCACCCTTAAGGTTATAATATCTAACACAGCTTCCTTACTCCTTTCTTTGTTTTCAAAGATTCATAAGTTCCTTTCTTCCCAAATCCATATCACTGCTGCTCTAGTGCATCTCCCCAAAATCCTTCCTCTTCTTTTAGACCAACTAAAAAGGTGAGAGTTGAATAATCTTTCCAAGTTAATAGGAGAGAGCCACCTGCAACCAAAAGGAGACGAAAAAACTCCCAAATAGATTAAGCAAAAGGACATGAAATTAGAAGATGAAAAGCAGTCTCACCATGCAACTTACGTAAAGAGCACTAGTTTGGGGACAAGCACCAATGTGGTCTTTTTCTCTGGAGCTGATAACAGGTGTTAATAGAACCATGATACACTTTCCAACAGAGAGCATTGACTTTTGGAGGAATAGGCCAAGACCAAATTTCCTTAACAGGGAAAGAATGAGAAGGGGAGGTGGCTACAAGAGAATTTAAGAAGGATTTGCATGAATAAACCCCTGAGTGATTAAGTAGAGCCCACACTCTGGAAACTGAACCACCATCCCCCAATACCACCGAGTTCAACATGCTAAGCAAAGAAGAAACACTGGGAATTTCCGACTCTCTAAGATTTCTAGTAAAGCCTAGATTCCAATTCAAGCCTGACTAGGAAGAGGACAAGTTGATAAAATGACACACTGGCTTTCCTTTAAAACTAGAGATAGAGAGCCCAAAAAGAGAGGGAAAAACCTCAAACAAGGGGGATTCCCAACCCAGATATCCTCCCAGAACCTTATTCTCTGACCCAAAGCTAAATCATACCTTATATGAATGAGGAACACATGAAGAATGTCATGGATACTTGAGATAACTATATTCCACAACCTCTCATTTTTAGGGAATCTCCAAAGCCATTTACTCAACAAAACCAAATTTTTTAACCTAACATTTCCAATGCCCAATCCCCCTTCCTGCTTCAACTTTAACCTTATCCCAGCTAATCAAGTGATCATTCTTCCCCTCCCCAGGCTCTCAAAGGAAATCTCTCATAATCTTTTCAATCCTTTTCACCACTACTTGGAGCACCCTAAAAGCTGACATGAAGTACACTGGAAGATTTGCTGAAGTGGATTTGATCAATGTTATTCTCCCTCCCAACAAAATATAATTCCTTTTCCAGCTTGCTAGCCTTTTCTCAAACCTCTCCACTACCGAGGTCCAAAATCTAACTGATCTAGGGTTGCCACCAAAGGGTAATCCTAAGTAACACAGAGGCCAATTCCCTTTCTCACAACCCAACGAGTCTGCCATTTCTCTCAAATCATCATCCCCCAAGTTGATTCCAGCCAATACACTTTTAGAGCAATTGATTTTCAAATTGGAAATCCTTTCAAAGAGCTTTACTACCAGCTTCAAATTTTCTATCCCTTCTCTACCTCCCCCATCACAAAAAACCAAGATATCATCTGCAAATTGCAAATGATATCTTGATATTCGTACAAAGAGAAGGTATATCAGCAGTCCAATCTTTCTCATTAGTACCAAATTGAGAACAAAATATTTTCATATAGTTAGGGAGAGGAGAATTTAGGAATATTATGCTGGTTTTGTGAACTAGAAAAAATATGAGTTAGTTAACCTTGGGGCCTCTGCCTATTGTATTAAGGCTTTGAAAAAGCAACTTGGCAATCAGAGGCTATGCATTTATTAATGCATCTAAAGCCTGAGTATGAGATTATAAGGGCCAATATTCTGAGTAAAGGCAGTACTCTTTCACTTGATACAATGTTGGGAAAATTACTGAGAGAAGAAACGCATTTGGTTACTCAATCTACTATCATTGGAAAATCTGTTTCGGGGATAGAGATAGTATTTCTTGCAAACAAGCCCAAATAGAAGAGATATTTATCCAAAGTGAAGTGATATGAATGTACGGAGTATGGACATGTTGCATCTCATTGCAAGTAGAGGAACTTGTGCACCTATTGCAAACAACAAGGACATATAATCAGTGAAAGTCCAACAAGACCACCTAAGGGCCAGAATCAGGGGACTGAAAAGACCCAGATGAAAGCTTATCAGACTATTGTTGAGGGACCAGATGATGTCTCTGTAACTTCTTCCTTTGGATTGAAAGGTGATATGTATGGTGCCTTTACTGAAGAAAAAATGCAACAGCTTGTGTCTTCGGCCATCTCCTCTGCATTCTTAGCCATTGGCTTGTCTAATATGTCTTCATCTTACTGTTCCTCACCTAGTCATGTCTAGATTATCGACTCCGGTGCCTCCAATTCCAATCACATAACTGGAGCATACTCCGGTTACAGTCAGTCTCTTAAAACACCTTACTTGATTCATGCTTTCTATATCTGCTACTGCCCAGATTCTTCTGCATAAAACCCTTTTTGTTCCAAAACTCACTACCAATCTGATTTCTATTGGTTAGTTAGTCAATGATGGTAATGTTGTCTCTTTTCCCTGTGATGGTTGTTTGATACAGGCCCAACACACTGAAGTGGTGAAGGGGAAGGGGCATAGGCTAAGAAAATTGTTTGCCTTGGAATTTGTACAGCCACATGATTCTTCTTCTTCTCCTTTGTTATCTTATCTAGTTATCTACTACTCTGAATTCAAAAGTTGTTTGCAGAAACAATTTGTGACACTTTAGCATAGACATTTGGGCCACCCTTTTGCTAATAAACTAGAGTTCTTATTTCAGTCTGGATGTTTGTCACTGATAGACACTTTGTTCCGGAAAGAATAGTTTTTGTGAACCTCTATATTCCTTATATGCCATCTACAATGCAACCGGCTGATGTTTTTACCAAGGGGCTCACCAAGGCAAGATTTATGGAGCTGTTATGCAAGGTACGAATGAAAGATATCTATGCTCAGCTTGAGGGGGAGTGTGTGAGGCCTAGCATTGTGAACTTGGGCCTTCTTTTCTTTTGTTTTGTTTTTTTTTTTTTGATAGGTAAATAGAAAAAAAAAATCATTAAAAAAGAAAAAGAATAAAATCAAGACAAGTGTTAAGGCAACACCTAACCACAACAAAGCATTAATATCACCATATCAAAACAAAATAAAAGAAAACCACAACAAATCATATCATCCAAGTTACAAATTTGTAACCCCAAAACCAAGGTTCAAAGTATCCATATGTATGTATCGCATTGTATTGTATCTATCGTATAAGCATCGAGGGTCACTGAAATGATTAATACCGAGTGTTGGGACTTTAATATACCTATTTGTGAAGTATTAAACCAAAACATAGAAAAAAAGAAAGAAAAAAAAAACGAAAGAGTTTCACTTTTTGAAAACTTATGATATGCAATTTTTGGGAATTGTATCAATATTTGAACCTTGCCCAGAACTTTCCCATGACTATCCCCCAGGTCTTCTCTGTTGACTTGATCAAGTTCTAGCAAAACCAGGACCCAATCTGATACAGATTTTCCAGTAGCCACCACAAGCCTATCCAACTTCCAAGCTTTATCCTCGAACAAACTTCTGTCTTTCTTTCCACAGTGAAAAAAACCTCTGAAGGACACCTTGGCTGAAAGTTTCTCATCCCAACCATAGCTGTGAACAAGCTCCAAATGAAGCCAATAGTGATCTGCTGTCAATTCACCATCCTTCCTCTACCCTAGGAAGGACCAGATTGCCCTAAACACCTTCAATCTGATTTGAGGCCAATTGGTCCCTAACAAATGCAAGGTAAAATGATTTCATAGTAAATTTTCAGTTCGAACATTCCTTCCACCATGGCTCATCAGTCTCATCTCTTGAATGGACTACAATTTTCACACTTTCCAACTACTCTAACAGTGCAATGCATTCATCTATCTCCCTTTCAAGCAATGGCCTCCTGAACCTTCGACACCAAAACAGCTGTTCCCCTCACCTTTCGAAGGAAGAATGGTTTATGGATGTGGATGATAACTAGGTTTGAAAAGGTAAGAAGGTTTCAGTGGTTGGAGGAGGGAAGGAGAAGGTCTATGAGAACGAATTCCATCAAAGAGAAGATGTGTGGCTAGTGGGAGATATAGCAATAGAAAAGGGTCTGGAATCGCAGGTGATTTGCAAGGAGAACCAGAATCAGGGAATGAACACACCACATCAAGGTTGCTCACTGGTGGAAGTCCAATTGGTAAGTAATTAATTTGATGCTGAGAGGAGGAGAAGTTGGAACCATACAGGGTTGTAAGACAAGTACATAGATGAAACTGGCCTAATGATATGGGCAACAACACTGGCTTAATGACATCAGTCAAAATTTAGTTGTCACATTTCTCCATGAAGGATCTGGATGAAACATCCTACATCTTAGGAATCAAGGTATAGAGATGGATCTGGGAGATTGTGTGGGCTGTCCCAATCAATGTACATAGAAAAGATTTTGAAATTGTTCAATATGGAGAATTTCAAAAGAGGTTTACTGCCCTTTAGACACAGAACTCACCTCTCCAAGGAGATGTGAGTAGAATCCCATATGCTTCTGCAGTGAGAGCCTCATGTATGCGATGCCATGTACAAGGCCCAATACCGCACATGTTACAAGTGTTACCAACAAATATCAATCAAATCCAGGTTTAGAACACTGGATTGAAATTAATAACATCCTTAAGTACTTGAGAAGGACAAAGGATATGTTATTGGTTTATGGAGGAGAAGATTTGAAGCTTGAGGGCTTCACAGATTTTGACTTCCAATCAAATGTTGGCTATAGAAAGTCTACATCAAGATTTATTTTCACCTGTAATGGTGGAGTCGTCAACTAAAAGTTTTAAGCAGAGTACTACAACCAATTCAACCACTGAAGTCAAGTACATAGCTGCATCAGGTGTAGCAAAGAAAGCTATTTGGATAAAGAATAGTAGTCTCTGAGTCATAGTTGTCAAGGCAATGCCTAGGCGACAAGGCACCCTTTGAGGCTCGCCTCGCCTAATCGCCAAGCAGTTTTCTACTTCCTACTATAAAGTACTTTTTTATTCATTCTTTTTTGATATTATAATTATAAAATAGACAATATTAAACTAAAATAATCATTTTGTGTGTTTATATACTAATTTGTTTTTATTATTCTTATTTATTAGGGTTTAATCAACACAAACACTGCTAAATGCTGTATTGAACCATCAAAGACTTAAAAAGCTGAACCAATCAGTAAGGAAGAACTTAAAATTTTATCTAATCAGCACATTTTCCTCTTCCATATATTCTTCTTCTTCTACTACTACTACTACCACCAATACTTTTTCTTTTCTTCTTTTCCTATAACAAAAATAAGGGTTCAGCCCCTATATTTTTTGAGTTTTATTTTCCTTCTTTTTCTTCTCATGAATATGTTGATTTTCTATACTTTAATATGAACTTTATACTTTTCTTATGAAAATTATGAATAATTATTAAGGAAATATGGGTATGGTACCTAGGGAACCACCCTAGGATCTATGTTTTTAACATAAAAAAATCCATTGCCTAGCCTCGCCTTGGCGCCTTGAAAACTATGTCTCTGACATTGGCAGAGGCAATGTGGCTGTGCAGAAAATAGCATATGCAAATAAAGTAATAACCTTGCAAATCCACTAAGGCCTTAACTCGGCAAATCCAATTGGAGAATCATCTTGAGAAGATGGGTATGAGATACATGGCAGATTGGCTTTAGTGCAAATGGGTGATTGTTAGTCGTATGCCTTAAAACGAATTTAGTGATAATGTAAAAGGGCAATCTTGTACTATTCATATTTTACTTTAATAGAAATTAGGCAAATTTCATTCATTTCTTTTTGCTTATAATTATATGAGTAGTCCATAGTATCGCCGTCAAGTTGGTATATTCTTAAGTGCTCAGAAATTTGAGATATATTTGTCCTTGGTACAAGATCCTAAAATAGCTCCCAATCATAGGATTATCAAGAGGGTTTTGGTAATCCAGATAATGGCACATATTATTCTTGCCTTACGTGGGTGCTTGTTAGAGAACAATTTCTCTAAAATTGACCCATTAATAGAACAGTTACATGGAATCCATTGTCAATAACCAATTCTATCATCGCAATCATGTAAATGATCCTTAGACCTGAGGCATCATGGATATCTTGTGTATGAGGTGCTACAGTTTGATGATGCACACACTTTTGCCCTAATCAAGGGATTTAAGCATGCACACATTGGCTATAGTGTCTTATGCATGGAGGTATGAGAAAGCACAAAATGAAACCTATCACTCTCCAAGAAGAGGAGAATGTCCTATGCAACTGAGATCAATGTGACTCAAGAAGTCTTTGGCCAAGGCATTATAATTCATGGAAAGAGTTCCAAGTGTCAGCATATGAGTCATCATGAATTGAGTAGGACATATGATTGAGTCAATAGGGTTGGACATATTCACCATGGCCCTTTGCACTTTGGGGACATTGTATGATAGAAGGATCCAATTGCATGGTGACTGTAGAGTGTAGATGGAAAGGTTCAATCTGTCGAGTTCAAACTATTAGGATGGTCATGACATGCTACTAGGTGTCACTCATGATCTATGGAACCCTATTAATAATGATCAATTATTCACATTCAAGGGAGAATTAAAGGAGTCTTAATTCAATTCAAAAGGAAGGAGTTCCATGTAGGATGTTGAAGGGGTTTGGCATCATTTACCACTACCTAATGATATTGAACCTAAGAGGTCACACACACTAAGGGACAAAACGCAGATAATCACTAAGAGGGGTCTTAGTGAAGGGACCTAATTACAATTATGGGAAACTTATGAGATAAGCTCTCCTAACTGCAATAGGAGCCAACCTCTATAAAAGGAGTGCATGGGATGGCCCTAGGTTTTTTGAGACACTTTTTCTGCCTAACTAAAACCCTAATCACTAATAGGATCATTAGCATAATTCCAAGAGCTGCCCAACCACTTCTCCCCAAGGTTCAAAATTTCACAACTTATTGGACCATATCGGTCAATACGTATCGTTCCAGCACAAGTCTGATACACAGAACATATAGAAATCATCTATAGCATTCCTTTTTGTATGTATCAAACAGATACAGGCCTGCATCGGACTGTTTTGGGTCTGTATCGGCCGATACAAGCCCGAAACAGTCCAATACAGGTTGATACAATTAAGTCCCCTCCTCTCTCATTAATTTCATTAAACTATATTTAAGGGTGAATTATCTCTCATTAATTTCGTATTTACTCTTATATTTAAGTATAATTTCTCTCTCTCTCTCTCATTAACTAGTTAATTACTCCTATAATTAATGCATAATTTTAAATTTGAATTCTCCCATTAATTTCGTTAATTAATAATCATCTCTCTCATTAAATTCGTTTTGTTGGTACAAAACTATAAACCTTAGCAATAGCAAGATTTGAACCTTGGCCATTAGGTTCTAACGACCAGAGGTTCACCACTAAGCCACGTTCATTTGCTTGCTATAGGTTTATGCATTTTTCTTTTTAAGTAAATTTTCTCTTTTTCATAGTGTATGCTTCTCAATAAATGTTAGAATTAATTATTAAAATTCATATATCAATAAATATTAAGATAAGTTGTGTTGATCATTTTAAAACTAATGTATAACCATATACATTTTAGTTTTTTTTTTGTTTTTCACATTTTAGTTATTCCATCATTTGTCAATAATTGCTAAGTGTGTCTCGATATCTCAAACTTTATATAAACCATCAAAATTATAGTTTATTTTTTACTTTTAAATAACTTATTTACAATCATATAAAACTAGTAACTATTGCTATTAATATATTTTTTAGGATTTATTTGATTTTTCTAGCGACTAGCATATTTATGCATATCTTGATTTTTCATCCGTATCCATGCGTATCCAAAGTGTATCCCGATACGTCTCTTAAAATTGTCTTTCTGATAGACCTTGCATTTCCAATACTTTAAACCTTGCTTCTCCCTCTTCCTTTTCACTTTGATTGAATTCTACTAGGAGAATTGGAGCTTTGATTTGCTATTGCTTTGTGTGGACTATCTTGGAAGCCAAACATTTGCAAGATTGAAAAAGAGAACCAAAGTAGTTTTCTTGACAGCGTATTGTGCAAATCAATCTTCACAAGGTATATAGTTTAAATTAATTTTTAAACTAGGGTTTTGTACACCACCACGGGTGTGATCTTGGTTTATCATGATTCTACATATTTTTTATTTTCTGCTGCAAAATAATTAAAAAACCACTAGAATATCTCAATAAATACAGAATGCATATTATACAAGGGTAAATATATTATAGGTCAACCCATCTCAAGTTGGTTTTTAATTCTATCTCAGGCTACTTGAGGCCTCAACCCAAGCCCAAACTAATTGAGGTTAAATCTGAATTTTCTAGCCAAGGCCCAGCCAACAGTGAAAATTCAAGGCCAACCCATGCAAAAGTTGCAATTTCAGTTGGGTCACGGCCTGAGTGCAAACCTACATAAAAGGCAATTGATCAATGTTGATCCCAGCTATATGGGATCTTGGGAGGGTTGAACCGGATTTTTTTTTTTTGATAAATGATAAAATTTTATTAATAAAGAAAGATTACATCAAGATTTACAAGACAAGCCATCCCAATAGGGATGCGAGGTACGACCCCCCATTCTACAACAACCCAAATTACAACTGAGCCAAAAATGGTTCAGACTTAAACACCCCCATCTTCGTAAAATAATCAGCCATCCCATTTGCAGACTGCCTTTCCCATTTCGCAAGAACTGTCATGTCTCTAACTAGCCATTTGAACTTTTTCATAGATTCATTGTACTTCCAACTCACTGTTTCTGGTTCCTTCAGCCACCCTATTATCAATTTAGAGTCACCTTCAATGAACAGTCTGTCAAAATTTAGCTGTCTACCAATCTGTACTGCTTGCAAGACTTCTTGGAACTCTGGAAAAACTGAGTCCCCTATTCCAACCGGGCCTGAGAATACAGCAACAATAAGTCCTTCATTATTCCTAAAAACCCCTCCTATACCAGCTGGACCTGGGTTCCCTAGGCTGCCGCCATCAAAGTTCAACTTGATAGAGCCTTTGTCAGGAGGTTCCCAAGCTACCACTGGTCTGTTCCTTGTGGTAGAACTTCTAGCTACAGCTCCCCAGTTTCTCCACAAGTCATCAACAGAGAAATCTGAGAACAAGTTTGAGGCTTTAACCGAATGTATAGCTCTATTAAGAATACACTCCCACATGCTTTCACACTCCTTTCTCTGTCACTGAAGAAGACTCTAACATTTCTCTCCTCCCACACCATCCATATCATAGCAGCCCTAAGGCATCTCCACATGACTTTACCCCTCTTCTTTGGCCAACTGAAGGTTGTGGAGTCAAAGAGATTTCCAATCTGCAGAGACACAATCCACCTATGACCAAAAAGATCAAAGACCTATTGGCATTTTTTTTGCACAAAGTGGCCTCTCTCAGACTTCAAACCACATTCTTATGCTTAATAGCCTGAGATCTTACCATTACTCCCAGTAATGGCCCTGAATGCAAACCTACATAATCCCATCAAATATGCAGTCTGACCTAACTTCTGCCAAAAACCAGCCGCAATATGTTGTAGCTATAACTGACTTTAGTTCTTACTGTTACCTTTTGGTTATGCAAACCATGCCTCTGATCATCTTGATAACAACAATAATGCCTTTTTGTTCAGTAAACAACAATGGTTTAACGAGTAATGACACAACAACAATAACAAAAGATTCTTACATTTCCATTGGAATCAGAAGTTGGATAAAGTTCCATTTGATTGTTTACAATTCTGGCATCATCATGAACTCTACTTGATACTTTGCTATCTTCTGAGTTCACAGGCTGGCTTTCATTCACAGGTTCAGAGACACTTTCCATCCGTACCTCCTGTTGTTATCTACATAAGTCAAATTTCTAAATGAAAAAAGCCAATATATTTTACATTCTAAATATAAATATAAATAAATGGTCACTTGATCTTGTTACTGATCAAAACAAAATAAATATTTGTTCAGAAGTTGTGATAGGCACCTCATTGTTACTCTTCCCTTTTAGTGAGATGCAAGTCAGATCTCTGCCACAATCAGGACTAGTGAGATCAGTTTTGGAAGAAGACATTCTTCCACTAGTAGAGACTGATTGACAAGAACAAAAATTTCTCTCCCCAGAGTGGAGTTGATATTCAGGGGCACTTTCTGGATCTTCATGTTCACAAATGTCTATGTCCTGGCTCATGTCAAGTGGAGGCTCAAATGCCTGCCAAGTGCAAATAAAAACAAAGATAGAATAATTAACAATACTTTCCAAACAGATGCTTATAGATTTTAGAGTAAGCCATTTCCCAATACAAAGCCATGTCATCAGAGAATACACCAGACGAATAAAAACATGAAAAAGCAAAATCATCTGAGCATCAAAGAGGGAAGAAAGTACAATAAAAAAAAATATAATATCAAAAAAAAAGAAAAGATAGAGATTCAGATCACCTGAAGCATGTTCAAGATGAAAAATGAATTTATAGATATACACCTGCAATGTAAAGATCCAACTGGTCATAATCCTCCAAGTTATATATTGTAAATCATATGATCAATTCTTTTTGATTGTCAGAAATCATAAAATCAGTTAGGTATGATTAAATTAGATAATTTTATAAAACGGGAAAACTACGAGGGGCTTCTTAGTTCAGAAAATTTTCCCCTCTTGTCAATCAGTTTAAAAATGACCACAAGCTCCCTCCTTTCTGAATTTATACATGAATATGCTAATCAAGAGAAAAAAATTAGTTTACCTTAGACAATATCATGTTTCAAATTGCAACATTAACATCAATTATATTATTCCCCAGAAACCATAGTTGTCAAGGCCACACCTAGGTGATAAGGCGCTCTTGGAGGGTCGCCTCGCCCAAACACCTAAAGATTTATATGCAAGACACCATATAATGATTTTTATATTTTTATTTTATGTTATTAATAGTAGTACAATAAATATTATTAGACTAAATTATTAATGCTGTAGTTTTATAGTACTAATATTATTAATCTTGTACTAGATTCTTTTTATTATTTTCTTATTTAGGTTCAATTGACACACATAGGGAACGTTTGATAATGACTGAAGTTGCTGAACTAAAAGAATTACTGCTTTGTCTTTTAATTGACAAAATAAATAAATAAATAATAAAACTTGCAAGGGTACAGTGATCAATACAATTCCGGTTTCAGCCACTAATCAACCCACAACCTCCTTAAAAACTTGTTCACTAAAAGACAAAGCAATAAGGATTTCAGTTCAGCATCTTCAGCTGTTTTTTTTTCTGATCAGTAGAAAGTAATTTTATTAATGCAAACTTAAAGGTTACAAGAAGGTGGATGTAAGGTCCACCCCAAACAACAAAAGTGCACAGATTTGCCCAAAATAAATGCCGTCTTAAAGCCCCTTGTTTGGCTAGAGTGTTTGTCATTCCCTTTGCTGTTCTTCTCACCCATTTAAAAGAAACATTTAGCTCCTTCATTAAGTTCTCAATCCCTAAATGTGTCAGAAAATCCAATGGATTTGGGTAGTGCATCTTGTCCAAGAGATGACCATCTAAGAGTCCACTTCCACCTCTAGATTATGGAAACCGAATTGTTTAGCAAACTTTAACCCCTGCAATAAGCTGACCATTTCTGCTGTCAGTGCATCACCATGCTCCAAGGATCCTGAATACAAAGCCACAACTCTTCCTTCTGAATTTCTGAAGACCCAACCAGTCCCATTATTGCCTATACCCCAGCCAGCACTATATTGCCTATAAAACTTCCATCAAAGTGGAGCTTTAGGAAGTTAGAAGCCAGGGGTTTCCATACCATAACTTGCCTTCCTTTTATTGAGCCAAGAGTGCTACCTCTTTCCAAGATCTCAAAATATCATTCAGTGAGAAGCCTCCAATGTTTTCACCCAGTGTGCAGCTTTTACTTTAATTGAATCAATAACTTCCACCTCAGTGCAGCTCTTATCATTGAAAATTCTTCAATTCCTTTCTTCCCAAATAGTCCAAACCGCAGCTGTCCTCATTGCTTTCCAAAGTAATCTTCCTCTTTTCTTTGGTTGTCTCAAGAAATTTGGATCAAAGAGGCCCAGCACATCCTGAGGAGTCCACCTACACCCGGATGGAGAACAAAGATGCTTCCAACCAAACAAGCTTCAAGCATGGCTAATGTACTTTTGATCTTTCCCACATCCTTCACAAACACCCCAGAAATCACCATCAACTCCTGTCACAAACAAGCTTTGCCATCAGTGCTGGAATGTTGGATGCCATCAACTCCTTCAACTATGGCCTTTGATCAAATAGGTAGGAGATGATGAAACACGTGTGATACCTCCAGGACTCTAACCGCAGCAGCCTTTCATTGTGCAGAAAGAAGTTTATTCTGTTAATGCTATTGTTACAAAAGACAGAATGCTAAAACTGCATTGAATAACAAATTTATCAGCTTAGCAAAAAGTATATTAATGGGGGCACTTGAGGTAGCACATTCTTTTTCTTGTTTCACCTATTGAAAAGAAGATTTAAGAGTTTGCCCATATTTCAATTCTTTTTTCTTTTATCACCTCGATGTATGTATTTTTTCTTTAATAAACTTTTTTATTTATTATCAGAAAAATATTTCCATATTACTAGATATCTCCTCAAAAAGTTCCATGTTCAATTCACATAAGTTTCAGCTCTCCTTTTTCTGACCAAAAAAAATGCTTTGATAACATCTACTCCATTAAATGCATGAAAAAAATTATGTTTAGAGAACATACCGTCTGAGTCTTTGAAATTTTAGAGGAAGATGGGACAAAAGAGCCTGCACAGGCATAAGAAATAATCCAACAATTTTAATAAATTATGGCAAATAAGTGCAAGCAATCTTCATGTTAATAAAGTAGTGGTTCATCCATCCAATATACCCCATAATTAGAAAGCATTAATATATGTAATGCCAACATTTTCCATATTCAGCAAGAAAGGATTATAATTTAAGAAATACTGCATTCTTTCAAAATAAATAAAAATAATATTACACACACCAATGAGAAAATAATCCTAATCAGATAAAAGAAAGCATCCTTTCAATCTGTAGTTTCCAAATCTGTTGTTAGTTCTATTGCTTTGAACTGATGGTAATGCCTTTTGGTGGATTTAATATTAACAGAAAGAAAAGGGTATGATCCGCCCTATCTCACACATTGTGTCTTCTTCTTAGTTTTTGCTCTTTCTGTTGGGCAATGCATGCCCTCAGAGTCCAATACTGTTGCATATGACTTTTATTACGAATAAAAAGATTTCTTGTTATAATCACGTTTGTCATGGAAATTGATTTCTAAATACATCCTTGATCTATATTTTAGGATTAATCCCAACCTTGAAAGGAACAAAGTCCAGAAATGCTTACTGAAAACTCATAATTCCCTCCCAAACACACACCCCATAGGATGATTTCACCTCCTTCGAATCCCACTCGAAATCCAACACTCCATACAAGCCACAACCTTCCTCCACAAAGAATTCCTTTCCACCCCAAACCTCCAAAAACATTTTCCTAATATTGCACTGTTACTCTCCTTATCCCAAAACTACCATCCTCTCTTTGCATCTTCTCAATTGCCTCTGCTACTAATGCTGGAATTTTGAGCAACAAAGATAAAACACCGAAAGATTTAGAAAGAGACGCTCTTTTATCAAAATGATTCTCCCACACAAGGATAAATATTTCCCCTTCCACCCCACAAGTCTTTGGTCCATTCTATCCAACACAGGCTGCCATGTTGCAAGGAGAGAAACTTTGGCCCCAATCAGTAAACCCAAATTGTTAAAGAAAACTCTCCCACCAAACATCCCAATGCAGCTGCACAATCTTCCAACAATGATTGAGAAATCCCTCCAACTCCAATCATAACACTGTTTTTTAAGTTGATTTTCTGACCAACCAGCACCTCAAAGTATTTAAGAATAGCCCTCAAATGAAGAACCTGATCAATTGAAACATCCAAGAAAATTAATGGGTCGTCTGCAAACTAAGGGTGAATAATGGGAAGTCCTTCCCTACCCACTTTAAACCTTCAATGATACTTGAATCCACTCCCTTAACCACCAATCCACTCAACACCTCTGCCACAATCACAAATGGAAAAGGAGAGAGGAATCTCCTTGTCTCAAGCCCCTCGAGGCCTGAAATAATTTTGTTGAGATGCCATTTACTAGAATGGAAAAAGATGCTGAAGCAATACACGCAAACCATAGTTTTCAAGGCGTATAGGCAATAGGCAAAACTAGAGTGCCTAGTCGCTAGGCGACAATAATTTTATAATATAGAAGACTAACTTTTGGCTAGTTCCCTAGTTTTATATACCATTTAGCATGTATATTAATTGAAAAAAAATAGCAATTCTCTTTATTAAGAACATTAAATTTCTTCTAAAAATGTGGCAAATCATCACATCTAAAAGATAAAAATCTTTTACATATATTAATTTCATTATTTTCAAAAATAATACCACTATAATAAGTATTTAATAGAGCAATTTCATATCAATTAGCTGCTAAAGAAGGTCATTAACTTTATATGATAAATATTCAAGATGGAAAGTAAAATAGAAAAAACATGAATGGAATTTTTGTTTCATTAAATGAACCTCTTTATATTTCTATTCTTTCTTTCTTTCTTTTTGTCTCCATAAAACCCTTTGATCTTTTAAATTTCAATAGTAAAACATTAAAACAAAGTAAATGATATATATATAGCACATAATAAAATGCATAACACATATATTAATAAGATACAGCAATACAAATGATATCATATAAGGTGCCCATTTTTGCCGCCTAGGCAGGCACCTAGTTAAATATAAGATACAGCAATATAAATGATAAATGGGTTGGTGGTTGATTTTTTCAAGCCATTAGAGGTCTAAGACAAGGTGACCTCCTTTCCCCTTTCTTTTTCACTTTGGTGGCAGAGGTTCTTAGTAGACTGATATCTAAATCTAGTCAATTGTACTTGTTTAAAGGATGGGTGGCGGGGAGAGAAAGAGTGTTGGTCACTCATCTTCAGTTTGTGGATGACATATTGATTTTTTGTGATGGGGAGAGCAGAGATGGGGTTGAAAACTTGAAATTGGTGGTGTATCTCTTTGAAAGAATGTCTAATCTAAAGGTCAACTAGAGCAAGAGTTTGGTGGTTGGTATAAATGTTGAAGAGGAACTAGGCTCCTTGGCTGAGACTCTAAGGTGTGAGAGAAGGGAGTGGCCATTAAAATATTTAGGATTACCTCAAGCGGCAACCCAAGGTCTATTAGCTTTTGGAATGGTGTGGAGAGGATAGAGAAAAAGATTAGCTAGTGGAAAAGGACCTATATTTCATTAGCTGGGAAAATCCCTTTGATAAAATCATTCTTCATTTTTACCACTTTTTCCCATCTAACCAAGTTATCTTTCTTCCCTTCCCCCCCAATTCCTAGAGAAAATCTCTCATAATCTTTTTAAATTTTTTTCACAATTACCTGAGGCATCCTAAAGACAGACAAATGGTATGCTAGAAGATTAGCCAAAGTAGATTTGATCATAGTAATTCTCCCTCCCAAAGAAATACAATTTCTTTTCCACACAGTAAGTCTTTCTCAAACCTTTCCACCACTAGATTCTAGAAGCTTCAAAGTAAATCTCCCTCCCAGAGAAATATAATTTCTTTTCCACGCAACAAGTCTTTTCTCAAACCTTTCCACCACTGGATTCTAGAAGCTAGCTGATATAGGGTTATCACCTAAAGGTAATCCTTAAGTATCTCAAAGGCCATTCCCCTCTCTCAAACCCTAAAGATTCTACCATAGTCCTTAACTCCTCTTCCTCAACGTTGACACCAACCACTAAGCTTTTATTCCAATCATAGTTGTCAAGGCAACGCCTAGGCGACAAGGTGCCCTTGGAGGCTCGCCTCGCCCAGTTGTTAGGATCTAATCAACACAAACATTGCTAACTGCTGATTGAATCCTCAATGACTTCAAAATCTGAACCAATAAGGGAAGAACTTAAAATTTTGTCTAATCAGCACATTTCTTCTTCTTCTTATTCCACATTTTCTTTTCTTCTTTTCCTATAACAAAAATAGGGGTCCAACCCCTATATTTTTTTAATTTTCTTTCCTTTCTTCTTTTACTTCTCATAAATATGTTGACTTTCTAGACTTAAACATTTAGTTTATAATTTTCTTGTGAAAATTATGGATAGTTATTAAAGAAAGTTGGTTATGGAACCTAGGGAACTACCCTAGGATATGTGATTTTTACTTAAAAAAATCCATCGCCTAGGCGACTAGGCGACAAGGTGCCCCCCTGTCACCTAGCCTCGCCTTGACGCCTTGAAAACTATGATTCCAATTTATCCTTACATTGGACACTCTCTCAAAAAGATCCACTACCAGTTTCAACTCAAGTTTTCAACCCCACTTCTATGCTCCCCATCACAAAAATTTAAGATATCATCAGCAAACTGAAGAAGAGTCACTAAGATTCTATCTTCCCCCACTAACCAATCATTTAATAGTAATTAGCTCTAGAAATCAACTCTTAGGACCTCAACCACCAAGATAAAGACAAAGGAGACAGAAGATCACCTTGTCTCAGGCCTCTAATCCTCTCAAAAAAATCAACCACCAAGCCATTAACAATTATTGAGAAATGACTTGTTTGCAAACAACTTCTGTTCCACTTACACCACAATTCCCCAAATCCATAGCTCTTCATAATATTGTGAACAGTCACATTGATATATTATATCACTGTAGTTCATGTTGTATTGTATCACTTATTTTTTTCTTGTTATTTTCTTCTTTAGCCCTGGGGTGGGGTCGATTAATTCAGTTTTCAGCCCAGAATTCTGTCTTCTCTTCTCTTCTGTGGTACGAACAGCTTGTTTGACATGGTATCAGAGCAGGCTGTTCTATAATCTGTACATGCTCCATGCTCACTCATTAGTCTCTCAAGGGCTGCTGATTCCTGGGTGCTTAAACTGAAGATAGGGCTGTACTGATCAACCCTAACCCTAGCTCTCTGTTCTGCAATTTCAGCAAGAAAAGTCTTCCTAGAACTCTCTTGGAAAGCATCTGTTTGGAGAGAAGCTTGACTGGTTGTGTCGCCCAGCCCAGTTTTACTCAGAAAATCTCTTTGAGATTGGACAAGTTTTGGAGGCGTTTTGATCTTCTCTCCAGGGCAGCAGCAGCAGCTTTCTTCTTCTTTTTGTGGACTAGTTCATTCCCAAATAGCCATACAAACTTCGAACATTAAACTTTTGGTTGTTTTTGCTTCAGACTGAGTTTCAATAGATTTACTACATTCGTCTTCAAGCTGCTCATCTGAAATCTCTTGGTGGCCGACTTGAACTGCACAAAGTAATTCCCTCTCTGGAAAGCTTCTCATATCAGGTTGGTGAATCTCTCTGTTTTCTCGACCGACTATTATTTATCCTTGGAACCCTAGTTTTTGTGCTGCCCCAGGGTATCTTCACCATTCAGTTACTGGATAGGAGTTTGTAATCTGTTCTGGAGGGTATTTAATCCTCTCCCCAGTTCAGCAGTCCTGAAACACTCGGGTGTGAACCCTCAACACAGCACACAATCTAGTTGGTGTTGTTCCGGGTTGTTTCTTGGAAGATTTTGATTCCTATATAGAGTGGCATATCTCTGCAGAAGTTGTTCGACCATATATTTCTCCTGGACCAGATTTCATTGCTGTTTGTCTGCATTACTTACTTCAGCCTTGATATTAAAACCTTTTTTTCTGAGAAAGTTCTGTGTTTGGTTGTTGTGATACTACTTTCAATACTTAAATTATTGCTGATTTAAGTGAAGTGGTTAACAACCTTGAAATACAAATATCAGTGCTGCTACTTTACTCCGTGGGTTGCTTTTATTTATTTATGATGGCTGAAAAAATAGATACTGTTCCTGTGAAATTTGATGGAACTAACTACAATAGATACTGTTGAGGCTTTACTGAAGTAGACAGTAAAGCCTTCACACAATGGAAGCTGGACAATGGAAAATTAGTCTCCTGGATTCTAAGCTCCATTGTGCCTCACATTGGTGTTCCCATGAAGAGACTAGGAATCAGAAATCTTTAACTACTGCCAGGGGGATAAAAAGATACAAGAATACTATGCAGGTTTTATTGATCTTTGGGCTGAATATGAATTGGTTCACATTGATTCATCGGATCCCACAGTGTGTCAAGTATCCGCAGAAGCATTTTGAGAATAGAAATGTGAACCAGCTCCTCATGAGGTTGAGACCTGAATATGAAATAATCCGATCAAATATTTTGATAGAGGCACTCCACCAGATTTAGACTCTGTGATGGGAGACTTGTTGAGGGAAGAGACTAGACTCATAACTACTACAAACATAGAGGGGAAGCAACTTGATTCAGGAACTGATATTGTTTCCATTGCACGTGGGAGTGAGAAATCTGATGGAAAGGATCCCTCTAAAATTTAATGTCATGAATGTAAGGGGTTTGGACATATAGCTTCATATTGCAAGAAAAAGAATGCCTACACCTATTGCAAACAACATGGTCATATCATTCTAGACTGCCCAATTTGTCCATCCAAGGGTCCCATGAAGAAGAATCGCCCACGAGCTTATCAAGTGTCTGAGGGACAAATGTCCAATGCCTCTAATGCCAAAGGTGAATCTTCTGCTTCCATGAATAAGGAAGAAATACGACAACTGGTATCCTCTTCTTTCTGTTATTCATCAATCTGGTGAGTTCTCTGGTTACTGTACGTCTCCCTCTTAAGTTTGGAGAATTTATTCTGGTGCTACGAATCATATGACTAGAGCCTACCATGAACCATCAAACAAACTTTCTAAGACCCACCATAAACATATTGTCACTACCAATCTTGAAAAACTTGACATCATTGGAAGTGATGATTTGTGTCTCAAGCTCTCACCCTCAAACTCCTTTTCCCTTACCATGACCTTCTTTGTTCCTAAACATACTACTAACCTTATTTCAATTGACCAGCTGGTTGATGAAGGCCACACTCTAACCTTTTTCATCTAATGGTTGTTTGATTCAAGACCGATACACTCGGAAGATGAAAGGGAAGGGGCGTAGGACGGGCCGCTTGTTTGCATTGGAGTTTGAGAAATCACATTCAGCACCATCCTCTGCTTATTTGAACTCTTCGACATTGAGTGCTGTTTTGGGTCAAAGAAACTATGTCTAGGATTTGTGGCATAAACGTTTGGGTGACCCAAACTCTGAAAAACTTAAATATTTGTTTGAGTCTAGTTTAATTAGAACTAAAACTCCCTCTATGAAAACTTTTGATACATCTTGTGTTTCTTGTTGTTTGAGTAAGAGTCGTATTTTGCCATTCACTCACAAAGCTGAACATGCTACTTCACCTTTTGAAATTATACATAGTGATGTTTAGACTTCATTTGTTGTTTCTCAGTTAAGATACAAATATTTTGTATTGTTCATTGATGATTGTACCAGGTACACTTGGATCTACTTTCTCAAATACAAGTCAAAAGTTTTTCCAACCTTTTGGTTGTTTCATACTATGGTTCGAGTATGGTTTCAATCAAGTGTGCAGATCTTATGTTCCAACTCAGGGGGAGAATACAGTGAAGAACTTCTAGTTTATTTAAACATCAGGGCGTACAAGTCCAATGGTGTTGTCCAGACACTCCTCAACAAAATGGTGTGGTAGAGACCAAAGAATGGCCACGTTCTTAGTGTTGTGAGGACTCTTATAGAAGAGTCACATGCGCCTCCCACATTATGGGTAGAGGCAGCTTGTATGGCTGTGTATTTGATTAATTGTATCCCTTCATCGGTTCTGGCTAACATGTCTCCTCATCAGAAGATGTTTGGCTCCCCCCGATCTTTACCATCTTCACGTTTTTGGATGTCTATGTTTTGTACATCTCCCCCCTCGTGAACATTCAAAGTTTTCATCTCAATCTATCACATGTGCTTTTGTGGGATATAGCCCTAACCCACAAGGGATTTTTTTGTTATGATCCCTCTGCACGCCGTATTCATATTTCTCAGAATATGGATTTTCTTGAGCATATCTCTTTCTTCTTAGGAGTTGCCAAGTTATTTGCACCCTCTGTTTCTGTTTTGTACGATTTTGACTCACAGGATACTCCATCATCCAATGCTATGAAAAATCTTCTCATCTTCTCTCGCAAGCAAGTTCATGGTCCAATGCCTACGTCTATGACCCCCCTTCCTCCTAGTCTAGATCCTTCAACCATCTCAAACAACCCTATAAGCATGGTTCAAAGTATCGATACGATACGCCCGATACGTATCGTATCTTTTGAAAAAGATACGGTCCAGGGTTTCGGACCCCCAATTTTTTTTAATAATAAAAAGCATGCTAAAAGCTTCCCAAAAAACCAAAATTTGAAAAAAAAACTAAAAAAAAAAATAGAGTTTCAGCCGTTTCTAAGTACCGATATGATACGACCGAAACTCATATCGTATTGATACTTTGAACCTTGCCTATAAGTGACACTCTAGTTTCAGATTTGTTGAAGATTAATCAATTTTATGATGTTTTTCTAAGTAGATGTTTTATGTTAATTGTTATATAGGAGGTGGGGACCACAGTAGTTATGTGAGTCCAAATTTTATTATGTTTTTGAGTGTTATATATGTTGTTTTATGTTTTTCCGCCCTATAAGGGCATAGTTGTCTTTGTGTTGTTCTATTATTTTTAGTATAAATAATAAGTGAAGGGGGAGGCCAGATTATCACTCTCTTTTTTTTTTTCAACTTCTCTTCTTCTCCTTCTCTCTTCCTTCTCTCTTCAAGAAACTACTTTTCTTCCATACTTTTTTAATTCAACAGATTTCTACTTGGTATCAGAGCATCGGCTAGGGTTTCTTGAAGCATTCTCATGCAGCCCTACATCAGCCAACTGCATGAAGTAGTAAAGAACTGATCGATCTGCTATAGATTGCCCAATTCTTGGATTTTTTGGTGGGATCTAGTCATCAGGATGGTGACCTACTGTTCAGCATCAAAATCAGGAAGAACCGGAGTACAAAGAAGAGTCCCAGAAAAGTTGGACTCTTTGTTTTTTATCTGATCTTGGGCGCACAGGTATTGTTAGTTATCTTTTGATTTTCTGAAGAGGGCGGTTTGGTTTCTGGAATTTTCTGAGCCTCCCGAAGTGATCGATTCACTTTTCTCTGTTGGGAGGCGTGGGGAGGAGAGAGATTTCTCTCCAGTTAGGGTTTTCTTCTTCCGAAAGGGTTGGTTTCTGTGTGTGTGATATTAAATTATTTTTTGAAGGTCTCCAAACTATTTTTTTCTTCCTATTGAACTATTTGAAGTAAGATGGAGAGTTGGAATACCGAGATGAAATCTACCGGTACTGTGGGACTAGGTGTTGGAGATAATAGTGATATTTTTGGGTATGGGATCATTACTACAATAAAACTTGATGGTACAAATTATTTGGAGTGGGCACAATCAGCTAAGATGGCTATTGGTGCCTGTGAAAATTAGGGTATCTCACTGAGGAGGAGAAGAAACCTGATATAGACTTTTCCCGATGGGTGCAGGAGAATTACATGGTAATGTCCTGGCTGTGTAATTTTATGTTACCTCATATTGCAAAAAATTTCCTATGGGCTATACTGCTAAGGAGATTTGGGATGAAGTGACTGAAACTTACTCTCATAAGCAAAATGAAGCCAGAGCCTATCAGTTAAGAAATTAGGTGATAAGTATGAAACAGGGAGAAAAACCTCTTGCTATGTATTTCTCCATGCTGAAAACCTTATGGCAGGAAATAGATCACTTAGAAACTGTGGTATGGGAAAGTGTAAATGATGCAGCAACTTATCACAAACTAGTAGAGACAAATAGGGTTTTTGAGTTCTTGGCAAGGTTGAACCCTGAATTTGACATTGCTAGGCAGCATACTCTTTCTAGGGAGGGTGTGACACTCTCTCACGCCTATGCCTTTGTCTCTAGAGAGGAGAGAGACTAGAAGGGAAGATAAGGACTTGGTGTGTGATTATTGCAAGAAGCCTAAGCATACTAGGGACACTTGTTGGAAGCTTCATCCAAATCTTATGCCTATTCGGATAAGAAACAAGAAGGGAAATGCAAATGTAGCCACTACAGGAGACTCTTCAGCCCCTCTCTCCCAAACTGATTGGGAATCCATTGCAATAGCAGCAGTGAGAACAGAATTGGAGAGGTTTGGACAGCTTATGAGCAAGAAAGATTCACCTAGCTCTAGCCTTCCAAATGGATAGCAGAACACCACTTCCTTTGCACATACAGGTAGTTCATATGCAACTGCAAATCATGCATCCACTTCAGGTAAGGAGGGACCTCCCTGGATTATAAACTCAAGAGCATCTGAGCATATATGACTAATGCCCCTACCCTTTTCAGTTCTTATTAGTTTTGCTCTAGTAAAGACAAAGTCTCTATAGCAGATGGTTCACATATGCCCATTGCTGGGAAGGGGGCAGTTAGAGTGATCAATATAACTGTCTTCTGTTTTACATGTCCCTAGACTTCATACCAACCTACTGTCTGCTAGTTTGACAAAAAATTTGAATTGTTCTGTGGCCTTTCTTCTTGGTAATTGTGTTTTGCAGGATTTGGAGTCAAAGAAAATGATTGGGAGTTGTCGTGAGGTGAATGGAGTCTACCTTCTGGATGAGATTCCGAGACATCAGAGCCATCATGTTACTAGCAGCAATAGTAGTGGATCAGAGTTAGTGAACCAGATTATGCTTTGGCACAATCGCTTAGGACATATTTCTTTTAGTTCTTTGAAATGTCTTTTCCCAAAGTTGTTTAAGTCTGTTCAGTTATCTACTTTGGAGTGTGAGAGTTGTCAGTTAGGAAAGCATTGTAGACAGTCTTTTAAACCAAGTAATAAAAGAAGTACTTCTGCTTTTAATATTGTTCACACTGATGTACATGGGCCATATCATATACCTACAATGGGAGGATTCTGTTACTTTCTCTTGTTTGTGGATGATTATACACGATATTCTTAGATATATTTGATGAGATCACGTGATGAGGTTCCTAACTTGGTACGACAGTTCCACTAGATGGCTCTCACACAATTTGGAGTGGGAATTAAGGCTTTTAGATCAGATAATGCCAGGGAGTACTTTGAAAAGGACCTGACCATGCATCTCTTAGAACATGGTGTAATTCATCAGAGTAGTTGTGCATATACACCGCAACAGAATGGAGTTGCTTAGAGGAAAAACAGACACATTGTGGAGGTGACAAGGACTCTTATGGTGTGTGCTTCAATTCCTGTGCAGTTCTAGGGAGATGTAGTTCTTCGTGCATTTGATTAATCATGTTCCTTCACGGACTTTGGGGTTTAAGGTGTCATTTAGCCTTTTTTTCCATATGGAGGGATATTTCATATACCTCTGAAGGTTTTTGGTTGTGTTTCTTTTGTTCTTGGCCCTCATCGCAAGAAATTGGATCCTAAGGACAAGAAATGTGTTTTTCTTGGGTATGCTCAGAACCAAAAGCGGTATTGCTGTTATGACCCAGTGTCGAGGAGCATATTTGTCACTATGGATGTTACCTTCTTTGAATCCACATTCTTCTTCTCAAGTGGTTCTCCTCAGGGGAAGAGTTTTGGGGAGGAGAACTCACAATCGGTTCCTCTTCCTGTTTCTATGATGCCTCCATCAGTTCAGCCAACATCTGCATCAGTTCAACCAACACCTGCTCCTCCAGTTTCATTACCTGAGCCATAACGGGCAACCTCACAGAAATATCAGCATCGGCAGATGATGGTTGACTCTACACCACTCTCCGTCAGTCCTTCTGAAACTTTAGATTCGACAGATACAGTTCCAGGTATTCCTCTTGAGCCTGAGCCTGTTATGTTTTCTGATGATAATGTTTCTACCCCTAACACCATTGTTGCAGCTGATTCCACTGACCTTGATCTTCCCATTGCACTTCGTAAGGGGAACAGTACAGCCCACTGAATTTCACACCATCTTTCCTACAATGCCTTATCACCCTCTTACCGTGCTTTTCTTTCTTCCTTGGATTTTGTGTCTATACCCAGGAGTGTCACTGAGGCTCTCTCCAAACCTGAGTGGAAAACAGCCATGCAAGATGAGATGGATGCTTTGGTCAAAAACCAAACTTGGGAAATAGTTGATCTACCCCCAAACAAGGAGACACTCGGATGTGGATGGGTATTCACAGTGAAATATAAGGTCGATGGCAAGATAGAGAGGTACAAGGCAAGGTAGCAAAAGGGTATACTCAGACCTATGGTGTTGATTATCTGGAAACCTTTGCACCAGTAGCTAAGATGAGTTCAGTTCGTATCCTTTTATCTCTAGCAGCCACCTATACATGGCCCTTGTTCCAGCTTGATGTAAAAAATGCCTTCCTCAATGGTGATTTACAGGAGGTATATATGGACATTCCAGCAGGCTTTTATGAAAATGTTGGTAAAGGAAAGGGGTGCAGACTCAGAAAATCTCTGTGTGGACTGAAACAGTCACTTAAGGCTTGGTTTGACAAGTTTAGAGGGGCACTCATCCGTTTTGGATACACA
>NW_010729285.1:229970-256761 GCF_000365185.1 Nelumbo nucifera | reverse complement strand
ATGAGAATCTGAAGCTAGAATCCTATACAGATGCAGACTAGGCAGGATGCTTAGATGACAGGAGGTCTACATTACGAGTGTGTACCTTTGTAGGTGGAAACTTGATCTCCTAGAAGAGTAAGAAGCAAGCGGTTGTGGGAAGGTCAAGTGCAGAGGCTGAGTATAGATCCATGGCTCATGGTGTCTCAGAACTTCTTTGGATTAGATCTCTTTTGAGTGAGATTGGCGTGAAAGTAGAGGAACCTATGATGTTATACTGTGACAATCAGGTTGCAATCAATATTGCCCACAATCTAATTCAACATGATAGGGCAAAACACATTGAAGTTGATAGACACTTTATAAGAGAAAGGGTAACAACCAGAGAAGTTTGTTTGCCTTATGTCTCTTCAGAGTTGCAACTGGCTGATGTTGTCACTAAAGGGGTGGCAAATAACAAGCTTGAACATGACCTACGCAAGTTGGGAATGTGTGACATTTACTCTCAACTTGAGGGGGAGTGTTGAAGATTAATCAGTTTTATGATGTTTTTCTGAATAGATGTTTTATGTTAGTTGTTAGATAGGAGGTGGGGACCACAGTAGTTATGTGAGTCCAAATTTTATTATGTTATCTGAGTAGATGTTTTATGTTAGTTGTTAGATAGGAGGTGGGGACCACAGTAGTTATGTGAGTCCAAATTTTATTATGTTTTTGAGTGTTACATATGCTGTTTTATGTTTTGCCGCCCTGTAAGGGCATAGTTGTCTTTGTACTGTTCTATTATTTTTAGTATAAATAATAAGTGAAGGGGGCGACCAGATTATCGCTCTCTTTTCTTTTCAACTTCTCTTCTTCTCTTCTTCTCTTCTTCTCTTCTTCTCCTTCTCACTTCCTTCTCTCTTCAAGAAACTACTTTTCTTTCATATTTTTTTAATTCAGCAGATTTCTACTAGATTCCTCAATTGTTCCTCATGTTCCTTTGTGTCATTCTACTCGCATCTCTAGACCACCTGACCTTGCTACGGTTTTCCTTCATACCATAGCTCCTTTTCTATTGTTTTGTCCTCTATAGATATCCCCTGCTCTTACCAACAAGCCAGTAGTAAACCTTAGTAGAGAGATACCATGGATGCAAAGATTCAAGCACAAGAACGACACCTAGGGCCTAGTTCTAGCTCCTTCAAATGGCTCTATAATTGGGAGCAAATGGGTCTACTCCATCAAGTTGAAATCTGATGGGTCTCTAGACTAATACAAAGCTCGGCTTGTGGTTCAAAGTAGGGGTGGCAACGAGCCGAGCTTTTCACGAGTTGCTCGAGCTCGGCTCGTGAAAAGCTCGGCTCGGCTCGGCGAGCTCGAGCCCAATTCAGTGGCTCGATTATCAAACGAGCCGAGCTCGAGCCTACTAGAACGGCTCATGAGGCTCACGAGCCGGCTCGAATATATATATAATATTTATAAATATTAATTATTATAATTCTTAATTTTTAAACATAAATAAAAAAATTATATATAATTTTTATTCTTATAAAATATTTTTTCTAAATATTTTTATAATAAAATATTTACAAAATATATAATAAAATATTTTTATAACATATAAAACGAGCCGAGCTTAGCCGAGCTCGAGCTTATGAACTCTTATCTCAAGCCAAGCTCGAGCTCAAGGTTCTGATTCGAACTAAGCTCGAGCTCAAGCTCGAGCCTTGTAGAATAGTCTCGAGCCGAGCTCGAGCCTAGTATTATTCGGCTCGGCTCGGCTCGAATCCACCCCTAGTTCAAGGCTATACGCAAGAGTATAGCATTGATTATGAGGAGACATTTGCTGAAGAAATCTCTCTATGGGGTGAAGCAAGCTCCTCAAGCTTGGTTTGAAAAATTCAAAGATGTTGTGCAAGTCTAGTATAGCCAGAGTGCTTCTAATTATTCTCTCTTTATTAGGAAAAGAGCCTAGGGTCTTGCGATTCTCCTCCTGCATAAAGATGACATGTTGACTAGAGATGATATGGAAGGATTTCATGACCTCAAGTCTCTTCTCCACAGTTCCTTTCACATGAAGGATTTGGGCCCTCTTAACTATTTCTTGGGACTTGAAGTTCAACGAAGTTTTCGGGGATATTTCATTTGCCAACACAAGTATGCCTCTAATCTTGTCAAGTTGGTTGGCCTTACTGATGATAAACGGATTGATACTCCCTTGGAGCTGAATGTTAAATTGTCCAAGTCAAAAGGTTCCTTGCTTATTGATGCCTCCCTCTATCAGCAGCTTGTGGGATCTCTCATCTATCTCACCTGACTCGTTCTGACATCTCACTTGCAATACAGGTTGTAAGTCAGTTTGTCTCTGCTCCTCGTCAACCCCATTTGATTGTTGTACATCGGATCATCCGCTATATTCAGGGCACTTTATCGCAGGGTCTATTCTTCTCATCATCCTCTCCTATCCAACTGAGGGCCTATGCTGATGCAGATTGGGTTGGCTGCCCCCGACACACGTCATTCCAATACTGGATGGTGTGCCTTCATGGGTGACTCTCTCATCTCATGGAAATGCAAGAAACAATAATTTGTCTCCAAATCCTCTACAAAAGTAGAATACAGGACAATGTCTAGGGGTGAGCACTATTTTATTCAAACTGAAAAATTGAACCGAAAATTTCGGTTTCGGTTTTTGGTTAAATCAGTTCAGTTAATTCGGTTTTCAGTTTTGGTTTTTAGAATTTGAAATTCGGTTAACCGAACTTTCTATTATTATATGTAATATATAATATATAATATGTAAGATATAATATATAATATGTAACATATAGTATATAATATATAATATATTTATATATTAATATATAATAAAATCAAATTTGATTTCATAATATATATTTTATAATATATAATATATAATAGAATATATATTATTAAAATTTAGTTTTAACTGAAAATTTCGGTTTCGGTTATTTCGGTTTTTCTATAATTTGGTTTTGGTTCAGTTTTTAACTGAATAAACCGAATGCTTACCCCTAGCAATGTCCTCTGTTTGTAGTGAAGTTGTTTGGCTTCAATCTCTATTTAAGGAATTGGATCATTCCTCTCCTACACCTATCCCTCTGTATGCAAACAACACTAGTGCTATAAAGATTGCCTCTAACCTAGTCTTTCATGAAAAGACGAAGCATATTGAGGTGGATTGCCACTTTATCTACGACTTGTTTCTTGCAAGCTCTCTCTCTCTCCCTCATGTCACCTCCGATGTGTAAGTTTCTTGCATTCTCATGCCTTTGCACCAGTTTGAGGGGGAGTGTGAAGAGTCACATTGATGTATTATATTGCTGTAGTTCATGTTGTATTGTATCACTTATTTTATTTCTTGTTATTTTCTTCTTTAGCCCTACAAGGGCTTTTTTGTAAATACCCTTATTTCATTTATATATATTATGGCTCTTGGGGTGGGATCGATTCATTCAGTTTTCACCCCCAGAATTCTTTCTTCTCTTCTCTGGTATGAACAGCTTGTTTGACAAATATGAATTAAGAGCTCCCAATCCACAAGATGATAGGCTTTCTCCAAGTCCAGCTTGATAGCAACTCTCTTTTTCTTAGACCTTTTCTCAGCCTCCATACACTCATTTGTAATTAAAATCTGGCCAATCCTTTCTCTCCTGAATGAAGGCCCCTTGAAATCGTGAGATAAGTTAGGGAAGCACCTTTTTAATCCTAAGTGAGAACACCTTTGCAATTATCTTGTAGATATTTGGTAGTAGACTGAATGGTCTAAAATCTTTCAGATGACAGACCATTATTATGCCTCCCGAAGTACCCCAAGATGGGGTGTAACTCCAATTAATGTGTCTCTCTCCCCAAAAGCTCCTACACCTGAATTTTTTACACCTGAATTTTGTAACTCCAATTAATGTGTCTCTCTCCCCAAAAGCTCCTACACCTGAATTTTTTACTCCTGAATTAGCACCATATCAGGCCTTTCCTTTTTCAAAACTTCCTAGATTGCTCTTACTTTTGTGGCACTCCCTAAACCCCTAACATTTCAGCTGATAATCTTCATGTTCGGCACTAGACTATAGCCTAACCCTCTACCACACTAGAGCCCCCCTTCTTCTCCCTCCCTAGATCTGATCATCTGAATTCTTTATCCCCTCCTCATCATTAATGAGCTTCTCAACGCTGTTCAATGTTTTCCTCCTCTTGTCTTCCCCCTCTGCCTTTCTTAGTGATTGACCCTAGATCCTTAGAATTTTCAACCTTGAGACCCATTCTGACAGATAGATCCACCACTGAGTCCTTGCCAGAAGAATCATCCTTTTTCTCCTTTGGGATCATGTTGCACATCTTCACTCTTTCCACTATTTCCATTTTTAACTTCCTTTCCCTTTTCCTTTTCTTTCTTCTGTTTTAACAGAGAGCTTGCTTACTCTCTACTCTCTTCCATTTCACCACCTAACAATTCAACACACCCTCTCCCTCCCTCGAATTCCTCTAGCTGTTCCTTGGTGTGCTCTAGTACATTAATCCCTTCTCCTTCTGTTTTCTCTCCTATGATACCCTTCCGAACTTCAGACACTAACATGGGCAAAGCAGAACCAAGGATGGGATCTGGTGAATCTGTAGAGACACTAGAAGAAGAGTTTGTCCCAAAAACTAAACCAGCAGGGTTACAGGGGTTACCAGAAGGGGATGAAGAAGATAGCACAGCTGTGGGGGAAGACAATGTTTCTTTGTTTCCCTGTTCCAGATTGTGGTTGTTCCCCACTCCTCTAAGAACAGTTTGGATGTTTTGAGAAGGATCTACATTTGCATTGGATCCAAAACTATAAACTTTCAAACAATGATCTTCACAAACAGCATCCAGCTTTTAAGTTGTAGACAATGATAAAATGGGCTTTCAAAGCCATGAGCCCATGATGACTTCACAGCACTCTCTTAAACTATTACTAACTGTTGGTGTGAAAATTTTAATAAATTCTCATGCAACATAATTCACTCAATCAAGTGACTGAGTTTTTATTATTTTGGGTAAGGCCCATTCAGGGAATCATCCAGATTGTTCCCCTTAACTACATCTCCACAAGAAAGTAGAGAACACCTTTTGATTCTGACTTGGAGAAATGAATGCATAGAACAAAAGAAAAGAACAATAGGGTACTTAAGAAGAACTTTTCATTTGCTTTCCTTTTACATCAAGTGTACAAAAATGAGAAGAAAGAAAAAGAAAACACAATTGAAAAACTATACAGCAATACATCTCTCTTTTCTTTTTGACACAAAGAAAACTTCCTTCTCACCCCTTTCTTCACAATAAGCTGTAGTCAATCAGATGAAATTCTGATTGTAGACGGCCTTAAACTTTGGAATTTTGCATACAAAAAGGGAACCGTAGTCAATCAAACTGAATATTTGATTAGACGATTTTCATCCCTCTACTCTTCATTTTTAATTGAAGGGGCCATAATCAACCAAGTAGAGGCACCTGGTTGTAGATGGTTTACTCCCCTTTACTCTTCATTTTTCCTTTGAAGGGAACCATAATCAGTCTTCAAGAATTAAACTGTAGATGGTTTAATCCCTAACTTTGTCTTGGAAGAGGGACCATAATCAACCAAGTAAAGGCACCTGGTTGTAGATGATTTATTTCCCTCTTTTTCCTTTCTCAAAAGTAGTAACAAAAGAGAGAGAAAGAAGGATACATAGCAAAAGACATAAATAGGAAGTATTCATAGAGAGGACTTTCCTTTTCTCTACCTATATTAGTGAGACTTTTCCTTCCTTGCCTTCCCTTGAGCACTTCTCCTTTCTTCTCTCCTTATCTTTGCTTTTCTTAAGAATCTCTTGTGAAAATTTTCTCCGAAGAGTCTCTCTGTCTGTCTTTCTAGCTTCCCCTTAAGGAGCTTAAATAGGGAGTGGGGTAGTTATGTAACTACTTCCTCCTCCTAGGTGAAGGACACCTGTCCCTCCCACTTAAAGAGAGGGAACTCCCCACTTAAAGAGAGGGGACTCCCATACGGGATACTTTTTTATAGTTTTAATGATTTGGCTAGCAGACTAGCCAACCCACTTATTTAAGTTCTAATTTATTTAAATATTATTTGGATTAAAAAAATGCCTTCAACACTAACATTATGTCATTATTTGCAAACAAAAACTGAAGTTAGACAACAAAATCCAGCATAGAGTAGTATATATTCAAATTTATAATAATTCAAACGGTTTACAAGTCCAAATCTAACAAAATATTGTAATCCGGTATAGAAGAAGTGTACCTTGTGGGCAGGTGGAAGCTTCTTAAAGGATCTTTCATACCTTTTAACATCCTCTTCTGCAGCATCCGAATAGCTGCATAATTGGTCGATAACCAAAACAAGAAAACAGAAAAGAAATCAGTTATAATATATAGAGTGAAAATTCTAAATTAAGTCAAGTAGTGAGCTTCCCTACAAGAACTTTCTGCCACATTTAGGGACCCTGTGCCCAAATACAAACCTTCCATCAGATAGGGGACCCACAGCATTGACCTCATGTTCAATCCCATAGTCCATATAAACCATATAGCTCACCTTGTATTGGTGGTTTTCACAATTATAGTCTCCGTTGAAAGTTTTAACTTTTCAATATAAAACTTAACCTAGAAAACAGGTTTATTTTGCATGCCTGGCAAGGTCTTTGAACTAGAAGAAAAGACCAATTGTGTTAGCAAAGGTTTCAGGGAGGGCTTAGCTGCAAGATTTGCAAATTTTTTCCAAGAAGGAAAACTTTGGAATGAGGAAAATATATTGATGGAAATGTCAATTAAATTTCACAGTTTGGGTTAGAATGGATAGTTGTAGAGGGAAAGAATATTTTGTTAGGTGCAAAGTATGTCTTGCGCAATCATCATCCAAGCCTTATCCCAACTATATGGGGTCGGCTACATGAATCCTCTTTTGCCGTTCTGTTCAGTTTAATTCCATATCCATTGTTAAATCATTTCCTACTACTTCTACCCATGTCCTTTTCGGTCTACCCCTAGACCTTCTAGCCCTTCAACTTGCAATGAATCACCTCTTCTTATGGGTACTGTTGGTGGTCTTCTATGCACGTGACCAAACCATCCTAGTCTAGTTTCCCTCATTTTATCACCTATTGCACAAAAGGACAAAAAAATTGTTTTTGAAGAAAACCCAAAATCTATGATATCTAGGGTTCTAGTTCTAGCTGGAATTTTGAGATGATATTCAAAGGGGTTAAACAAAGTTCAAAATTTTGCAATTCCTTTATTGAGCTTGGGGATATTCCATTGTGGGAGGAGTTTGGGGATATTAGGGGACCCTGGGGAGGACCTTGGTGTTTAGGGGGAGATTTCAATGTAGTAAGGTTTGTGAGTGAGACAACCGAGAGTAGGCAAAGAACTACATCGAGTATGAGAAAGGTCAATTCATTTATTGAAGCTTTTGAGCTAAGAGATATTCCTCTAGGGCAATCTTGCTATACTTGGTCAAACCTTCAAACATCCCCTATCATATCCAAGCTTGATAGGTTTTTAGTTTCACCCAATTGGGAAGAGCATTGGCCAGGGTTAGTTGGGAGAAATCTACCTAGAATCACCTCAGACCATTGGCCCATCTATTTGTTTGAGAGAATCAATGATAGTGGCCCAACTCCATTCAAATTTGAAAATACGTGGCTCACTCACCCGGATTTTAAAAAGAAAGTCAAGGTTTGGTAGAATAGTTTGGTCGCGCCCACGACGTGGGAAGGCCAAAAGTTCCTAAACAATCTCCAATTGTTGAAAAATGAGATCAAGGAGTGGACTAGGTAGAAGTTTGGGAGATTGGAGGAGAAGAAAGCTGATTTGATTTCTCATATTGAGGCAATAGATAGCAAAGAGGTAGAAGGAACTTTAGGTGAAGGTGAAAAGGAATTGAGATTGAATTTGAAGAAAGAGCTAGGGGAGACATTATTGAGAGAGGAAATATGTTGTAAGAAAAAGTCAAGAGAGAGATGGATCAAAGAAGGTGAAGGAAATACAAAATTTTTCCATGCCATTGCAAATGGAAGGAGAAGGAAGTGCATGATTACTTCTTTAGTGGTGGGGGAAGTGAGATCACGGACCAAGGTGAGATTGCTAAAGCATGCTTAGAGCATTTTAGGTCAATTTATAGAAGACCCCTAATTGAGAGGTGGAGGATTAAAGGCATTGATTGGGAGACATTGGGAGGGACTCAAGTCCAATTTATAGAAAAAAGGTTTGACGAAGGAGAGATTAAGGAAGCAGTCTTTTCTATGAATAGATCAAAATCACTAAGACCCGATGGTTTCACAATGGCATTCTATCAAGATTGTTGGGACATAATTAAAGGAGATCTGATCAAAGAGTTTAATGAATTCTATAGAAGAGGGGTGATAAGTCCAGGAATGAACTCTACTTTTTTTAGCACTAATCCCAAAGAAGAACAATGCCAACCAACCAGGGGATTTCAGGCCAATAAGTCTAATCACCAGTATTTACAAGGTGATAGCAAAGGTGTTGTCTCTTAGGATTAAGAAGGTGATCCCCCCCACTTGTCTCTCAAGCTCAAGGGGCTTTCGTGCAAGATAGACAAATTATTGATCAAATCTTAATTGTCAATGAATGTGTGGAGGCTCAAAAGAGATTAAAGAGGAAGGGAGTGGCTATCAAACTGGATTTGGAACAAGCCTATGACTTAGTGGATTGGAACTTCTTGATTGATATTATGAGGGGGTGTGGCTTTGGAAATTTGTGGTGTAAATGGATCATGGGATGCCTACAAACTAGTCACTTTTCAGTAATAGTTAATGGAACAGTGTATGATTTCTTTCAGGGGGATCAGGCAGGGTGACCCCCTTTCTCCCTTTCTATTTACTTTGATTGTTTAAGCCCTAAGTAAATTGATTTCAAGAACAAATTGTGTGCAACTATTCAGGGGTTAGCCAGTTGGGAGGGATAATGTTTTAGTCACTCATTTACAGTTCGCAGATGATATTCTTATTTTTTGTGATGGAAAAAGTAGGGAGGGAGTGGAAAATCTGAGGCTGGTTGTGAAACTCTTTGAGATGATGTCTAATTTGAGGATTAATTGGTCAATGATCTTATTGGTTGGAACCAACATTGAAGAGGATGAAGTGAGATTTCTGACAAATTCACTAGGTTGTGAGAAAAGTGAGTGGCCAATGAAATACTTGGGTTTACCCCTTGGAGACAACCCTAGATCTGCTAGTTTTTGGTCTCCGGTGGTGGAAAGGATCGAGAAATGCTTGGCGGCGTGGAAAAGGAACTATATCTCACTGGGGGGGAGAATAACCCTAATTAAGTCTACTTTAGCAAATCTTCCAGTGTACTTACTACATGACAGTGTTTAGGATGCCACAAGGGATAGTGAGGAAAATTGAAAAAATAATGAGGGATTTTCTCTGGGAACCAGGGGAAAAAAAAGAATGATCATTTGGTTAGATGGGAAAAGGTGAGGAAATTGAAGGTGGAAGGGAGTTCGGAAATAGGTAATGTTAGACTAAAGAATCAGACTTTGCTTTGCAAATGGCTTTGGAGGCTTCCAAATGAAAATGAGAAATTATGGCACAAAGTGGTTGCAAGCATTCATGGCATGTCGAGCAATGGATGGGATGTTGGATGTCTCTGTAGGGCTACCTTGGCTGCTCCCTAGAAGGCCATCCATGATGTTCTCCCTACATTCCTAAATCATATCAGGTATGACTTGTCTTCTGGTAGCAAAATCAGATTTTGGGAGGATGTGTGGATTGGGGATACTCCTTTGGGTGAGAAATTTCCTTCTCTTTGTGATCTGTCCGAGTTCAAGTGTAAGCCTATTTTAGATTTCCTAAGCCAACCATCTCACCTTCCAGGGTTGAATTGGAACTTTGGATTTAACAGAAACCTTAGAGAGTCTGAACTTCTTGCAGTGTCTAAGCTGTTAGGATTGCTGAATTCAGTATTTCTGGGGGAAGGTGGGTCAGATTCTAGGATTTGGGGTCCTAAATCTGACGGGTCGTTTTCTTGTAAATCCCTTCTACATTCGTTGGTTGCCACACAATCTTCTCTTCCTTTCCCAATCAAAGAAATTTGGTGCCCTCCTACTCCCCTTAAAATCAGTGCTTTTTGTGAAGTATTTCATGGTTGTATTAATACCTATGATGTAAGCCAAAGGAAAAGACCAAATTGGTGCTTGTCCCCTAACTGGTGTGTCCTGTGTAAGCTAAGTGGTGAGACTGCTTTCCACCTTCTAATATCTTGCCCTTTTGTCAGTTTTATTTGGAATTGGTTTACTTCCCTTTTTGGGTGTAGGTGGTCCTCTCCTGACAGGGTGGAAGGTTTATTCAACCCTAATGGTATCAGTGGTAATGACAATGAGGACTAGGATTCTATGGAGGTGTACTAGAGCAGCAATACTTTAGACCATTTGGGAGGAAAGAAATGATAGAATATTTGAAGGTAAAGAAAAATGCAAGGAAGCTTTAGTTGAAACAGTAACATTGAGGGTGGCACATTGGGTAAAAAGCTTGAAGTTGCTTTCAGCTTTTAAGGTCGAAGACTTTTTCAGGGTTTGGGTCTAATTGCTGCCTCATCATCTACGAGACAACAGTTTTTTGAGGCTTGGTCTCCTCCAACAGATGGTTGGAAGAAGCTGAACTTTGATGGGAATTGTGTGGGTAACCCAAGCCCTTCAGGCATTGGGGGGCCATTAGAGATGAAAATGAACTCATTATTGCTCTATACTCCAGTCCTATGGAGGAGGGTGATGTGGCAAGGGCAGAGTTTCTAGATGCAGCATATGGGGTTGAGAAGGCTAAAGAGTTGGGTATTAATAGACTGATCATCGAGGGAGACTCAAAAACTATGATAAAATGGCTGCAAAAAGGGGAAGGGGTGACATGGCAGTTGAAGAATGATTTTCAAAGATTTAAATGGATGTCAAGGACCATGTCAATCCAGGTGGGATGGGTTAGGAGATCTGCCAACAGTTTGGCAGATAGTTTAGCAAAGCAAGGAGTTCAAAGAACACATGTTTTGGGCACATTTGTAATTCTGTCCTGGGTCAGCTTACTAAGCTGATTTCTTTCACAACTTCTTGTTGTATCCTAAAGTTTTCTAATTAATGAAATTCTTTCAAAGTTATTGATCAAAAAAATATATATCAGTCTACCATCAGCACAACACAACCAACTCCTTCCAACCCAACCTCAAGGTCTACCACCAAGTTAGCTTACCCAGGTATCCTCATAGATGATGTGTTCATTCTGGACATAAAATCATAGCCCTCCCTTATGAGATCCAAGGACCATCAGATTGTGCAGTAACCACCTGATGACACTGAGAATCATCATCTACCTAAATATGATCAGAATCCAAAGAGAACAAATCTCAAATTTATGAGTCCCAAAACCAACCTCACTGGAAAGAACCATGATGGTTTCATTCCATGGCCTTTAAAAACTCCTCCATGCATGTATTATGTGGCATATAACATATTGAATGGGGAGCCAGGGCAGGATTGTATTTTGTAACAGATCTGTAGCTATGTCTTTGTGTTCCATGTCTTTTGGAGCTTGCTTTGTACTCTTTTGGCCTGCTCCTGCTGCCACGGGGAGGCAGAGAGACAATTAATCATGCATGCAATTGTGCAAATTGTTATATATTCGTAGTTTAACAAGGCACTTGACCATGACAAAGATCTCGTTAGCAAACTCATTGCTTAGACCTTTCTAAACATTGTTTTTTTGGGAAATGGTCTGCATGAGTTCTGTCATTCAGTCTTCAGAGAATCTAGAATTGAAACCTATCGAGATTTATCAAAACAGAGAAGAATCCAGATGCCCAGACCCTATCCAAGCCACAGTAACAACTGAGGGAAAACCATGAAAAAGATCTCGTTAGCAAACTCATTGCTTAGACCTTTCTAAACATTGTTGTGGGAAGTGGTCTGCATGAGTTCTGTCATTCAGTCTTCAGAGAATCTAGAATTGAATCCTATCGAGATTTATCAAAACAGAGAAGAATCCAGATGCCCAGACCCTATCCAAGCCAAAGTAACAACTGAGGGAAAACCAGTCCTGTACGTGAACAAGAGGAAAAAAACAAAAAACAAAAGATGTGGGTACATCAAAGGGATCTAAAGAGGCTGGAGTTTGACTTAAGCAGAATAAAGTAGCTTTTTTTTTTTTGATAAGTAATAGTGATTTCTAAGAGAATGATAAAAAATAGAGGCTTCCCAAATCGAGGCACAATATGCAGCCTCAAAGTAATAATAAAATTACAACTGAGCCCAAAATAAGTGATCCAAACACCCCTACTTAGCTAAGAAATCTGCCATCCCATTAGCCGATCTTCTTTACCAATGACTTTTAACTGTCATGTCTGGAGTCTGCCATTTAAATCTTCTCATAGCTTCCCTATAAGACAATTTTACCATCTCCAGATTCTGCAGCCACCCAATTAACACTTTGGAGTCGGCTTTAATTAGCAATCTTTCAAAGTTAAGCTCTCTAGAAATCTGTACCCCTTGTAAAGGTGCTCAGAATTCTTTACAAAATTTCCAACTCCAATAGGGCCAAAGAAAAAGAGAAGAATATGATTATGACCTTCTGTGTTCCTAAATACACCACCCCCCCAACTCCAGATAGCCCAGGATTTCCTAAACTGCTGTCATCAAAATTTAATTTTATAAAGCCTTCCTCGGGGGCCCTCCACACAGCATAGGGCTTCTCCTTCAGAGTAGAGCTTTTTGCTACCATTTCCTAACTTCTCCAACATTAAAGGAGAATTTCGAAAATAAGTCCAAGCTTGTGTTTATTATTATGTTCTCCTTTCTATTTTACATTTTCATTGTCCATTATCTGCTTTACATACTTTCCATAAATTACTTCAGGCTTTGGTGACCCTGGATTACTAGAACTTTCAAGATTTGTTCCTACGACTCAGTTTGGAAAGAGTACAAATGCAAATATGCATAGTACAAATACATACAAAATAATACAACAAACAAGGTTTTGCACTCTACATATTTGTATTTGTACTCCTTCCAAACTGAGCTCAATAGAGTTCTCTTAGTTACATAAGACAAGCAGAGATTATTTATTTATTCTTTTACATAACATGATAAAAGAAGGCTAATTATTTCAACAGCAAAACCATCTTACTAATAACAAAAATGACAAACAACGGTAATGGAATTACTTAACAAGAGAAAGGAATGCCATTTCGAAAATCAACGAAGAAGAAAAAGAAACAACACAGGCCTAATTCAATATAAAGTAAGACAAACAAATAAGGATAAAATCTAAAGTATCCTTGCTTAATTAAAGCAATAAATAATTATAATTAATTAACCAGATGAAATGGGAACTTGAAAAAAAAAATCTCAAAAACTTTGCTCTCTCCTAAGGTAAATAAATAAATAAATAGACTTAACCATAGAAATGGGGAAATATGATATTTACACAACAACAGCCAAAAGAAAACAAGGTAACCAAGTTCATCAATTAAATAAAAAGGAAAGATGGGAATGTAAACGAAAGAATAGTACTGTCAACCTCATAACCAAAATAAAACAGACTGAGAATAAAATCAAAATTCAATCACCCAAGTTCACCTATCAATGCTAAAGCAGTAATGGACAAACAAGAAAAGCCCAACTGAAAATTCCAGTCAGAAGCAAAAGAATAAGAAACCCTATTCGGAAAACGAGAATATGGAAGGAAAGGTTAAGCTTACTTGAGATAGGCGCTGATGATTCGCCTCAACGACTTCACTTCGAGTGCCTCTTCAAGCTTGCTGTTACGTCTTTCTTCGTTCGACATTTTCATTTTGGACATCCACCTAGAACAGATGAAGCTTGCCGCAACTTGAGTATCGAGATTTTTATTTGCACGTTGATTTCACCTCTTGCGCCGGTGGGAGGGGTGTGATTTATTCTTCCTCTCAGAACTTGATAGAAACACCAGACTGTGGGTCCTGTATGAATGTTTTAGGAGGTGTTTGGACTGCGGTGTTGTGGTCCTATAAGCGCCATGTAGGTATACTATCAATCCATTAATAAACTATCAATTCTTTGTTGGATTCATTTATCAAATATTCTATATCAGCCCAACTAAGAAAAACAGTTTGGCCCATATAGCCGTCAATAACCAAATGAGCTAATTTTGCTTTAATCAGAACAAAATAGGTTTTTCAAATGTGGGCTGAATTGGTCCATGTAATGGCCCATCAATCCCTTGACTTATTTTTGTAAATGATCACTTAATCAATGATCTTAACCAGTGATCTAAGGAGTTGTTGTTAGTCCCCAAAAAACCCTAAGTTTGACTAATATAGGCCAGACCAAAACTATGTCAAATCAACATGGGGTTTGATGTCCACAACATGTACTAAATTCAAAGTTTATCATCTGAATATTTTCAGCCATGATTCACAATCAAATAAGCAAATATGATCAGCAATAAAACTACTTGAGTTGAGAGTGTGATGGTTCGAATTCGATCCGAACTAAAACCGTATAACTACATTGATCTCTTCTTTGCACATCGAACTTATTCTCTTCATGCATTGTGATCTGCCGTTGTTTCTCCAATATAAATCAGTTGAGAAAATCCTAATTTTCTATTAGAAAAATCCTAGTACAATATGTCTAAGAAAAATAAAAAAAAATTAATTACAAATTGTATATGAATATTGAAATCACATGGTGTGCATCAACCTTGCAACCATTAAAGAATTCAATCTCTACCCCACTCCAACCCATAAATTCAACATTCTATCACAAAATTAGTCTAAATAATGGCAAAAAAAAATATAAAGAATGAATATCCAGATCATTAGCCCAAACTAAGAACCGAATTCTTAGTTTACATATACAAATCTGATCAAGTTTTGTGTAAGAACTGAACATATTACTCTGATACCATTATCGGAAGAGTTGGAAACTTGATTAATCATGGTTGAACCTCTTACAGTTGTTGTCTGAATTTAAAAAAAAAAAATCCAACCCAAGTCAAGAATCAGTTTCTCGGTATTTTGAAATCTGAATTTCTGAATCAATCTTGCACTGAACCAAACCAAATTTAAACCAAAAATTTAGAACTGAACATACCCGATAACAAGTCCACAGAATGTAGCTCTTAGAGTGGTAGTTCACACCCAATATCAAATCCAAATCGACTTCCAACTAAAAATGGCATAGTTGTGTATGTGTGAAGCTAATTCAACAACACAATTTCTACAAAACGGAGCCCCAACCTTTTTGAAATTGATGTAGCTATGTGAACCTTAACTTCTTTGATGTTTTTTTTCCCAAAAACACAACAGAGGACTGATCAGAATCAACCCTTACTATGGCTGGTTCAAACTAGGGTTTTAGGATGTGAAGGGAGGAGAAAAGGAGCAAAAAAGTGAGGAGAATAGGATAGTTTGCCCCCTCCATCTTACTCCCTTATATAGAGCACTTTCATAATCCTATTAAGAGTTAATCCAAATCAAATATAGATCAAGACTTATCCATATTAGTTGCATTTGGCATTCCTTATTTTACGGACTTATCTCCTTTTTTAAATTAAAATGCTCTTATGAACATCGATTTTTTAACTGCAGAAAGGAAATAAGTCCTTAAAATAAGGAATGCCAAATGTAGCCTAAGCACATTATCTTTTTAAGATAATGGATGCTCCATACTCATATCCTACCCATATTCGATGCATGTGACTACTTAAACTAATCATATTAATAATGGGCCTAAGACCCATATTCTTTAATGATTCACATATCTAGACATTGCTTGGCCACTTAGGCATGAATATTCTATGGCATTGGACCCATAAAGTCTTACATAAGTCCACATGGGTTCGACCCTACCCTTGGAAAGGGGCAAACCAAATTCACTTCCCAAGGGCAGTGAACCCTTGACCCAACAACTTGGTCTCAGTTGGGCCCAACACTAAAAACACAAGAAATCATTGGATTTAGTTACCCTGTGAAAACCTAAGGATAATGAACTTACACAAGATGAATTCCATCAAGTTATCAGCCCTCTAATGGTCTTTTGCCCTTAACCTCTCATCCCATAATAATTAAAACATTATTCACAAGGAAGGACCTCTTCCCTAACTGCAAAAAGCATTGTCACACTCTCTACTCAAATGGATCCCAAGATTAAAACCTTTTGCAAATCATTTTCAAAAAATAATAAAAAATATGTATAAATACATTTTGAAAATCTAATTTCAAGTATAGCTAAAATCCATTGATAGTGGTTTAGGTTTCCATTGAAGAGAAAATAAAGCGCTTATATTCATTTTGTCTAACAAGGGGTCAATCCTATAAATATGATCACCACTCAGGTAATTTTCTAAATTGTCCTAACATGTCCAAGTATTTGACCCCTTATGAATCTCACTAGTTGGCATATCAAAAATAGGTCAATCCAATACCTAGTATAGTATCATAATCAAGTTTGGAGTTGAGTGCAACTTTTCAATTTTGCTCATTTGTTTCTAAGGTCCAAGGTATAATTGGAAATTGGTCCAGGTTTAGTTTTTTTTTTTTTTCCAAACCTCCACTAATTGTGCTTAGGGTTTAACCCTAATAGCTGAGACAAGTTGCTCTACCAATTTGGCAACATATCATTGTCAGCCTTGTAAAGATAAATCCCACAAGTCTATCCAATGGCTGAGAACAATTTAAATTTATATTAACACAATCTCATAAATGTCAAGTTTAAGGAGTAATTCACAGAAACAACCCAATTTGAACATAGAACAATTATGTACTTATATTATTTATACCAAAATGTCTATGTACATCAATTTGCATCACTACTTGGATTCAATCTCTATTAAGCCTCTCTAATATCCATGATACCAGGTTTAAAGCTTATTCCACTTAAGTAGATGAGAGATTGATAGCTCTAGAAGGTTATATGGAATATCTGTTCACATTGTTGATAATTTCATGGATCAATACTACTCAACTTCCTCTTAGGATGGTCTTTGCATTTCTTGATTCTTCTGTCCATCATCCATGAACTTTAATATGATTTTAAACTTATGTTTGTTTGATCTACGTTCTTTAAGGATAATATGTGTTTTGGTGATTTATGCACTCTAGCTCTTAATTGATACTCTTGATATAATGCTTAGATCTATGAGACTTGGTGCTTTTGATGCCTATATGTATGTGTAATTGATTTGATTTTTCCTTGCTTTCTTTCCTTTTTGCTAATGCCAAAAGGAGGAGAAATGTGTAATTGATGTTAAAAATGAAAATGTATGAGATGATATTATCAAGTCAAAAGGGGGGAAAATATGTGAACTGATAATGTTACCATGCTTAAACACGGTATCTATCTAGCATATTCTATTTTGGCATGCAGGATAATCTTGACAAATGATGGAAGTGTTTGAGAATGCTTACTTATGGGAAATGCATAATTAAGCAACTTTTGTCTTTTCCAATACAGGCAAGGTAAGATAACTTCCTTAAGAAGTAAATGTATAAAGGAGGAGATTTAAGAAACATTGTTGAGGATGCTGAGCAAGATGGTGGTAGATAACCAGAAAGACTAGTCGGAAAAGTTGTTTGACACTCTCTAGGCTTATCACATGACGATTAGAAAAAGCACACAACCAACACCTTAATCCTTGGTGTATGGATAGGAAGCTGTGTTACTAATAGAAATATAGACGGTCTCTGCCCGCGTAGCCTTTGCGATGGGAAAATGGTTCCGAACGGAGGACACAGATCAGATGCTCAATGACAGGTTAGAGTTCATCGATGAAGAAAGGGAGAAGTCACTATAGAAACCGATTAAATACAAACAAACCATGGCTTCTAACTTTAACAAATTGGTAAATCCTAGGAAATTTAAAGGAGACAAAGTCCTCAAAATAGCACTCCATGTTAGACAGGGAAAATCTACTGGAAAGTTCACACCTAATTGGGTTGGACCATATGTAATCTAGGAAGCTCACTCGTCTGGGAACTATGTACTAAAAACTGTAGACATAGGAGAGGAAGACAAAACTTTGAATGGTCACTGGTTGAAAGAGTAATTGTCATATGTTTTGTATATGAAAGATGTGTTGTATTTAATACATAGTGCATTTTGATTCTTCCTGAAACAAGAATGCGATTAATTTCGAATGCATATTACTGACTTTGGATTTTTGCGATGATCTTATGATACATCATGATATATTCCAAGTTTAACATATAATTATGAGAAAAAAAATATGATACCTTATGATGCATTTTGAATTTTGCAATGAAAATATGATGTACTGTTATATATTTTGAACTGTGCAATGTACGTATGATCTATTATGAGTAAATATATCATTGACTCCAATTTGTGTGATGAATACTGACCGATTCTAGGTTGCCATGATCAGTTCTGCGATGCCATGGTTAGTTACACAATGCCGCATGTTCCATGCGAAGGCCCTGGCAACCCCAGCCGCACTCATACATATCCTAGCCAGTTCCGCGATACCGTGGCTGGTTCCACAATGCTGCATGCTCCATGCGAAGGCCTTGGCAACCCCAGGCGCACTCACATATACCCTAGCTGGTTCCGTAATGCCGTGGCTGGTTCCATGATGCCGCATGTTCCATGCGAAGGCCCTGGCTGTTGTATGCTCCATGCGAAGGCCCTAGAAACCCTAAGCACACACCTATGTACTCTAGCAGCCCAAGAAACAATGGCAAATCAAGACAAGTACATTGCAGCTTGCAATGGGTCAACCTGGAAATTACAGGAAAAGCGCATCGGGCCCAAGTATGATGACGAACGTTGAATATTTTGCCTTTGCGAGTAAGTACAATAATTACTCTAAAAGCGGGGAAAACCAAATTGCATCGAACATGACAAGGCATCTTGACTGCAAGACTTATGTGCAACAGAATACCCTGGGAAATCCAAGAAAGACTTGATCTATTCCATACACATGTGGTTAAACCTTTTCTATTCTCATTGTTATGCGCAATTGTGCTCTCCTTGAGAGTGTGATAGAACACAGTGGTTAACTCTCGCATGTGAGATAATATTTTGGTTGCCTCAAATGCAACAGTATTCGACTTGTGCTGATGCATAAAGACCTAACTTTCTAAATCATGATGGAACCCAATTGCCTTAGTGGCGATGAGACTTTGTTTTGTAAGAATATGATGTTAGTCAGGTCTCGTATACACGACAAGGCTTCGTTTCCTTAAAATGCAGGGAGGCTCCACCTTTCTCTTTAACCAATGCAATGGCTCTTCCACACATGGTGATGCTTGACGCTTACATAATGACACTTAATCCCTTTGGTATAACAAACTGTACCTCTCACACACACTTATATAAGGGTACTTGCCCTTCTTATATGATTGAATTGTCTTTTGTTTGCCTAAGAGCCCGACCTTGGCATTTGCGATAACATTTGTTGTACTTCGTAAAAGTTACTCAACTTTAGCATTTCCGTTGAACCTTACCATTTACTTAACTTTGACACATACGATGGTACTTACACAATTCTCTTTATTTTTATATATCGGAGCTTATATTCATCGCAACCCATGCATAGGGTAATTTTTAACTTCACCTTCGAAGATGCGATAAGATTTGACCTTTCTCACGCACAATCCCTTTTGTCACATAGACATTTAATGATGACAATTGTGTTGCCATCTCAACCATAATAAGGGACTTTGTACGCAACGGTGCCAAAGTAAAAGCTCTGTAAATTGCAACTAAGGAGCACACTGGGCCCGAATAGCCTACTAACAACACGATCAGCCCACTAGGGCATATTAGCAATGCACACAATCAAGTAGGCCAACCAAACACTCCTATGTTGTTTGAATTACACAACAACATAATCCATAACACAATTTGAGATAAACTACGGTCTCTCATTACAAAATTTGAGTGATTTACAGAACATCAAGTACACATGCATTTCACATGGCATACCACTAATCCTCATATTTTCTATCCTTTCCAAACCTTGCTTTTGCGCCTCAAAATCTAGCAGTTCCTTCTATTCTACCTCATACTGCAACATTATCTTCCGCTAACGACCACACTCGTCAAGAAGGACATTTAACTTCTTAGTTGCTTTCGAAAGATTCACTTCTACCACCTTGAGGCAGAGGCATACATCCTTTAGAGATTGACCAGAGAGAGATTGTGACTCCTGGAGACCAGCCTTCCAAAATGCGTGGGCCAACAAAATAACCCGCTCCTCAATCCAGTCCATTTGAAAGTCGAGAGCAGAAAAAGACTCGCAAGTCCTCAGTCATTGGGGAGACACAAACCACAAAAGCTCATCATTAGATTGATCCATGATGCAATTCATCATCGTCACGATTGTGTTTAGAGACGTCCCTATGACCATTGGAGGAATGTCAGTGATTGACAACCAGCCCTTCTGAATAATGATTGAAGTAGGCTTCACTACAGAGCTTGATATGCAGTACTTGTCGTTTCTACAAGGACCTTGGATAGAGATAGGGTCCACGACCACATAGCCTAGGGGAGCGATATCATGGTTCTCACATTACTCCTTAAGCTCTTGTTGTACTGGCGTAAGTTCCTCATAATATGACAGCCTCGAGTGGTGATGCCATCTATGAACCCACGACTTCACTTTTGAGCTGGGCCTGCAAACCCACAGCTGCTGCACCCCCGAGAACATCAGGCTCAACTGGACCAGTAGATGCAGCCTCTTCTTCATGATGCACGCTTGCTGTCGTTGTCTTGTACGCTGGTTCAGACAACACTTTAGCTGTGATTGGTTCTTGACCTTTGACATCAGGCTGCCCCAACCCAAATACCGATCCTTTAGGAGTCTCGATGGCTAGCAGGCCTTCCTAGGCAACCTTAGTTTGTCCCATCGGATCACCAGGGGTTTCTCCCTGCAAACCCGTGAGGCTTTTTCTCTTTGTGCAATGGACGCTTGGGTAATGTCATCGACAACGACATCCTCAATTACTCTAGGACTCACAGGGTCACTAGGGGGTCTTTAGTCGCTTCCTAACCCTGAGTGGGGGCTGCGATGATTGCAACTCGTGCACCAACTGCCAAATGATTGGAAAAACTGGTATGGTGGAAGGACCTACATTGAAAGGCACCTGCGATGAGGTAAACCATAAATGATTAGCACAATAAGTTAATTGCAATACATAAACCATACAAACGTCTAAGTTATACATACATTCTCACCCACAATGCCTTCGAAAGGGACTTGTGGGGCCTTTACATTAGGTTGAGTGTCTTTAGCCTCCATCTGCTTCAAAATAAAAGATTGTAGATAGATTAGTAACAACAACAACATGGTAATTGCGACAATAGTAAGACAAATACATCAAAGTATAAATCATTACCAGATCAATTTTCTCAAGCTCCCTCTTACGGGCACGAGGAGCCATCTTCTTCACACGTCCACTTGAGACACGGGTGAAAGTAACTTTCTTAAGAGGAATTGACACTACAGATTACACTGATTCTGTATCGGCTAAGTCCCTTACTTCAGGTATCAGGGTTGAAGGCTCTTACTTGACCACCTCAGGGTCTCCTTGTGGCGAGCACCTGTCTTGAACATCCCTAGCCCAGGATGACGTCAAGTCTGATTTTGGACGGCGCTGAACAGTAGTAGCAGGTGGAATAATGGTGCGAGGTTCCCTCGCCGACCTAGCCTTCTTCGTTGTAGGAGGGCAACTGCCCTCACCTCTCTCCATGATGGGGCATTTACCTTTTCGAACGGCACCCAAGAATCCCCGCTCTTTTGAAATTAGAGGACTCGGTTGAGGTGGATGCTCCTGGTTTGCTGCATGACCCTGAGGGGGAGCCATAACATGACATGGGCGAGGGCTCGTCTGCATGAACATTTGTAAGCCTTTGAACAATAAGCACATATAAGCGAAATGGAAGGACGTATAAGCCTGTACCCTTCTGTACCCTTCTGTACCCTCCAATGGGGAACCACAAGCTTCTCAGGAATGCTAGGTCATGCCACCGGGTCCAAAAGACGTCTTCCCCTTAAGGCTGCAAAAACTGGGCACCAAGGTCATCGAACCCAAACTGGCGTAGGACCCTATCGGGGCGATAAGATGTGACTTGGGCTTCACCAGTGCGGTCCAAATACGCGAGTACACCAGGACATAAAACGAGACACGCTACACCCACAAGATGACTCGACACTTCCGCAGCGCACTGTTGGTCTCCATCCTCAAGAACAACAATGCCAATGCAGAATGACATCAAATGCCTACACACGAAGCCTTCAAGAGATGCCAACTTCAACTCAATATCTTCACCCCAAATTGCTTTTGCCTACTGGCGTGAAGCCAGCGCTTTCCCCAACAGACTTCCACTAATTGATCCTCTGTCTTGTCCCCTTCCAAGGTCGCTATTGTGATGCACATAAGAGAGAGGGAACGGGGTGTGACACTAAGGTCAAAACGTTCGCACATGTACATGTATAAAAAGGGGGCAAAAACGTAACTGATCCATCTCTTACAACTCGAATCCATCATTTGCTGGACGGTGTCATCCATTTGTTCATATAAATATCCTAGAAATATTGATGCTAATGGGAGTTAATGACCTGTAGCGGCAAGAACGACAAGTGGAACCAGTACCATGCGCATACCATAATCTGGAAGCCTAGGGAAGAGGTAATAGGATGCGATGTATAGAATAAACATGGCAAGAGGCCACTGGCTCTCTGTACCCTGTACCATCACATCTCCCCTACCTTTGGTTTCGAACCAATACACAATCCATGCCTCAAGCAGCATTTTGCCCCAGGCGATTGATTAATCCATCTAAGACTTGAACACAACAAACTTACCCAAAAGGTCCTCACAGAGCTTTGCAAGTTTGTAGGGGCAGACTCGGGGAACTGCATATGGTGGGTAGACACTGACCCACCGATGGGTAATGCTAACAAGGTAGCCACATCTTCTATAGTGATAGCAAATTCATTGAATGCCCCCATGAATGTGTGGGTGCGGTAGCACCAATGTTCCAAAAGGGCCTTCACATACTTTACACCCTCTTTACCGAGAAGATCCATGGAGCAATCCACAAAACGGAGAAGCCCGACATCCTGCAGCAGATGGCAGTACATTGGATTTTCTAGGACGTATTGTGCCTAGCCCGAATAACTAACTAAGGACTTTGAGGTATCGGTCCTTGGTTCCTAACACTTGAATGGCATCGACCAATCCAAGTGCCCATAAGACACATTAGTTCACTACCATCTAGGCATCAAAACCCCCACCCTCACCCCTTGCTACTAGCATAGGGGACCAAAAACCTTTCCCACTGTCAGCCACCTTGGCCGCTTCTCATTCAGACAACATTTCTTTTACAATGATTCTAACGAACTCAACAAATGGGCAATAAGTTTTCTTCTACTGAGGAGCCATGGTCGGTAGACAGAGATCAAGTAAGAGGACAAGGAAGAAATAGACTGGGAACAGTTGTAGGAAAGGAAAAGATGGAACATAGAGAGTAAACCAACTGAGAATAGCAGGAGAACGCAGAAGAGAATGAAAGCAGGCGTACCACCCTTTTATAGAGCCCTCACACATGTTGGGAATGCTAAATGACGCCGGGGAAGACAATTGACATGATTACAATCCCCCTGCTGACACTTAATGGAAAAGTAAAGCGTTTAAAATTATGATTGTATCCCCAGACAGGCGGGACAAACCAGCTCATTAATTCAAAAGTCACACCACATTGGCAACCACCACTTTAAATGTTACACCCCTCATCCAAGCCATATGCGTGAACAGATTGCATTTATGAAGATATGACGGTTAGGAAAAGTTCTTATGATGATTGTTACGTCATCGACGCATAACATCTTTCCCATCCCTCCAACGGTAACTGAATTCGAAAAGTCACCAAGTGAAAAACTACCAGTCCACACTGTGTATTCGCGATGGACACCATTTCGACATACACAGGGGGCTGAATGCCTATACTTTGCTGTTCTTCACTTGTCTTTTGACAACTTTCTTCCTGCCATTAGGCAAGGGTGCTGAGAACTTCGCTAAGAAACCGAGCATAAAAATGCCTACTAACATAATGCAAATTGTCAAAAGACAGGGGGCTGAATCATAGAGTGGATGAAAAGCTAACCCCAAACGAACACTCGATTCCCATCCAAAGTTACCAATAAGCCAAATGTATGATTTCCTGTTGACTGTTTCGTAGCTTGTCAACAAGCAAGGGGGCTGAAAACAGATCCAAACAAAATTTCCCTCGTCTGTAAAGGATCCAATCAAAGCAGGAACGATCACTGGACCCAACGCATAAAAATCAGTACACTAATGACTCCTCTCCACATCAATCCATCACAAATCCTCAAGGCAATTCTAAGGGTAAAATGCTTATCAGTAAGATTCCACTTACTGATTAGTAGGGGGCTAATGTAGGTACTTAGCGATCACTCAAACCATCAAAGTATAGAGGATACCAAATTGATACCACATGGACACTTGCAATGAGTTCATAACTCATCATTTGCTTGCGATGAGTTTATAACTCATCAATCGTCTGCAATGAGTATATGACTCATCGCATGATTGCGATAAACTCGTACCTGAGATGGGTCGTGATGAACTTCGGCTAGCACAAATCCACGATAAAGCTTAGACACATACAAACATGTGATAAAGCTTAGATACACACAAATCTATGATGAACTTTAGACACACGGATTTGCGATGCACATCAGGTGCACACAGAGTTGCAACAAATTCAAAACCATTACAAAACCATGAAATCATTGTAGACCGGGAATAAATATCAGTTACATGTGTATCTTTAAATTATGTGCATGACAGGGCATCCCGTGGACCTAGTAAAGGCGTGCCCAGCAAATGATGACGTCACCCATGCCACATCAGTTAAATGGGTCATGAAAGGGAGTAGCATACGTAGATTATGAAATTCCTTGGACGAAAGGAAAGTTCATCCTTAAGAGATCTCATAAGACACGTGGAAAAACCCTACTAGTGCTTCTTAATAATCAACAACTAATCCAATATTCCCTTTCCTAATGGGAATCAAATACTTTTGGCTCATTCCTTTCAAGACCTCGGGATCTCTCCCTATAAATGAGGGTCCATCTCATAACGGAATCAACACCTGGTCTTCCTTTGTCTTTAAAGGAGACCACCCATACATAGCCTAACCACCACACTCATACAGAGAAATTTTGAAGTCATTCACCAGCCCGACCTACTCTTGGTTCATCAACCTAACGGCTTGAAGCCTGGACTCTTAGGGAGAACTCACTAAGAAATTCTTTTCCAAATGGTTGACCTCGAGTGAAGGATAACAATGGCTGATCTCCGGAATATAAAACAATGCATTGGGGAAGGCCTCTTAACCTATGTCATACGGTTCTAGAAGCTAACCCACTCAATCTTTGAAGAACATGCGACAGATAAAAGCTATATTGAATAGTGTATATAGGGGATGCATTTGACCTACAGGATTGGCATTGCAAATGTCAAAGTTGAGACCTTTAGCCAACTCTAGAAGTGTACCAAGAGGATGACGTGAACTATCACTGCTCCCAGAGCGCAGTCTACTACACCAAGGCTAACATATACTAGGACAGAAGCGTACACTATTGACTACCAGCCTCGTGACACGAGGGGACTCGACTAGGGACCATATGATCGTGGCTGCAACCTGGGTTCACGAAATGTTACCTCATTACAGCTGCCCCCACCAACGTTCACCTGTAGCAAGAGTGACATAATTATGTTCATGAAAAAGTTATTAGAAGATCATATTATCAATCTACCACCACTGCCTGCTGGGATTAACCCTAAAAAGAATAGACATAGGTCGTGATGGTGCAATTACCACCATTCTCCGCACCATGACCTAATGGATTGTTTCACTTTGTGACGCCTATTCACCTAGAAAGTCAAATTGGATGGCTTCATCAAAAGGAAGCCCGCCCAATTTGACACCAATCCCCTCTCAGTGCATCAACAAGGAGGAAGCATTATTGTGGTAGGTGTGACAACTCGCGACAGCACTATTGTAGACATGTTGGCTTAGTGCTTTGAGCAAAGTGCCAATCTCCAATAGTTCTATAGCAAGCAAGGGGCTAGTAGCACCCTTAGAAGGATCACCGTACGAGCACTGGTAGAGGCATTTAGAAGGCCACTAGAACCACATCGCATGCACAAACCAAATGTTGAGTTCATAGTGGAGGATAAGGGTCACCACCAACCCACACCATAATCGACCATTGTACGTAACGACCAAGATAAGGGGGTACGTGATGAGACGACCACTAATTGATCAGGGCATCTCCATGAACCTCATATTAGTTCCTACTTTAAAACTATTGAATGTGGAGGATAATAGGATAAGGGGCCTACCTATGGAAGTCATAGACTTCAACAACAACGCATCTATCACCAAAGGCTCACTTATGCTCCCGGTCGCCATTGGTCCTTTCTCAACTGAACGAGAATTTCAAGTGATCTCTAGTTGGACTACTCATCATGCCCTTTTCGGATGACCGCTGATACAAACTTTAGCTCTAGTCCCATGCACCTACCACCAATTCATCAAAGCTAAACACAGATGTGGGATGATCTGAATCCCGATGACTAAAGTCTCATCCAAGAAGTCAAAGGCACATTTGCAAGATGTGATTTTCTAGAGAGAGCTTGCTGGGGAAGACTGTTAGACAGTTTTGTATGCCCTTAGCTTCAATCAGAATGATGTACTTTATGAGTTTATTGTAAATAAATAAAGATACATATTTGATTCATGTT
>NW_010729285.1:177615-221141 GCF_000365185.1 Nelumbo nucifera | reverse complement strand
GTCTACATTTAATTCCATTTGGTCCATTTGGTAACATCGCTTGGGAGGACTCTAATAGATGCGCCTGTCGTTGTGTGGATTTGACACTGTTCATTAACCTAATTTGGACTTCAAAAATGTGCTTAATTGATTTGGTTCCTTAGGAAGTCCAACCATTGCGAATCTTCAACCGTTGGTTTTTTCTGATCTCATATGTTCGTCATCCGCTTCCTTTGCCTATAAACAGGGACCCCACAAGGTGCCCATTTTCATATTTGCCTTTAATGTGGTCCTCGTTTGAGGTTGGAGAGATCACTCCCAAGGCCTGTTCTATTTCTCATCCCACCCATCTTTGTTCTTTGATCCATCTTGAGTGAGCCCTTTCCTCTTGACTTCCAATTCCTTTTTGTTTCTTTTAGTAGTTTCATGTTGATCTCCACGACTAATGATTTTGTTGAGATGGAGAGAACAGAAAGGGAGGTCATGGAGTCAGCCTCTCGAGATCTTAGGTACTTTGGGAAGCTTGCCTCTGTCCCTAGCAAGATCTTGATTAGCCCTAACAGGCCTTTTACTCCAACTCAATGAATTTTGGCTGATCTATAAAGGATCTGCCTTCACTACAGGGTCCCCGACGAGTTTCATTTTAGTCTCCCTACCCCAAACGAGGCCCCTTGGAATCATAATGCCAATGAAGTTTGTATATTTGAGCCGTACTTCGTTGCAGGGTTGAGATTTCCCCTTACCTGTCTGGTCACTATTCTCTTGAACATCTTCTTGATCACTTAGGGCAGCTCACCCCTAGTGCCATTCGAATCATAGTCAGTGTCGCTTTGGCGCCTGGTGATTTGAAGTTCTACTATTTTGCCTTAAGACATGAAAGAAGTTCCTTGATGGTTTCCTAAGAAAGGTCTCTGATTGGAAGTTGAAGTACTTCTTCATTGTCCATGACGGTCTCTGGAAGTTCATTAATAGGTGGGGCATGACTGTTAGCGACCCCGGGGGACATTACTTGACCTCAGAGGAAAAAAGTCAATTGTAGGAGATTGCACATCTCGGGATGAAGATAGATGATTGTTTGACCAAGGACACCTTCCTGTGAGCAGGATGAACCAAGTATGCCGAGGTAGTCTTTCTCTTAGTTCGTGAGAATCTTGTCCTTGGTGCTTGACTCATGCACTCCATTTTCCAAGCTAATGTGGAATTAAATCATTTTCTTTCTTTCTTTTTTAGAGAAAAATATGAATCAGATAGTGGATAGGATCGCAGATGCCAAGAAGCCAAGGCCAAAGAAGAGGAAGGTGGCCGAGGGCGAATCTTCCCACACTGTAACCCTATGGGCTGTTTCCACTTCCACAAAGATTATCACCGTAGAGGACGAGGCACTATAGGCCCTAACGACCGAGCAACTGATAAAATCAGTGGCATGAGTTCAGTGTGAGGTGATTTTGGCTTTATCACCCTTAGAATGCCGTCAAGCTCCAAGCTCCCCTACTTTGACCCCAACTCCAGCTTCATTGAGAGATAGACTATCTACTCTGTCCCCCGAGCACACACTGATCTGGACCCCAAACTGGTCTGTCCGCCAAGGTGACATTGTGGAGATCATGTTGTGGCCTGTGAGCTGAGTAAGGGCACAGTGTTGCCTATGTCTTGGGTAGAGAGGGAGAACCTTCCCTTTCATGTGATGGAGACCCGCGTTTTCAAGTATATCATGAAGGTAAACTAACTATTTTCCCTCCTTTTGCTTTTATTCTATTTTGGCAGAGCCTTTAACGTTATCTTGGCATTTCAGGCCAATGCTATGCCTTAAGGGGTTTATGCAAGGGCGCGTAGCTAGAAGGACTGAGTTGATAACTTGGCTCGGATTGAGGAAGGGTACTTGGGCAAGATTAACAAAATAGCAACAAAGAAGGCCTAGGTGGAGTTTGACCTTACGTTTTTCAAGGCCGAGCATAAGGTGATCATTTCCAATCACGGAATAGTTGTTGCCAAGCTGACTTAAAAACTTGAGGTCTTTGAGTCTAGGCATCAGGCCTCTGAGATAAAATACCACATGTTGCTCACCAAGCTCAAGGTTATCTAGGAGAAGGATGATGTCGTGAAGGCGTAGCTTGAAAAGGTTATGGAGAAGTCGAAGGCTGAGCTGGAGAAGGCACGTGAGGAAGTGATTGCCGCCTTCAAGGTGTCCTTAGAGTTCAAGGTTGAGAAGCTTGGTTTTGCAATTCCCTTTGTAAGGAAGGGCTTTTATGCAAGCTTCTTTAGGCTACCCTCCTAGATCATCCAGGAAAGCTGAAAGTCCCAGACATGCCCAAAGATCTCACTTTAGTAGCTGATGTGGTCAGTGACGCTGAGGGGGAAGAAGTTGAAGTTGTTGCTATCGAGTCTGAGTCTAAGACCTCCATGAGCGACCAGGTCTCTAGTAACCAGACCACCCAATGATTCTTTAGTTTTTCAATCTTCTAGTTGTACTTTCCAATCTAGTGTGTGATAACCCTGCATTTTGATGCCTTAAGGGCATCAATTCAGGGGTATTTTCGGCCTTATAGTAGTCAAATTGTGTCCTTTTCCCAGTTAATTTCAATGTTGTGGCCTCTGAGGGTCTCTATGCAAATTCTGTGCAAAACCGATAAGTTTTCATGGGTGAAATGCAGATTTTGGGAAGCTAGTGTAAAGTCTAATCGAGAGAGGGGGTGTTTTTGTGAAAAACTGAAAGCAGGAGGGCGCCTCCTACCTGCTAAACCCAGTTTGGCACCCCTCCTACTGTATTAGCATGCTCCCCACGCCTTAGCAAACCCTAGGGCGCCTTTTAACCCATTCTTTTCACTCTTAACAAACCCTAGCCGGCCCTAACTGCTAAATCCTCACCTTCCATCCCTTTTAATCTCCACCATCCATTCTAGGGCACTCTCTTTTTAGCATTCTAACCCTAGAATTCACCTAACTTCTAATCTTCACCATTCAACCTTTAGCCATTAAATCTCCGTCTTACATAATATTGGGTGCCTTTTCCTTCTCTTCTCAACCTTAGAATCCCCATAGAACCATCCTAACCCTTCATTCTAAACCCTAGGGCACCCATATTTTTGCTAAAACTCAGTTGTATCCACCCTTCTCTATAAAAAAGACTTATGGGCTTCTGAGGAAGGGTTGGATTCTGCTCACAGGTAAGACGGAAGGCTGATCTTGAGAAGTTCAATGGTAGAGGAAGAGGAGGACACCCAGGCAAGAGGAGGGGTTCCTGCTTGCAGTTTGCCAACACCACTACTGCCACCTCTGGAATCAGATCCCAACCACTTTTACTTTATTTTAGTTTTAATTTCTGTCCTTTCAATTCCAGTTTCGTTATTTACTTTCTACAATTTATTTTCATTTTGTTTGATCTTCGTTTTACTTTCTGCAGATCTACAATTTGGCCAGGTAAGACGGAAGGCCTAGCTCGAGAAGTTCAAGGGTCAAAGGAGAGATCCGGAGACTACTGCCTTTGATCGGATTATAGATTTTTATTTTGTTTCTTTTGTTTATTTATTTATGTTTCTACACATTTAACTTTTCGTACTGTTCGAATTCTATATTTTCCTCAGTTTAATTAATTAATTTTTATATTTCTACACTTCCCTCTTGAAATTATTTTCCATAACCGGCGGTTGGTGTGTAAGGAAAGAGGTTAAACGGCTATGCCTAAGCGGGTTTTGTGGTTACTTAATTAGGTCATTGCGAGAGCAAGGGGAGCCTCCCACATCCCCACCTCTTACCTAGCTAACTAAAGGAAGTGATGTACTTCCAAGTGAACCTAAAATGATTCACATTAGTTGAACCACTAGTTTAGGAAACCCTAGGTCGTGTGGTTGATTTGTTTGCCTTTAAAAAAATAATAAAAAAGGAAAAAAAAGAAGGGTGTAATTCCAAGTGAACCTAAAAGGATTCACATTGGTTGAACCATTGGTTTAGGAAACCCTAGGTCAGTCCCTAGGTCGTGTGGTTGATTTGTTTGCCTTTAAAAAAATAATAAAAAAGAAAAAAAGAGAAAAAGAGAAAAAGAGAAAATAAAAAATTTAAAAATTCAAATTTGAATTTAAACTTTAGGAATTTAAATTTCAAAAATTTAAATTTCGAATTTAAAAAATTTTAAAAATCGAATTTGAATTTTAATTTCAGAATTTAAATTTCAAGATCTAAATTTGAAATTAAAATTCAAAAATTTAAATTTCAAATTTCAAAAAAAAGGGGAGGGGGTTAAAACAAGATGAATTCAATGGCTGGAGTTTGTGGAATGAGAAACTACTTCCAACCCGAGCCACAGATAGATTGGAACCATGTGTCTCGATAACTGGACAAAATTAATGGGATGGCCCACAGAATTGACCAAGTCCTTGCATATCATCAACAAAGTGGCCCATACCGAACCTTATCATCCTATCCATCATGTTCCATCTATGCAAGCCCAGCCCATCATGTTAGCCAGTGCCCTGTGGCGGGCCCAAGTCAACCAGTCATTCCAAACCAAGTACATGCGGCCAATAGATCTTTCCAACCCAATGCTAACCCATTCTTTAGCCCATACAACCCTGGGTGGGAAAATCAGCCCTACTTCACTTATAGGGCCCAAAACCAAGAAACCCCCCTGCCAGAGGGGCACTCCCAATGGTCTGAAGCCCATACCCACTGAGAGTACAATGATTACCATGGGACTCAACTGGCTCAACCATGTCAAACCTATACGTAGTCCCAATACAACCTATCTAACTCCATAGCCCACCAATTTCAGAGGCCACAAATGCAAAGTCAATTCCAGCATATGCATCCAAGGAACCAACCAGCCCAACCTTATCAGGCTTACCCACAACTTCCTCGAGCACGTACAGTAGATGACCAATTCATGCAGCTTCAGCAGCTGATCCTAAATTAGTAGCAGTCCATTGATAGATTAGAGAGACAAATAGGATAGCTAGCCGAAGCCAAGGCGAGGAGATAAGTTGGGAAAATACCGAGTCAACCGATTAAAACTCCTTGAAATCAGCCACCGGGCTTTCCTCCATAACAAATTCAACTACCTCCTAAGAACCCTCAGTGTGAAAATACCAAGGCCATTACAACCTTAAGGAGTGAGAGGATTTTAGAGGACCCGTATGAGAAAAAGAGAGTTAATGAAAAGGAGCAGGAAGACCCTAAGTTGGGGGGAGAAGAAGAAGGAAAGGAAACTTTAGAAGAAGAGCCTATTGTAAACCAACCCATAGTTCCCTTTCCAATTGAACTCACAGTTGGGCTAGTGCTAAAGAACAAAGAAACTCACAATGAGGAGAGCCAAGAAGTCCATATTAACATATCTCCCCTCAATGCGATCCAACATGTCCTGACCTTTGCTAAGTTCTTGAAAGAGTTGTGTACTCATATGATGGAGCTACAATAGGCTCAACAAAAATTGATGCTCTCGGCAGATGTTAGTGCATCTCTCCTAAATCAACTCCCCCAGAATATGAAAGACCTTAGTGCTCCTTTCATAAGCTGTGTCATCACTGGAATCACCTTTGATCGGGCTCTATTGGATCTTGGGGTCAGTATAAATATGCTTCTGTTCATTCATGATAGGTTCAGGATCGGCGAGTTAGAACCTACCCAGTAATTCTGCAACTCGCTGATTGGTCAGTCAAGACTCATCGAAGTGTTATTGAGGACGTCATTGTCAAGGTAGAGGGTTGTCACTTCCCAGTGGATTTTATCGTCTCAAACATGACCTTAACCAAGGATCTGAACCACATCCCGATAATCTTATGATGTCCATTTCTAGCAACTGCTGATACAAACTCTAACTATAAATTAGGGGAATGGACATTTCATTTGGGGAGCAGGAGGTCCAGTTAAATGCTTTTAGTGGATGACTTTTTAGATGACTTGTCTACCCCTTGGTTAGCCCAGTCAGAGCCCTGTTTGTATGAAGATGAAAGTGAGTCGAAGAGTTTAGATGAAGAAAGCGCGTGAACGTGTCTGGCTGAAGACATTAAACTTAGTGCTGGTTCTAAGGCAACCCAACGTAATTTTTTCAGTTAATTTTAGGATTAGAGTTTTTTTATTTTATTTTCTTGATTCGAGACTAGGTGGTAGACCTTGAACCCCTCAAGAAAACCCTACTCGTTGTTCCCTTTGGCCCAAATCTTCTTTGCATCATTTTAGTCATGCCATTGGGGACAATGGCATTTAAGTTGGGGGTGAGGAAAGAGAGAGATAAATTGAAAAAAAATTTGTGAAGCTAAGCCTTTAAAGATGGAGAATTAAAATTTCACTGAAATTTTTAAAATTTTCCCTTAAAAGAGATTCCCAAACAGAAAAATTAAGGAAAATGATAAAAGAATATTGAATTCTGTAGAAATTGGTAGCAAGTGATAGGAATAAAAATTGGTCTTGTTTGAATATTGTCGAAACCGCTTGGAAATTGAAAAATACTCCCAAGTTTGCCCCTAACAAGATAGGAAGAGAAAGATTGAAAAGTTTGACAAAATTCTTCAAATTGTTAAGAGACAGTGGACTACCTTGAACAATGTTGCAAAAAAATAAAATAAAAATAAATATAAAAATAAAAGGGGGATAAAGTTCAATGGATACCCTAGACTTAGTAATTGGGTCTCTTCACCTAAGCCAAGTGTCGAGATTCGCGTCAAACGGAAAAGGGAATGCCAAAGACTCTAACATAACACTTAGTAATCGGGTCTATTCACCTAAGGCAAGTGTCAGGATTCGCGTAAAATGGTAAAAGGTAACAATAAAAATAAGTTTAGGGGTAGAAATCCGTTGTCAAAAATGATAAGAATACCTATCTGATTTTAAATCAATCTCATCTTATCAAGACAGTTTGCAAATGAAAGGGTAAATAAGATTTTGTAAGCCAAGTTTCTATAATATTCAAAACAAGACAGTTTTTACCCCTAAAGCCCAATTCCAATCTATACAGAGTTTGAGAATGCTGGAATAAGGATGCCTGATTTATTCTGTTAGGGATGATCTTGAGATGGGAAGGATCCATGCTCAGTGTAATTTTAAGGCTGCATTGCTTGGGGACAATGGTTAAGTTGGGGGGTGTGATAACCCTGCATTTTGATGCCTTAAGGGCATCAATTTAGGGGTATTTTCAGCCTTAAGGGCATCAATGGTTAAGTTGGGGCATCAATGTTGTGGCTTCTGAGGGTCTTTGTGCAAATTCTATGCAAAACTGGGAAGTTTTTATGGCTGAAATGTTGATTTTGGGAAGCTGGTGTGAAGTCCAGCTGAGAAAGGGGTGTTTTGTTAAAAAGTAAAAGCAAGAGGGCGCCTCCAAGCTGCTAATCCCAGTTTAGCGCCCCTCTACTGTATTAGCATGCTCTCTATGCCTTAGCAAACCCTAGGGCGCCTTTTAACCCATTCTTTTCACTCTTAACAAACCCTTGCCTCCCCTAACTACTAAATCTTCACCTTCCATCCCTTCTAATCTCCACCATTTTTAGGGCACTCTCTTTTTAGCATTCTAACCCTAGGAGCCACGTAACTTCTAATCTTCACCATTCAGCCTTTAGCCATTAAATCTCAGCTTTACATAATATTGGGTGCCTTCTCTTTTTCTTCTCAGCCTTAGGATCACCTTAGAACCATCCTGACCCTTCATTCTAAACCCTAGGGCACCCATATTTTTGCTAAAACCCAACTGCCACCCCCCTCTTTCTCTCTAATCCCAGTTGTATCCTCCTTTCTCTATAAAAAGGACCCAAGGGCTCTTGAGTAGGGGTGTTCACGGGTCGGTTTCTTGGAATTTTCCCAACCAACCCGACCTGGTCGGGTTAGCTAAGGTGGGAACCGAAACCGACTCACTGACAGGCCAAACCGACCTGGCCGGTTTGAGTCAGGTTGGGTCGGTTTCGGTTTTTCTCCTGTACAAAGCCAAATAAAATCTAAATTAGTTGATAATTTGATATTCAAGAGTCCAAGATAAATCTAAATTTAATTCAGGTAAAGAATAAAATCAATAAATTCTTCATGTAAAAACGAGTGTCAATAATGGGCCTTCTTGAGTAAAAAGCTAGGTAAATCTAGGTAGGTAAATCAATAAAATAAAAATTTAGAAACCTTCTAAATTCTAATCTAGGTAAAAAACTAAAAAAAGGACTTCTAATTGAATTCTAATTGTAATTGCCTAATGGGCCTTCTAGAGTTCTAGTTCTAGTAGAAGTCTAAAAGTAGAAGACGAGTAGGAATTAGAAAACTACTCAAACTAGGAAGTAGGAACTACCAAACTAGTAGAATACTAGTTCGGTTCGGGTCGGGTTGGTTTCGGTTTTCACGCAAGAAAATCGAAACCAACCCGAGATTTCGGTTTATGTATGTGCCCAACCCGAAACAGACCGGTACGGATGAAAACCCGGCCGACTCGGGTTGGGTCGGTTTGGTCCAATTGGGCATTCTTATGAACAGCCCTACTCTTGAGAAAGGGTTGGATTCTATTCACAGGTAAGACGGAAGGCTGCTTTTGAGAAGTTCAAGGGTAGAGGAAGAGGAGGGGTTCCTGCTTGTAGTTCGCCAACACTACTACTGCCACCTCTAGAATAAGATCCCAACCACTTTTACATTATTTTTGTTTTAATTTTTTGTCCTTTCAATTTTAGTTTCATTATTTACTATCTACAATTTATTTTCATTCCGCTTGATCTTCGTTTTATTTTCTACAGATTTGCAATTCGGCCAGGAAAGGCGGAAGGCCTAGCTCGAGAATTTCGAGAGTCAAAGGAGAGATCCGGAGACTGCTACCTCTGATCGGATTACAGGTTTTTATTTCATTTCTTTCGTTTATTTATTTATGTATTTACTTATATTTATGCACATTTAACTTTCAGTACTATTCGAATTATATATTTTCCTTAATTTAATTAATTACTTTTTATATTTCTACACATTCCTCTTGTGTTTTCTAGTCCGGATTTGAGTATGTATTAATTTTTCCCTCACTTCCTTATGGGTATGACCCGTTCTCACCCCTTTACTGCGTTAGTAGTTGTTTGAGAAACAGAAAAATTTTATAAATATTAAACTGGTGTTTCGAAGTGGTTAATGGCACGCTCCAAATCACACCAGTGTGCTCGATTTTGTTGTTACAAACACTACTTTTTTTTTGGACACTTATGTACCGACCTCCTTTTGATCAGCAATAGGAATGTTTTTTTGTTATGTTTGTGGTTCTTATGGGGCTATTTGACTTAAGTCACTTGTTATAACCCGATTTTTTCTCGATCCACCGCCTAAACCTCTAATTTACCCCAAACACCTAATTAGACCCTCCCAATCTCTTCATAAAACACCTTAAAACCTAAAAATCCCAACTTTCAGCCCTTTAAACCCCTAAATCCATCGTTAAACCCATTTGATACCAATCCGATGGTCCCAATTAACCCCCATCTACAATTTTAACCTCAAATCAAACACTACCATTAGACTCAAGACCTCTCAAAATACCTACCCATAAAATTTCATCTCAAGATTCCTCCGTTTATTCCTTTATCAAGCAAAGATTCCATTCTGATGCTTTTCATTAGCCTAAACACTCGAAATCCAGATTCCCTTTATTTTAATGCATCTGAACTGATCAAACCATACCATTAAACTTTGAATACATCAAAACACTTATCCTTTAAGTTTTAACCCTAGATTCCCCCATTTTTCCTTCCATCAAACCAAGATTCCATTCTCGGATATCCCGTTGACGCAAATTCCTATGATCTTAACACTCCAATACTAATGAGACATCACCATTAGATCCATGAAACCTCCAAATACCTACTTGTAAAATTTCATCCCAAAACACCTTTGTTTACCCTTCCATCGCACCTAGATTTCGTTTCAAGATTATGAATTGATCGGATTCCAAATCTTTTTGATCTGAGACCAGATGACCCAATCTGACCTTACCAATCACCTCATACTTTCAAAAAACCCTACCCTATGAAATTTCATCCAAAACAGCCTTTATTTGCGCCTTTATCTCGCTAAGATTCTATTTTGAAGCCCTAATTTGACCAAACAATGCTTTTCCATGTTTGCTTGATTTGGGCCACTTACCCTAATCCGACCCCACCAATCAATTTAAAACATCAAAAAATACCCTAATTTAGCCCTCCATTTGAAAATATTTCATTTCGGCCAATTTCATGGGTCAACACATATAAACTCACTCTCTGTGGTCAAACCCATCTTAATTGTCAATTTTTTTGATTTAGAATCTCCCACCACTAAATTAGAAACCCGACTTAAACTCCCTTTGACCGGTTTTGACCTGAATTTACAAAATTACAAAATTTCCCCCTGAAGTCCCTAAAAATTACAAAAATGCCACTAGCTACCTATATAAATTTAAGCCAAACTTTTCAATTTACCCTACTCTACTGTTCATTTCCTTCCTTGTTCGAACAGATGAGGTGGAGACTCCCACTTCCAATCTCCCTCTCCCACTCTTCTTCTTCTTCTTCTTCTTCTTCTTCTTCTTCTTCTTCTTCTTCTTATTCTTCTTCTTCTTCTTCCTCTTCTTCTTCTTCTTCTTCTTCTTCTTCTTCTTCTTCTTCTTCTTCTTCTTCTTCTTCTTCTTCTTCTTCTTCTCCGTTTTTTTGTCTTGGCAACTCTATCACCACCGAGCTAGAAATGACCAGAGCGGCAACGATGTTCCCTTCTCCCCGATTTCTCCTTTCTTTCTCACATTCTCTTTCTCTTTCTCTCTTCTTCTTCTCCTTTGTTTTTGCTCCTCTATCACCACCGATTCTATTCAATCAACTATTCACCATCCTCTTCTAGGTGAGAAAACCCAAACCAACAATGATAACCAACAACGATTTTGAATCAACTAACGGTGAACTGCACGTGAAAGAGGTGGTTTTTGGGCCAAGCAAGGGTGATGAAATCCCCACCTTATCTTATTTAAATTGGATTGCCCTTAAATGGATTAATGGAAAAACACAATAAACAAAATAAATGCAACTAATTACAATGCATGAACCGTTATCTCTAATATGCAATTCAGCAATAAACTAATAAAACAAATTAATTAAGCAAATAGAGCAATAAAAAAATGAAAAACCTTAACACATTAACAATTAACAAGATGATTTCAGCAATTAAATAATCCTATATGATGCATGCTCTAGAACATATCAAACCCTAAATGTTGGAATGCAAATGCAAAAATTTTAAAATATTAATTTTTTTTTAAATTATAGCCAAATCTATTAAGAAATAAAAATAAAAATAAATAATCAAAGATTCAAAAACACTAATCTACCAAGATAAATTCGAAAATAAAAAGAAAAATCAGAAATAAGTTAGGACGACCATATCTGAATCGCTACCCAATATTTTTCTTTTTCTTTTTTTTTGTGCGCAGTTCGGTAGTGTTCTTGCACCCCGCCTTTGGCTGCTACATCCTACAAAAACAAAGAAGAATTATGAGAGTTTTATTTCCAAAGATCAAAAAACTAACGAAATAAAAAAAATAATGTAAACGGATCGAAAACAAAGAAATAAAAATTTTCAATCTGTTGCTTCCCCGACCACGATGCCAAAAACTTGGTGTGCCCGGTATGCATCGTCAAACACCCGGGACACCAGCTTAATAATTTATATTTTTCCAATCCTCAAAACTAAATAAAGAACGTAGTTTAGTGGTGAGGAAGGGGTCGAATCCTCAGGGAAGCAAGGTTAAAATTTATTATTTTGTTCCAGACAAATAAGAAAAAGAAAACAAATTTGGGATTTGTAGAAAATAAGAAAATGAAATTTATTAAAGTTGAAGTTAAATATTCAGAATTGAAAAAGACAAGAAATAATTCTCAGAAATTAAATAAAACTGAAATTAACAATAAAATAAATAAAAATATGCAGAAATTCGTATCTAGTGGCAATATCTTTCCGAGAAGACAAACTACAAGTCGTTCCTCCTCTGTTCCGGCCTCGAACCTCTCGAGACACCTTAGTCTTGAACTGGGCGAATTCAGATCTACAAAAGACAAATAAAAAAAGAAATTAATTCAATCCAAAATCAAAAATTGCAGAAATTAAATTGCTAGAAAAACTAAATTACAAAAATAAAGAAAAACACCTTTTTTTGGCACGAAACCCTAATTTTTTATATTAAAAAATTCAATTTAGAATAAAAGATATATGTTATTATAGACTTTGAATTTATGAATTTAATTTATTTTAAATGGAAAATAAATCAATAAAAAAGTATTTTCCACACAATCCACTCTTAAATTATATTAATTTATTCTATTATCCAAAAAGTATTTAATCAAATATTACATTAATTGGGAAATAACTAAACCGGCATAATCAATTTGGTTTGGTTCAGTTGGTCTGGCAAAACAACCCATTGTCAACCAACCCCAAATGAGAGGGGTTTTGTTCTATTCGAAACCCTCTCCCGCTTTTCGTCTTTATAGTTTTCTCTCCCTCTCCCACTCTTTGTCTTTCCTCTCTCTCTCTCCTACTCTTACTCTCAGTCTCACTACTCCGACCACTGAAGTCGCCATTAGCCACACCGGCCATTGTAGTGGCTTTGCCCTATTAATCGAGCCCTATTCCTAGCCTTTCTCATTCTCATTTCTCACTTAGCACTACCACCACTGTTCATTGATCTGGCCACCCTTTCATAGCCCTCAACCGCTCTAACCACCCATTCGGCATTGTTTAAGCAGTTGTCTTGTCGTCTACTCACTATTAAGGACCAGAATTCGACAGTTGATTGCGATTCTTTTTCTACCAACATTTGGTTTAGGACAGGAAGATCAATTCCAGGTCAGTAACCTTTCACATAGCGTGTGAAGAAACCCATCTGTGTTTCTTTTTTGTTTGTTTATGCAATTTTCCTATGTAATTTGTTGTATTTTTATAGATTATCTGTTTTTTCTTCAATTTCAATCATCTTCTCACAAAACCTGAAACTATCATTTTCTTTTCAATTTCATTTTCTAATACTATATTAGAACAATATGAGTATTTGAATTCCTATTAGAAACATATTCATCTTTAGTTGACCGTATGCTTAATCAATTATTCTATTCTATTCTATTTTTTTATTGAAAATGGTAACTTTCATTAAGAATATTCTATTATATTTTATTCTTGACATGCATTTAAATTGAAAGGGAAAAATATAAGATATGGTTCAGTGTTGAAAAGAGGATGGCAGAAAAACATACAAGGAGAAGAAGCTAATGTTAGACAGTGTATGCCCTTAGCTCCAATCAGAATGATGTACATTATGACATTTAATGTAAATGAATAAAGTACATATTCGATTCATGTTATTATGGTGTGTTTCTGTGTAATACCCTTAAACTGGACACTTATGAGGCTCGTGTTAGTTTAGAATCTTCATAGCCGTTGGATAGATCTGGGGAGATTTATCTTGCCAAGGCTAACACTGATGTTTTGCCAAGTTGGTTGGGGTGGCTTGTCTCAGCCGCCAGGGTGAGACCTGAGGTACATGCAGTGTGGGTTTTCTTGAAACCCTGAACCGGACTAGAATTCTAGTATTGCCCTGGACCTGAGGTTCATCTTGCACCGTGTCATCTTCGGTGGAAGCAGTCTTTGGATCTTTCCTTGGGTGTGAACACCTTCATTGGAGGTTATTACTACTTCGTATCAGGTATATCCCTCCACTCCCTTTTGGTTTCAGATTTGGTCCGGTTTGGGTTCAAGATTGATCATTGAAAATGCAATTTTCCTAAATGCGGTTCACACATTGGAGAGAGAGAAATTTTTGAAATTTCGCCCAACCTTCCTACAAGGTTCGGCCATCCATATGATGGATCTCTCATCCCTTTAGTGGTATCAAAGCCAGGTTCAAATCTTGAACCAAAATTAACCAGATCTGGAACTGTGCAAATGGGCAAAAGGCGTTCTACCCAATTTGCGCAGATTAGCGTTCTCTAGGAAATTTGTTCCCAGATTTTGGGAGATTGATATGAAATTAAATATTTATAAATCTGAATTATATTTAGAATTGTTTTACATATTTTTCTTGATTTTTGGGCTGTTCGTACGGTGGAGATCGAAATTTTTAATGGCGCAAGAAATCTGCGCACCTGCTGTTCTTTTCATTCTTGTCTGTAATTATTATTTTTTTATTTTTAGACGGAATGTGTAGGAATTCAATTTTGATGTAATATTAATAGAAAATTAGGGTTTTCTATTTTATTCCATTCGAAGTTGAAGCAGATTGCGCAAAGGAAAGGAATTTCGCAGATTAGGGTTCGACCATCTGCGATTTGCAGTTTGAGAAACTGCACACTATGAACTAACCTCTGTTTTGTAGGGTAGAAGATTTACAAACAACCCTCCTACTGATTCTTGAATGTCTTTTATCAGTAATTTAATTTCAGATCATGTTCTTGAATTAAATCTTGAATTAAAAATCAAAGGCTAGACCCATTCGAACCAGATTGGACCAAATTGGTTGGACTGAATTTGTGATTCGATGGGGCTTGTTCTCAGCCCTATTTTTTCTATTTATGGGTCAAGGAGTTGATGGTTAATTGCAAGATGCAATTCAGCCCATATATGTAAAACCCAATTTTAGTATGTTAAAGCTACTTTAGCCCATTTTAGCATAAAAACTATATAGGTGGAACTGCTCTTTGCTATTCAGCCCATATACCTAGGTAATATTAATCAGTAATATTATGGATAATTATGGGCTTTAATTATGGGTTTTACAGTTATTAATTGATTGGATGAATTATGTTTATCCTGCATGTGATGTATGGATGTGTGATGTGCAACGTTAATAGGTCATAAGAACTTGGCCCATGCTGATTCGATAGTGGCTCTTGCACACACCATGGCTGAATGCACATTATTGCCATGGTGTCCTTAAGATCAATAGATGATCTCCCTTTGTGGTGGGCCCCACACCATCTTCCTCTCCAAGAGGAACCGTGCGGAACCCTAGCCGTTTAGGGCCCATCTAAATCTAGCTTTATGAAAGCTAATGGAAGCCACTTTGGTTTGACCTAAATTAAATTAGGGCGTAATTTTTCGTTCCCTCCTCTAAAATATGAGTGCATGTGATAGGGAGATTCATATGATGAACTCTCTAAAGGCCTTCCATCATTAACATGAAGATGGGTCCTTCAGTAATAATGAAACACACCATAAAATTGGGCTATCCATTTGCTACTGGATCTATTGGATTATTTCATAGGATGATAGGGGCGTCATAGACCGATGTGGGAGGGGCCTATCTTAAAATGGAAGACTCTCTCATAGTACCTTGGCGTTCATGAATATGATGGGTGAGCACTCACTAGACAGAAAGGTTTAACCTAAAATGGCAATGAACCTTGTCTAGCAGAGGCCAAAGGGAAAGCTCATAAGATGAGTGCATATGATCATTCACAGAAAGGTGGTGGGGTTATGCAGCTGAAACAGTTGGCTTCATGCACACTATGTGATTTCCCACATTTCCAGAGACATAATTCACAATCTCCGTCACTGAGATAGGAGGGAAATCTCAGAGATGAATAAATGGGAATGGAATATAGATTAAAAGGCCATATCTATGTAGATAACATAAATCTAATAAGGTTGTGGATTAATATTTGCTTTGCCCTTTATTAGAAATGGCAAACAGACAATTCTCTAAACTGTTGGACGACAACAAACTTAAGGGCCCAAATTACGCTGACTGGTATTGTAAACTTATGCTGGTCCTGATGTCCGAGAAATTGGACAAGGTAGCTAAAACCCTGCTCCGAAATGTCCGGGTGATAGGGCTTCTAAGGCTCGTAGGAGGGACTATCTAGAATGGGAAAATAAAATTTCCGTTGCCTACTGTTACATCATAGCCTCCTTGGATAATCCGATATAGTGACAGTTCGATCAGATCAAATTGTCCAAGGGTATCTTGGACAGTCTGAGGATGATGTATGAGGAGCAGAATCATTCTACTCGTCAGAAGGTCTTGAAATAGTTCATGACCACGCAGATGTCCAAGAACCAACAAGTTCATGACCATTGTCTTAAGAAGATGTGATACATTAATGAACTTGAGGCTCTTGGATCCGAGCTTGATCATGTCACCAAGGTTGATGCCATCCTAAATTCTTTGCCTCCTTCCTTCAATCAATTCATCATGAACTACAACATGAGCAACCTAAATGTTTGCATCTAGGAACTCAGCAATATGTTGCAGAGGGTCGAAGAACTGATAAAGAAGGATGAGCCCATTGGCATGTTTGTTGAAGCTGACAAATCGGTCAAGAGGAAGTGGAAGGCAAAGAAGAAACCTCATAAGAAAGCTACCAAGTCCAAAAGACAGAGGAAGGATAAGGCATCAAATGCTTGTCACTTCTGCAAGTAGGCCGACCACTGGAAGAGGAACTATCCTCAGTACCTAGAGACCAAGAAACAAGGTAATTTCGAATCCGTTGTCATAGAAACCAATTTGTTGGTAACTTCTTGCTTCCTGGTGTATTGACTCTAGGGCTTCAACTCATGCTTGTAACTCACTGCAGGGGTTCAGGACAAGTAGAAGATTGAGTGACGGAGAAGTGACTCTTTACTTGGGAACTTTTGCAAGTATTTCTGCTACAGCCATAGGAACTGTAGAGTTAGTTTTTAGAGGAATTATTGTACTGAAAAATTGTCTTTATGTACCCACTTTGAGAAGAAATTTGATTTCTTTTTCAAAACTATGTGCGGATAGATATTCTGTTCTCTTTAGTAATATGATTACTATTAAAAGAAATAACAAATTCCTCGCATACGAAGAACTTGAGAATGGTCTCTATGTTCTCCATCTTTCTCTGGAAACAAACATAACCAAAACTACATTGGATAATATCCCCAAGTAAAGAACCCGTGATACAGTCAACCCCACGTGCCTGTGGCATTACCGACTTGGCCATATCAACATAGATCGTATCACAAGATTGGTAAAGGATGGTCCTTTGGATTTTCTAACTGTAGAAGATCTTCTAACCTATGAACCTTGCCTTCAGGGTAAGATGATGAAACAACCATTTAACGATAAGCATAAAAGATCGACAGGCACATTTGACCTTATACATACTGATGTATGTGATCCCATGAATGTTAGGACACGTAACCAGCACGTTTACTTCATAACATTTACCGATGATTTCTCATGGTATGGTTACGTGTACCTAATGAGACATAAGTCTGGATCTTTTGAAAAGTTCAAGGAATTTAGACAAGAGGTCGAGAAACAGTTAGGGAGAGAAATTAAGACCCTTCAGTCAGATCGAGGTGGTGAGTATCTCTCTGACGAATTTTGAGATGAGGAGGATCCAGTGACTTATACGAAAGATATGTTGGACATAGATTCCTTGAAGTGGGTAGATGTCGTGAGAGCTGAGATAGACTCAATGGAGACCAATGAAGTCTGCACTCTGGTAGATCCGCCCCCTGGGGTAAAAGCAATTGGTTGCAAATGGATCTATAAGAGAAAGAAGGGCCCAATGGTAAGGTTGAGACCTACAAGGCTCATCTTGTGGTGAAAGGGTACACTCAGAAAGAAGGAATCGATTATGAGGAAACATTTTCGCCCATGGCCATGCTTAAATCCATTAGGATCCTGGTAGTTGTAGTAGCGTACCATGATTACGAGATTTGGCAAATGGATGTCAAAACTGCATTCCTGAATGGAGATCTTACTGAAGCAACCACAAGGTTTCATAGCTGCAGGTCAGGAACACATGGTATGTAAACTAAACCGATCCATATATGGACTTAAGCAAGCTTCTAGGAGTTAGAACATCCAGTTTGACTTTGAGCAAAATCCGGATGAACCCTATGTCTACAAGAAAACCAGTGGGGATAAGGTTACATTCCTGGTTTTGTTTGTAGATGCCATTCTACTCATTGAGAATGATGTAGGAATGTTAACTACGGTGAAAGTATGGCTTTCACAGCATTTCTCCATGAAAGATCTTGGAGAAGCCTCCTACATACTGGGCCTTTGGCTCTATAGAGATAGATCAAAGATGATAATAGGATTATTCCAATTTGCTTACATTGACAAAATAGTCAAGAGATACAACATAAAGAACTCCAAGAAAGAAAATGTTCCTTTCAGGCATGGAGTCACTCTCTCCAAGGGTATGTCTCCCAAGACTCACAAAGAGATTGAGGGCATGAAGGACGTTCCCTATGCCTCAGCCGTAGGGAGCATCATGTATGCCATGTTGTGCACTCGTCCTGACATCTCTCAGGCAGTGACTGTGGTAAGCAGATTCCAGTCAAACCCAGGGCAGGAGCATTGGACTACTGTGAAATGTTGGGCAATTTTTATATGCCCTTAGCTTCAATCAATTGATATACTTTTGATATTTAATGTAAATAAATAAAGTACTTGTTTGATTCATGTTGTGTGGTATGCTTCTGTGTAAGACCCTAAAACTGGACACTTAATGAGACTTGTGTTGGTTTTAAATGTTCATAGACGTTGGATAAGTCTGGGAAGATTTTTCATGCCAAGGCTGACACTGGTGTGTTGCCAATTGTTGGGGTGGCTTGTCTCAGTCGCCAGGGTAAGACTCAAGGCACACGTAGTGTAGGATTATCTGAACCCTTGAACTGGACTAGATTTTCAGTATTGCCTTGGACCTTGGAGATTGATGGGAAAAACTGGAAAGTTACACCTGACCCCTAGACCCGATTATGATGCTACACTAGGTGTCGGATCAGGCTGTCTTTGATATGCCAATCAGTGAGATCCTTAGTGGGGGTCAAAACCTTGGTATGTTGGGACAGTCTGAGAATTCATTTGAGTGGGTGATCATAGTGATGGGATCAGCCCCTTTGTTGGACAAAGGTAGTGATTGGGGATGCACTCTCTCTAATGGAAACCAAATTGCCGGCAATTGATTTCAATCATTGGAATTTATTTTGCAAAAAATGTATAGATATGATATATAGATATATATGGTTTCAAAATGTTTGCAAATGATTTTAATTCCCAGGATCCATGTGAATAGAGAGTGCAGCACTGTACCTTGCAGCCGAGGGAGAGGTCCTCTCTTGTCGGGCAATGCTTGACCATTATGGGCTGAGAGGTTGAGTGTAAGGCCATTTAGGATAACACCTGATGGGCTAATCTTGCATCTGCCCACAGTCCTTGGGTTTTTATAAGATGGCTTGGCCCAGGGACCACTTAGTGTAAGTGTTGGGCCCATGGGGTCCATGTGATGGGCTCAAGGGGTTCACTGGGCTTTCTAGTGAATTTGGCTAGGCCTTGTAACAGAGGCTGGGCCGAACCCATGTGGCTGGTGTGTAGATCAATGTTTGGGTCACGCCATACAAAGAAGCCCAACTGGGCATCAGTTTGGAAGACTATTGAGCACTTAATACATATTGGGCCTATAGCCCATTTCGATATGGGATGATTTGATCAATCACTTAAGGGGGTGGATCTAAGATTAGGTTAAGCCCAAAAACTGATCTAATTTGCAGATAAGATTAAGTAGAGTCCTAATCCAAATACAGATTTGGATAAGGGCAACTCCTGGTATGATTAGGAGGTTTTCTTAATCATTAAGAAAGAGGAGGAAAACCCTAATTCGAATTACTTGAATTTGAACCCTATGAGTTTTTAGCAGAAAACTCTGCATTCTTGAGATAGGATCTCAGATAACCCTAGAGAAGAAAGTAGCAGTTCGCCATCTTCTTCTCTAGCATTCTCCTCCAGCAGCCGCCACCACCCTTTTCTGCCAGTTCGAGTTCTCAGTTAGAGAAGATCAAGAAAGGTTCTTGATTGTTCGTGTGGTGCTCACAGTCTTCCATCGAGTTCTTCAGAAGAGCTTGGTTCGCGGGACGAACACTGCTGGTTTGACTCCATCATTACTGTGTCATCTTGAGTGGGAGCTGATCTTGGGATATTCTTTGGGCATGAACACCAACTTTGGGAGATACTGCTTCTCTGGATCAGGTATAATCCCTCCATTGTCTTTTGGTTCAAATCTGGTATGGTTTCATTCAAGTAGGATCTTTGAATTTTGATTCTAGAATCAGGGAATGCGATTCCCAGTTGGAAGGAAGGTAGGAAATTTTTGAAATTCGCACACCAATTCCGCAACAGTTTTGGCGTCCATATGATGGATCCTACCATTCCTTTCATGAAAAATATACTAAAGTACCTTCGAAGGATGAAAGAGTTTTGTCTGGTATTCGATGGTAGCTCACTACAGATCCAGGGGTATACTGATGCCGAATTCCAGCCAGATCCAAATGATAGAAAGTCTACATCTGGTTATATCTTCATGATAGGATCGTGTGTTGTTTGTTGGAAAAACAGCTAACTGGGGTCCACGACGAATTCCACAACCGAAGCCAAATACATTGCCGCAAGTGAAGCTACCAAAGAAGCCGTATAGATGAAGAAGTTCATCTAGGAATTGGGAGTAGTTCCATCCAGCACATCACCCATTCCATTGTTGTGTGACAACACTGGAGCCATTGCTCAGGCTAAGGAGCCACAAGCCCACTCGAAGTCATAGCACATCGAGAGGAAGTACCATGTACTGCGGGAGATGGTCTGAAGAGGGGACATTCTAATTCCGAAGGTAGCATTAGCGGAAAATGTGGCAGTCCTATTGACTAAGCCACTGATGCGTATTGCTTACACTAACAAGTGCACTAGCCGATCAAGTAATAAAGTGAAGAGTAGAGTATCGTACCCACGAGGATTTGTACAACAACTACTAGTAATAAATCTATCAAGTGTTATCTGATAAACCGAATTCTTAACGTAATCAAAATCTGAATTCCTAACTAGCAAATTATCCCTATCAATTCAGATCAAACACCTTTCATGCAATCAAGAAAACAAACTATATGTGAACACTACAGATTCGATCCAGCAATCAATTCTCAAGGTTATTCAATTGAATTGGGATTCAGCCATGGTTTGGTGAAACCCTAATGACATGAACAGCCTCTCTCGAGCGTATGCTCATTCTATCCATGAGTGATGATTCTTATATCTCTATCAAGAATCTAATCCCCATGCATGCATTAAGATTAAGAATTCGAAGGGCATCATTTCAGGTTTGAATGAACACCAACCGAATCATACAAGTTATCTCTAAATTGTATTAAATTCGGTTTTTGATTAGCATATCAGATTATCTAAACTCTTTCTCAAGCAATTTAGRCATTCCAAGATTCAAGAACAATTCGGCCACAACTATAGCAGATTATCTAAACTCTTTCTCAAGCAATTCAGACAGTCCAAGATTCAAGATCAATTCGGCCAAGCTATTCTAACAGTTAAAACCCTAATCAAGAAACATCAGGAATGAATCCAATCAATCGAATAACCCTAGAGAACTAATTACAGATCTGAATTTTCATGAAACATTGTTCAATTACTAACAAGAAAGAGAAATTAATGAACAAGATTGCATGAAACCCTAGCTGAATTCGGTTACCACTTGCACAGAACCAAAGAAGAAGACAACCTAGAGTCTTGATTGATCTTCGATCACCTTGAAAGGATTCTTCTCCAATTTCGAAATCAGCAATCTTCTCTTCTCTTGAATCTTCTCTTCTCTCCTCTTCTTGCTTCTCTCTTCTCTTAAATTGCGAAAAGGGGTTCAAACCCTTTTTCCCTCTTTCTCTTCTCCTTTTATAGTTTTCTCTTCAGCCCTCTCTCTCTTCTAAAAGGTTGCCGCCTTTAGGAGCCCCTGGGGCTGCAACTTGGGCTGCAATTGGGCCTCCCCCTTGCTGGGCCAAAAGGTCTCCCTTGGAGATCTTTGGCTAGGTATTCTCCTTGGGTTCCCCCATAGGGTGTAGCATGGGCCTGGCTTCTTTATGGGCCGAAAGTTCCCTCCTTATGGTTCTCGGCTGGGGTTTGTCTTCTAGATAGTCAAATTGCTTCTATCTTTGCCCATTCAACATGGTTTTATGCTATCTTCCCCCTAAGCTGGTCCACATTCTTGATTTATTGAAATCAATCTAAATTAGGGTAAGAAACCATACAAATCATCATCAAAACCCTGTATAAAACATCAGAAATTATGTGTAGCTTGCGTACACATCAGTCACTGACACAGAAAGTGTTTGAGAAACACGTGGAAAGCATGTGACTCCGGATTATACCAGATTGGACCAAAGTGCAAGTGGGAGTTGTTAGATAGTGTATGCCCTTAGCTCCAATCAGAATGATGTACATTATGACATTTAATGTAAATGAATAAAGTACAAATTTGATTCATGTTATTATGGTGTGTTTATGTGTAATATTCTTAAACTGAACACTTATGAGACTCATGTTAGTTTAGAATCTTCACAGCCGTTGGATAGATCTGGGGAGATTTATCTTGCCAAGGCTAACAGTGATGTTCTGCCAAGTTTGTTGGGCTGGCTTGTCTCAGCCGCCAGGGTGAGACCTGAGGTACATGCAGTGTGGGTTTTTCTTGAAACCCTTAACTGGACCAGAATTCCAGTATTGCCTTGGACCTTGGAGATAGATGGGCAAAACTAGAATGTTACACTTGACCCCTAGACTCAATTATGATACTACACTAGGTGCCGGATTGGGCTGCCTTTGATATGCCAATCAGTGAGATCCTTAGAGGGGGTTAATACCTGGGTATGTTGGGGTTGTCCGAGAATTCATTTGAGTGGGTGATCATAGTGATAGGATCTGCACCTTTGTCGGACAAAGTGAATGATCGGGGATGCACTCTCTTTGATGGAAACCAAAACTGCCGGCAGTCGATTTCAACCGTTGAAATTTGTTTTGTATTATATATATATATATTATGGTTTCAAAATGTTTGCAAAAGGTTTTAATTCCTGTGATCCATGTGAGTAGAGAATGCAACACTGTACCTTGCAGCTGAGGGAGAGGTCCTCTCTTGTCGAGCAGTGTTTGATCAATATCGGCTGAGAGGTTAAGTGTAAGACCATTGAGGGTAATACCTGATGACTAATCTTGCATCTTCCCACATTCCTTGGGTTTTTTATAAGGTGGCTTGACACAGGGACCATTTAATGTAAATGTTGGGCTCATTAAGAGTCCATGGTGATGAACTCAGGGGTTCACTATCTCCTACAGTGAATTCAGCCAGACTTTGTAACAAAGGCTAGGCTGAACCCATGTGGCTGATGTGTAGATCAATGAAGCTTGAGCCATAATCAAAAGAATTCCCCCTTCTTCCTTCAAGGTCCACCTTGATGGGTTTGCCATTCTTATCCAAGATGGTATCTACATTTTTCCAAGGCAATGTCGGACTCTTCAAAAGAATTCTGAGCATGCCGACAAACCAAAATCTTCCCTCTAGCTTTAGTACTATTCAAAGAGCTCTCTAAACAAAAACTACTATATTCAACTAAAAACATGTCAAAAGCGTAGTCCATTATAAGGAAAATCCTACAACATATTATAAATAACTATTAGTACAATTTATACAAGTCAACAATAAGCACTTATTCAAAGATTATGGACAGATGAGTGATAATGATATTCACTAATAACAATATTGCAAGAGAAGTTAGGGAAAAAGGAATCAAAATATAAACCAGCTCCTTTTGTTAGTATTGTAAATGTAGGGGAGTACAAATGGGCGGAGTGTAAATTCTGATTTACTTTTGCTTCAGATTTGAGTTGTCTTGTTTGTTTGTGAAAAGTAAAATGATGTGATGCCTGCTTCATTTGAAAGAGAACAGAGGCAAGAGAAGTTTATTTTATTGGGAGGAATAAGGTGGGAAGCAAATGATCATGGATAAAATCAAGATAGGAGAAGGTGGTACTATGATCAACTTTATCTTTGTAAATGCCTTGTCATTTCCTTCCTGAAGTTCCTCTCTCAATTGTTTATTTTCTTTTTGCATTTCACTCATTTGTGCACTCAAAGAGTCCACCTCCAGTTGTAGATTATTGCTGTTTGCTTTTAAGTCCCCTACTTGATTTTAATTATTTGTTGGAAAAATAGAAATTAATACACATTGCCACGCCATTATATTGCTCAATGCATAATTTGTGGTTGATATATTCAACTCTTGTACTTGTAATTTGTTTAAACATTAGGCTTGGATGAAGTAGGTAAGTTTATTTTGTATAGTTAACAATTATATTTTCATACATGATTTTATATCTCCAAAAATGTGATTTCTAACTTATTTTCTATTATTTTCTTATAGGTTAAACATGCTAAAGGAGATACTTCACATGTGCGGCTAAACACCAATTTGAACAAATTTTACACGTCAAGTTTTTTTTTTTTCGAGGGGATTGAGTTTCATGTATTCAAGAACCTTCAATTTGTAATAGATTTTAAACACATGGATGTATTAAAACACCTTGAGATGCAATTCATTTTTTCATTTTAAAATCTTTGATTGGAATTTTGTATTGAAGTTTCATCTTTTATTATGAGTGGAATATGTTGTGCTTGTATTTGATACAGGAAAAAAATTTCATCAACCATATATCAACAATTTTAGCTGTGAATAGTTAAAAACTACAGCTATGATTCATGTTTTTTTTGCTACAAGTTGCTTAGACTGTAGCTATAGGTTCTTATTTTAGCTATGGACAACCTAAGTTTGTAGTTTTAGTTTTTTAATTTTAGCTACGGTCAAAGTAAATTGTAATTATAAATTCATATTTTTAGCTACGGTCATCTCAAAACCATAGCTATAAATCTAAAGGTTGTAGCTTTGAGTACTTCAAAACTGTACCTATAGAGCAACATTTAGCTACAGTTGTAAAACAAATCGTAGCTATACAGTCGAATTTCTAGCCACGATTAACTAACAAACTGTAGTTAAAACGTCACATATAATTATTGAATGAGGCTTATGCCATAAACAAATCGTAGCTATAGATTAGTTTTAGCTACGGATGATAGCATTCGTAGCTATTACCTATAGCCACCGCGTCTGTAGCTACTATTTTCTGATAGTAGCTAGTTCGTAGCTATAGAACAATAGCTACGATTTTTGGATTTATTGCTACAGTTTTGTTCATAGCTACATGTCTATTTTCTTGTGCCATGTGCTCTGATACCACTATTGGAAGGGTTAGAATCCATCATATAGATGGATGAACCATGCTAGATGGCTAGGAGAAATTTCAAAAATTTTCTAACCCTTATGGGAACCGATTTCCTAGTGTTTTGAAAAACTACATTTTTTTGAATCAATCTTGCACTAAACCAGACCCGATTTGAAACCAAATAAAAAGGGGAAATTATACCTAATACAGATACCACAAGCACAGATCCCAAGGTGGAGATTTCATGCCCAAATCAATCATAAAACCAACCTTCACTAAAGATGGCGTAGTGTATAGGTGAAGCCAATTCAACAACATTGTTTTTAGCAAAACTATGATTCAACTTGCTTGAATCGAATGAGGTAAGTGAGTCTTCTTTTCTTCAACATTTTTCTTGTTAAACTAGAAGAAAAACTGATCAAAAATCAATTCTTAAAATCCTAAGTTGTGATAGGGTTTCTTGGAAGACAAAGAGAAGTGGAGAAAACAAGAGAGAGGTGTTCTAGTATGGTTCACCCTCTTCTTCTTTTATCTCCTTATGGAGCACTCTCCTAATCAAATTAGGAGATTATCCAAATCTAATTTGGATCTAGACTCTATTAAGAGATAAGCCTTATCCTCTTAAGAGAATGGATGCTCCATACCCATTTCCAAATCTAGATTCAATCTAGAGCACTTGACAACTTAAGTTGTATGGTGTGGGACCTGCAATGATCTCACATAAGCCCATATGGGTTCAGCCCAACCTCTAAAAGAGGCTATGATGAATCCATTGCTCGAACACTTTTGCGTGTGAACACCGATCCTATAACTTCATCACTAGCAGATAAGTATAAAAAAACCACCTCTCTAGGTTCTGTTGTCGTCATCAGGAGAAGAAAGCCGAGGTACTGCTTTAATTATTTGAAGGCACTCTGACACTCTTGTGTCCACTCAAAGTCTTTAGCTTTTTTGATGGCCTTGAAGAATGGTAAACACTAACCTCTAAGCTTCTAGATGAGTCGACTAAGGACAGCCACTCGGTCTATTAGTTGTTGAACTTTTTTAACAGATCTCAAAGGTCACAGCTCTGAAATAGCTTGAACTTTTCGGGTTAGCTCTGATGCCACGTCGAGTTACCATGAACCTCAGGAATTTTCCCGAGGTCACCCCGAAGACACACTTATTCAGGTTGAGTTTAAGTTGACGCTCCCTCAACACCCCAAATATCTCACTCAGGTCACTAATATGTGTAGGTAGGGTAAGGCTTGTATGGGGAACGATCTCTTTGAAAGACTGCGAGAGAGGCTTGTGGCTCGGGATAACGAACTTGCTGGGGATTGAGGATGTGAGAGTGAGGAATTAGAGAGGGTACTCAAGAGTGTTGGGTGCTAAAAATTCCAGGGATCCGATGATCTTCAATAGGAGGAGAACCTTTATTTATGGGGGAGCTCCCAAGATTCCAAAAGGTAGGAGATGAGGATATTCGCTCCGTATCGGGAAAAAGGGATATTTGATTCGTTGTCAATTATTGGGTGCACTACTAGGGTTTCGCCATGTGTCTCATGAGGATCTTCTCAAGGATTGGCTTTCCTAATCTTGCATGGCATCGTTGACATTATCGTTTGACGGGTAGCGCTTTCCTGGCTCCACGTGGTGGCTCACTGCATCCTTAGCTGTCGTGGTTTCCATGTGTCTCCGGGCATACGCGGGCCTCGCCATGGGCTTGGCTTGGGTTCGTCCTGACCCGGGTCATGGGTGAATTCATGGGCTATGAGTTCATCGCATGCTTTAGTGGGCATGGCTTCACCGCATGTTTAGGTGGGCTTGGGGCTTTCGGAAGGGTTCAGTTATGATTTCTTTGGGTTCTAATGCTAGCTTGACTCGGTGAACCGCGGGTTTATTGTGATTACTATGATACATATTGCAAGTTCATCGCAAGGATGGTGGTGTGTTGTGGGTTCACCTCAGCGTGGGGGTTGGTTGTGAGCTGCTCGTGTGCACTTTGTGGTGTTAATCTTGATGTTTGGCATTCCGAGGGTCTGAGTGAGCGCCACATACCTACATTAGCCCCCTACTTATCGGTAAGTGGGAGCTTATCAATAATCACCTTGCTCTCTCATCTGTGGATTTTTGCAGTGTTGGGTCTAGGGATTTTCCCCGTTATGTAGCTTGTATAAGTCTTGTGTGCCTAGTGTCCGTGGTGTACTGCGGGTTCATCGCAACATGGGAGTTGGTTGTGAGCTGCTCGCATGCACTTTGTGGTGTTAATCTTGATGTTTGGTGTTCTAAGGGTCTGAGTGAGCGCCACATACCTACATTAGCCCTCTGCTTATCGGTAAGTGGGAGCTTATCAATAATCACTTTGCTCTCTCGTCTATGAATTTTTGTAGCATTGGGTTTGGAGATTTTCCCTGTTGTGTAGCTTGTATAGGTCATGCGTGCCTTGTGTCCATGGTGGTAGTTTCTTACATTCCATGATTTAGCCCCCTGTCTTTTGGTAATTTTCTTCTTGTTAATGATCAATGCCATGCTCCATTTGTATGTTTCAACCACCCTGACTATTGACAGGAAGTAAATTTGCAAAAGACAATCATGGAAAGAGATGGGAACTATTTCTACCTAATTTATTTGCTACTAGTTATACGCATGTTGGGTTTGTGAATTTTAATTCGCCTGATCGTGTTTAATAAAATTTCAAGCCCCCTGACTTTTTGTTTCGGGAAGAGCATTTGGCAGAGGGTGTTATTATTATTGGTGACTTGTGGGAGGGTGAAGCCCCTTGTCAGTGGTGGCTGATGTAATTGTTGGCGTGTTATGCCACTGATGGAAGTTGGGGCGGCATCTACTGGCTGCCTATGTGGCGGTCATGATTAGTGATTTCACCGTTCATTAGTCCATAATTATTGAGGTGTGGCTACTTGTGCAGCAGCATTTTGGTACCTAATATATCTTAAGATTACGAGTGCTGACATGGCACTATGTTTGAATTAATGCGCCATTTCATCCCGCCCCATTGAGGGTGTTTTTGTAAATTTCATCAGTTGCTTTTCGCTAAGCTTCCTTTCGAGTCTTGTTCTGGTGTCCTCTCATCTTTTCCAGCATCGTTTGACGTTTCACATGTGTGAGGGGACTTTATAATTGTGGAGGGAAAACACATTGGTTCTCTCCTTTTTCTCTTACTATCGCCTTCGTAGTGTTTCTCGTGCCCTAAATTTCTTTGCAAAACCATTTCTTGTGTTTTCGTTCTCTCGTCCTTCATTGTCCTTTTCTGTGTTCTGCCTCTATGGAGTGTCTTGTTCCCTTAGTTGCTGTTCGGAACCCATTCTGCTCATTGTTCTGTGTCTATTTCGTCTTTCTGATTGGTGCTCGTCAGGGAAAACCCGACTCTTTTTTCGATGACTTCGTTAGGGAAGTTGATACTATGTCATTATTGGTGGAGAGGGAGACAACCTTGGCCGTTGATGGTGGGAGGGGTTTCTGGCCTCCTATGCCTATGTCTTGGGGTAAGGGTGGCTCCTTTGATGTCATCACCAGCACAGAATTAATGTGTCTTTGTGACACTGTTGATGTGTCTATGTCCTATAAGTGTTAAGACCCTGAACCGATAGTTCAAGATCTCCCACTAGCTATACTGCTTGGACGCAATACATTCTCGAGAACCCTATGTATTGCCAGATGCTTCAAGACACTAGGCTTCTCAGATTTGTGGATTGCTACACAAATCTCTCGGGTCGGGAAGGTGTCAAGTATGTCGAGCACCTTCTATGTCATTGGTGTTCTCATACCCACACCTTCGTGGGTGCATTTGGAGAATTTACCATCACAGTGGAGGATGTGGCAGCATTGTTAGTGCTGCCAGTTGGGGGTGCTGTGTCCATGCAGTATTTGCAACATGTTGAGTCTGTCCCCGCAAAATTGAGGGAGTTGTGCGAGGAGGTTCTTGGAGAAGTTTCTCCTTACAAAGCGTTGGTGGACCAATCCACTTCCCAGGGTAAAATGCCATTGGATCAATGGATGGCATATTGGTTCAAGTGTCGTGGCGAGGGATGTCATGGTGTGAGGTGCTGGCTCTCAATGCCACCTTGTTGCCTATATTTTCTATGTGGCCTCTTGTTTTTGGTTCCCGGGGATACTGGACTATGGTCTCTGCACCACTCTGATTCCTCTAGCTGTCCTTGCTGCCAGTGGACATTAGCTTCCATTGGCATCAATGTTTTTGGGGTATTTGTATAAGTAGCTGGATGACACTATGCAACAACTTAATGACCCTAACTGCAAGAGCCGTGCAAGCTATATTTTCGCCCCCTTCCTTTGGATGTTCATTTGTGATTGGTTCGAGCTCAATGTAACGCCACAGAGTCAGTGCCCTCTTCGCATGCACGTTGCTACTCTTAACAGTGACGATGCAAAAGAGAAGGTGTTTGAGGTCTGTAGTGGAAAGCGCTAGCTTCAGGCTAAGAGGCACAGAAGTTTCAAAATGAGTGAGATTAGCGTGAAGCTCACCCCTTTGGACGGCCTCGTGTGGAGGCCGTATGCCCAAGTGGTGTGCCACTCTATGCCATTCTGTTTTGGTGTGCCTGTTCAGGAGGGTGGGGATAACAAGTGCACTCTTGATATGGAGAGCGTTGTTGCGGGTATGACACGATTAGTCTTGTGGTCTGGTGTTATTAGCTATATTGATCGCTCGGGTGATGCACAACTCTCTGTGTACCATTCGGATCGTGTGCTCTGGCAGTTCAGGTATGATAACATGGGCGCCCAATTTTTGAGGTCTGGCGGCGAGGATGTTTTTTGGGTTCGGTGTCAGAACCGTGCTTTCCCTGGATGCGCCCAACTCCTAGTGGCTGGATATGGAAGGGTGTAAGCCCCCATCTTCGTCATGCATGAGCTCCACTTGAAGGTCACACAACTATCTAGAGGGGAAGTGGAGTTGTTGTTCGCCCCAGTTCACCGAAGAGGGGGAGTGTAGTCATCCCCTTTCAGTGAAGAGGGCTAGGTCTGCATGGGTGCCCCGCTCTTTTCAGTTCGATAGGGCACCAAAGCCTTTGGTTGTGATCTCAATGCAAGCTCGTGAGAGTGGTCAAGGGTCCCTGGCCTCGGCTGTTGTGGGTAGGACTGCACCGGTTGTGGAGTTGGTGGAGTTTCTAGCTATAGTGTCCTCCTAACGGTGCCATCGTCCATTTCTCCAGCGGGTGAATGAAGAGGAAGGCTCCCCTTCGCCCCAAGCGGGGTTCCACAAATAGTGTATCGTATTTATGTGTTATCATAATGTGATTTGACTAATGTTGGTTGTCTTACTTACAGTCTGTGGAAAGTGATGGCGCTCAGTTGGACAAGGAAGTTCCCATTGTTCCTCCTAGGCAAACAACAGGGGTTTCGAGTAACTCCCCGAATGAGGTAAATTTGGTGAGTAGGTTAGTGTGTGTTTAGTTTGGATTGTTATGTACACTGCTTACTGTTGTGACTGATGTTTGGACAATCCTTTTTTTTTGAAGCAGGTGTATTGCGATGAGGCGCAGACTAGAAGGGATGTTGCGGGGATCACCGAACCGAGTGAAGAGGTGGGTTATTTGCGTTCTTTATTCTTTGTTGTTTGTTTACTATTTAACGTATGGCCAGATCCATTATGACTGATTGTTGGTTATGTGACTGTATCGCAAGTGCCCTTCTCTGAGTATCCTCCCAGGGTGCCAGACACGTCTTTCTTCAGGCATCTGGCCGAGGAGTTGGGGGCAATGCAGCCCCCTAGTGCTGATTTCACTATTGTCCAGGGGTGCACTAGGTCGGCCGATTGTTCAATCGGAGGCGGCAATATATCGTGCGGAGTCCACTATTGCTATTGACGACGCTGAGGCCTCTAAGGGTGTAGGGGGTGGGACTTTGTTGAGCCCTAGTCCCTTGTTGTAGGGGGTGGGACTTTGTTGAGCCCTAGTCACGGCCTGAGGTCAACAACTCTGTGGCGCCTGAGGTTTCGATTGACTTGGAATGCCACTCGGAGGATGGAGATGCGGAACCCGGTATTATTTTTCCTCCTAAGGAGTTGACATGCAAGGAGGAGCTGGTCTAGATATGACGGGAGCTGTTAGAGTACTGCGATAATCACAACATCCCACTATTGCACTTCCTAGTAGTAGATCCGATATTTGTTCAGGGCAAAGGCATGCAGTACAGCATTTCCAGCACGGTTGCCCAGTTCGCGTCAACCGCTATTCATGATGAGTGGTTGCCGGAAGGAAGGCTGCATCCAAAAGTTGTGGGTCCTGCATTGAACACCATTGCCACACTAATGAGTCGTGTGGTGGCCCACCCAGTAGAGGATTTATCTTGGACTGACTTCGCTTGTTGGCTAGAGGCTTGTCGGCTTTTTTCATTGATGGGTTTCTTCATGAAGCAGATTGAGGAGCACATCGTGGTGTTAACACTTGCCTTCTAGAAAGCTGGTTGGGACGTACATCAAACTGATTTTTTCCGTTCTATGAAGGATGTCCGTTTGCATCGGAAAGTAATTGAGGCAAGCGTCACCAGAGTTGCAAATAAGCTCAAGGGAAGGAATGTGCATGATAGATGCAGATCCTTGAGAATTATGAGGTAGAGTTGGAAAGTTTAAAGAAATTTGAAGAAACTAGCCAGGTGTTAGACACCATATCTGTGATACGAGAAAAGTGGGCCAAGTGACCATGGATTGTGCTGAACTGTAATGGGCTATTCCGGGGTCTGCTACAATATAATGTGCATATGTGACAATTTTGATTTTAATTTTGGCGATTTTTTAATCTTAATATTGATGTAATGTAAAGCAACTTTGTAATTTTATAATTGTGTGAAAAAAAATTTCAGATTAATCACAATGCACATTTGTCCACATTGCAGCGTGGGTGTAGTATGCTTTATCACAATGCGTTAAGGTAGTTGAGTGATGCTATTATGAGATTATGTCAAGTAAGTTGGCGTAGACTGTGTGTCCCCAAATAGTGATATAATGAAAACTTATCTGCAACATGTTGCTTTTGGTGCATGTGATCCCTACGCGGAATAGCGCGATCAAGAGGTGTTGGTTGATGAGCCCTCTATTTAGTTTTCCCGTGATTGGGTGCAGGCATATCATCAATTTGTCGCAAATCATCAGGGGTACGAACAGTGTGAATTTGTCCCCTATGGCCCGATCAGGAGGGGTTGACCCCAATAATCTTATATGAATAAGTAGTTAATCAAGGGATTATGCCTGTATCAGAACATTATTAGGCGCAAAAGAACACTAAGCAGAAGAGTCGAAGTGTGAGACTTGCCCATGTCTAGAAATGAACTTGTGGCTTTTGTGGGGAAATGTAGTTTTGTTTTCCTTTCTAGGGCTATGTGTTGTTTGTACCTTAAAAGGGTGAGGTCCTTCATGAGTTGTGCCATGGGTACTCGGTTTATCACAACCATACTTTGGGAACATAGGGTGTTGTTTGCGAGTGGAGTGTCATTGTTGATGCTGGGGTGGGTGAAGGGTGTCCTCCTGGATTTTGTTACTACTAAATAAGAGTATCTCTGTTTGTGGATTTGGTAGGGGTCATACTTCCTATCAACGGAGCCCCTCAATAGTTTCACAGACGTGTGTCTATGCTTGAGGTTACCAGGGCTTCGTCTGTGCCTGGGGTTACTAGGGCTTGCCTGTGCCTGGGGTTACCAGGGCTTTGTCTGTGCTTGGGGTTCCCAGGGCTTTGTCTATGCCAGGGGTTGCCAGGGCTTGTCTGTGCTTGGGGTTACCAGGGCTTTGTTGGTGCCTGGGGTTTTCAGGGCTTGTCTGTGCCTAGGGTTACTAGGGCTTTGTATGTGCCTGCGGTTTTTAGGGCTTTGTTTGTGCTTGGGGTTGCCAAGGCTTGTCTGTGCTTGGGGTTACCAGGGCTTGTCTGTGTCTGGGGTTGCTAGGGCTTGTTAGATTGCTCGAGGTTTCTAGGGCTTTGAGTCGCGCTTGGGTTGCCAAGGCCTTTGCATGGAGCATGCGACATCATGGAACCGGCCACAAAATGAGAGTGTCTAGGGTTGCTAGGGCTTGGTAGGGTGCTCGGGGATGTTGGGACTTTGAATTGCACTTGGGGTTGTCAAGACCTTCCCATGGAGCATGCGGCATCATGGAACTAACCATGGAATGAGAGTGCCTGGGGTTTCTAGGGCTTAATAGGGTGCTCGAGTTGCTGGGGCTTTGAATCACGTCTGGGGTTACCGGGGCCTCCGCATGGAGCATATGGCATCGTGAAACCGACCATGGAATGAGAATGCCTAGGGTTGCCAGGGCTTAGAAAGCATAGTTAAATAGGTTGTAGAGTATAAACAAGACATGTATGTAAACAAGTATGTGGAACATATTGTAACAATTAGTAGTGTATCATTCATTTAACTACTATCACAGTGGGTAGATACATGTAGTCTTAATTGAAGGGTTAAAAGAAAGCAACTTTATCACAATTGGAATTCTTTATGGAAGTAAATAGACTTTATCATAGAGCATGTGGGTAATTAATAGAGAGTCCTGGATAATAAAACATTGCAATATTTATATATAGAAGATATACATGTATTTGTGAAATTACAGAAATACAAAATTATTCAAAGTAAGGTTTCAACCAGTAACCATTGATGGTCTCATCATCTTCTTCTGTATCTATAGTTTTTAGTACATAGTAGCCCAAAGTATGGGTCTCCTTTATTAAGTATGACCCCTCCCATGTTGGGGCAAACTTTCCTATAGACTTGCCTTGCCTAACGTTGAGAGCTGTCTTTTGGACTTTATCCTCTTCTTTGAAGTTCCTGGGTTTTAGGTGTCTGTTGAAGTTTGTGGCTAAGGCTTGTTTGTACTTGCTCTACTTCTGTGAGGCTATGTCCTTGACCTCATCAATTACCTCGAGTTTGAATGCAAGGAATAGGTCCATGTCCTCTGGCATGATCTTCTTGCCCATCGCGAAGGCTATCCTGGCAGATACGACTCTTATCTCTACTGGGAGCACTGCTTCTTGACCATACACCAAGGAGTAGGGTGTTGCTTGTGTACTCTTTCTGATAGATGTGTGATAAGCCCAAAGAGTTTCTAACAGCTTGTTTGCCCAATCCTTTTGATTATCAGCCATTGTTTTGCTCAACATCCTGAGGAGAGTTTTGTTTGTGGCCTCTACCTGCCCATTTCCCTGTGGGTAGTATGTTGTGGACATTCCTATTTCTGTGCTGTATTGCCCTAGGAGATCATGGACTTCTTGATTTTTAATGGATAGGCCATTGTCTATCAGTATCTACATTGGTGCTCCGAATCTGTGGACTATGTTTTGTCTTAGAAAATTTGCTATGTTTTCCATACAGATTCGTCACAGGGGAATAGCTTCCGACCATTTAGCGAAATAGTCTATGGCTACTATGATGAAGTAGTACCCTTTAGAAGGTGGGTGTATCTTGCCTATTAGGTCTACCCCCCAAGTATGGAATGGCCTGGGTGTGATGACTAGGTGGAGGCTATTGGCAGGTTTGTGGATCCTCTAACCATGGATCTGGCATTTGTGACATCTGCATACGTGTTGTTGGGTATCTTCCATCATGGTTGGCCAATAAAACCCTAAGTGTAGGATGTGATTGTGTAAGGCAAGCTGACCTTGATGGGGTGCGGGTTCAGAACTATGGGCTAACTCTAGTACATCGTCAATCTCGTCACTGGCCAAGGATCGCAGAGGTTTTCCTGTATGCGATTTCCTGTACAACATTCCGTCTTGGAGGTAGAATCGTTTGACTTTAGATAGCAGCTTCCTCCTCAGTGTAATATCGATGGGAAATGTGTGATCTTTTAGATATTCTATATATATCTTTCTTCAGTCCTCTTCACAGACTGTGAGACATTCCTTGCCGTCTGCTAGTGTGATGCACTTATTGCATTCTCTTTGCACCTTGGTGGAGTCTCACTTCATCGTAGGCCAGAAATACCTCAACCTCTACAATCTTCAGAATAGGGTGCATGTTACATCTCCACAATTTGTCTTGTGTACCTCATTCAGCACCGCATCCGCCTCTGATTTCCCTAAGCATCTTGTCCTCACCTCATCTGACTCTCTACGATATAGTATCCCATTCACAAGCTGGAACTTTGCGATCAACTTGATGTCTTGTATTCCTATAGTTTGACATCTCAACTTCTGGATTATTTCGTATCTCCAATCATTCGTTGTTATCTCGTGCTCTTCTTCTACCCGATCCTTCAAGGTGAAGATGGATTGTTTATCGATTGACTGGATGGTGATCTCTATTTGCATTGTGCTAGCTTGCATCTTGGACCCTAAGGTAGCTAGTGCGTTAGCGAATTGGTTTTTAGCTCTATTTTGATGCTTGAAGTCTATGTCTAGGTCGCGGATTAGCTTCTAGATCAGGGTCCTATACGGTAGGATGGTTAGTTCCTTCACTATTGTGCTTCCGTAAAGCTGCCCGATCACCGGTTTAGCATTACCAATTATCTTTATCTTCTTTGCACCAACTTCTATTGCTTTGATCAGACCAAGGACCAATACTTCATACTCTACTATGTTGTGAGAATAGGGGAACTGAAGTTTGAAGGAGTAGACAGAGGTTTATCCATCGAGTGAGGTTAAGGTCACTCCAGTGCCAGCCGAGGTGCTCGTGCTACTCCGATCGAAGGTTAGAACCCACTCGCCTATCCCTTTATTGGTATCAGAGCCAGGTTCAAGTCTTGAACCAAAATTAGATCAGATCTGGATCTGCGTAAATGGGCAGAAGGCGTTCTACCCGATTTGCGCAATTAGCATTTTTTTTGGGAATTGGCTCCCAGATTATGGGCGGATGATTTGGAAAATAAATCTTTATTATTCTGTTATATTTATAGAATTGTTCTGTAAATGTTTCTTGAATATTTGGGCTGCACATGTGATGGAGATTGAATCTTTTTGGTGCCGAGATTGGCGTACCCTGCTATTTCTTTTCTATTCAATTTGGTTTGTAAATAATTTTTTTTGACAAATTATATAGGAATTCGATGTGATGTAATAATAGAAAAATTAGGTTTTCCTATTTTATTTCCATCTAGAGATTGCTGGAGTGCGCAACAGAGGAGAAGAAGATTTCGCAGAAAGAAGTTTTGTGATCTGCGATTTCACAGATATCGATTCTACAATATGCGATTAATTGTTCTTTGTAGGTTTGCAGGATGCCTACGAAAATCACAGTGCAGCCCTCTGATTTCATTTTCTTGATAATTTGGTTATCTTGAATTAATTTATTTTTTAGATCATTATTCTTGAATTAAATCTTGAACTGGACACCAAAACTTGGGCCGATTTGTGCCAGATTTGGTTCAAACTAGATGGACCGAATTATTGGTTTTTCTAACCCAAATTCGATTTAGGCTAGAGAGTGGATGGCCCACTTCAAGTTTTAATTCAGCCTACCTCTGTAAAAACCCAATTTTAATATGATAAAACTGAACCAGCCCTGATTTAGCTACACGGGCCGAACTGCTTTTTGCAATACAGCTCACGTACCTAGATAAAGTTATACGGGCCGAACTGCTTTTTGCAATATAGCCCATGTACCTAGATAAAGTTATATGATAATATTATGGGCTATGTTGGGCTGATAGTGATTTAATCTAATTAATTAAGGGTTTTACAAATATTTTGATTGATTGGATGAACTTGTTTCATGCATTTAATGTATGGATGTGTGATGTGCTACGTTTATGGGCCATAAGTACTTGGCCCATGTTAATTCGATAGTGGCTCTTTCGCACACTATGGCTGAATGCACATCATTTCCATGGTGTCCATAAAATCATTGGATGATCTCACCATTTGATGGGCCTCACATCAACTTCCTCCTCGAGAGGAACCGTGCGGAACCCTAGCCGTTTAGGGCCCATTTGAATCTGGCTTTGAGAAAGCCCGTGGGAGCCACTTTGGTTTGACCTAAATAAAATTAGGGCATAATATTTCATTCCCTCCATTGAAATATAAGTGCATGTGATAGAGAGATTCATATGATGAACTCTTTAAAGGCCTTCCATCATTAGCATGAAGATGGGTCTTTTAGTAAAGAGGAGATGTACCATAAAATTGGGCTATCCATTTGCTGCTGGATCTGTTGAATTGTTTGATAAGATGATAGGGGCATCATAGACCGATGTGGGAGGGGCCTATACTAAAATGGAAGACTTTCTCATGGTACCTTGGCATTCACGAATATGATGGGTAAGCACTTACTAGACAGAAAGGTTTAACCTAAAATGGCAATGAACCTTGTCTAACAGAGGCCAAAAGGAAAATCTCATGAGATGAATGGATGTGATCCTTCACAGAAGGTGGTGGGGTTATGCAGCTGAAATAGTTGGCTCCATGTACTATATGTGGTTTCCCACATTTCTTGAGACATAGTTCGTTGTCTCCGTCATTGAGATAGGTGGGAAATCTCAGAGATGAATAAATGAAAATGGAACATAGATTAAAAGCCATATCTATGTAGATAACATGAATCAAATCATGTTGTGGACTAATATTTGCTTTGCCTTTTATCAGAAATGCCAAACGAACAATTCGCCAAACTGTTGGACGATAATAAGCTTAAAGGCCCAAATTACGCTGACTGGTTTCGTAACCTTATGCTATTTCTGACGTCCGAGAAATTGGACAAAGTTGCTAAGAACCCTACTCCAAATCGTCCGGGTGATAGGGCTTCTAAGGCCCACAGGAGGGAATATCAAGAATGGGCAGAGAAAAACTCTCTTGCCCGGTGCTACATCATAGCCTCCTCAGACAATCAAATACATCGATAGTTCGATCAGGTCAAAAGTGTCCAAGGATATCTTGGGTAGTCTAAGGACCATGTATGAAGAGCATAATCGTTTTACTCATCAGAAGGTCCTGAAGTAGTTTTTTACCGCATAAATGTCCAAGAACCTGCTAGTTCATGACCATTGTCTTAAGATGATGGGATACATCAATGAACTGGAGGCTCTTGGATCGGGGCTAGATCATGTCACCAAAGTTGATGCCATCCTGAACTCTTTGCCTCCTTACATTTACCGATGATCATTCTTGGTATGGTTACATGTACCTAATGAGACACAAGTCTGAATCCTTTGAAAAGTTCAAAGAGTTAAGGCAAGGGGTCAAGAAATAGTTGGGGAGACACATTAAGGCTCTTCGATCAAATCGAGGAGGTGAATATCTCTTTGGCGAATTCAGAGACTACATAAAGGAAAGTGTGATAGTATCACAACTAGCTCCTCCTGCTACACCACAGTTAAAGGGTGTGTCAGAGAGGAGGAACCGGGCTTTATTGGATATGGTCCGATCACTTCTTGTACACTCGAAATTACCTACATCCTTTTGGGGTTATGCATTAGAGACTGCGATATACATGTTGAACTGAGTTTCAACCAAATCCGTTCCGAAGACTCCCTATGAGCTTTGGACTGGTAAGAAACCAAGTGTAAGACACTTGAAGATTTGGGGTTGTCTGACACATTTTAAAAGAACAAGTGCTGACAAATTGGAATCCATGACCAGCCGTTGCCTATTTTTAGGTTACCCCAAAGACTCTGTAGGGTATTTATTCTATGACTCAGGAGAGCAAAAGGTGTTTTGTAATCAAAATGCCCATTTCTTGGAGGAAGATTACATCTTGAACAATCACCATCAAGAAGTTGTTCTTGATGAGGAGAGCTTAGGGGTAGTGAAAGATGTCCCACAAGCTCTAGTTAATAACCAACCTACAAGATTTACCCGGGCATCCAGGCCTCCAATTCATTATGGCTATGACTGAAAAAGTTAATTGGTGCAAGCCACGACAAGTGAGGAGGATCCCGTGACTTATACGGAAGCTATGTTGGACATAGATTCCTTGAAGTGGGTAGATGCTATAAGAGATGAGATGAACTCAATGGAGGCCAATGGAGTCTGGACTCTAGTAGATCCACCTCCTGAGGTAAAAGTAATTGGTTGCAAATGGATCTACAAGAGGAAAAAGGGCCCCGATGGTAAGGTTCAGACCTACAAAGCTCGTCTTGTGGCAAAAGAGTACACTCAGAAAAAGGGAATCGACTATGAGGAAACCTTTTCGCCCATGGCCATGCTTAAATCCATTAGGATCCTGCTAGCTATAGCAACATACCATGACTATGAGATTCAACAAATGGATGTCAAAACCACGTTCCTGAATGGAGATTTTACTAAAGATATCTATATGCAGTAACCGTAAGGTTTCGTAGCTGCAGGCCAGGAACACATGGTATGTAAACTTAATCGATCCATATATGGACTTAAGCAAGATTCTAGGAGTTGGAACATCTGGTTTGACTCTATTGTCAAACAATTTGACTTTGAGCAGAATCCGGATGAGCCCTATGTTTACAGAAAGACCAGTGGGGATAAGGTTACGTTCTTGGTTCTGTATGTAGACAACATTCTACTCATTGCGAATAATGTAGGAATGTTGACTACGGTGAAAGTCTGGCTTTCATAGTAATTCCCCATGAAAGATCTTAGAGAAGCCTCTTATATCTTGAGATTTTGACTCAATAGAGATAGATCGAAAAGGATAATAGGATTATCCCAGTCTACTTACATTGACAAGATAGTCAAGAGATATAGTATGGAGAACTCCAAGAAAGGAAATGTTCCTTTTAGGCATGGAGTCACTCTCTCCAAGGGTATGTCTCCCAAGACACCTGAGGAGATTGAGGGCATGAAGGAAGTTCCCTATGCCTCTGTCGTAGAGAGCATCGTGTATGCCATGCTGTGCACTCGACCAGACATTGATCAGGCCGTGAGTGTGGTAAGTAGATGCCAATCTAACCCAGGACAAGAGTATTGGACCGCTATGAAAATCATACTGAAATATCTACTAAGGACAAGAGTTTTGTCTGGTATTTGATGGTAGTTCATGACAGATCCTTGGGTATACCGATGCAAATTTCCAATCAGACCTAGATGATAGAAAGTCTACATCTGGTTACATCTTTACGATGGGGTCCTGCGTAATAAGAAAAATAGTCCTCAACACAAGCCGAGCACATTGTCGTAAGTGAGGATGCCTAATGAATGAAGGTGTATATTCTAGAATTTGGAATTCAGCACATCACCCATTCCACTGTTGTGTGACAATACTAGATCTATGGGAAATTGATGTAAAAATGTAGCATCAGCAGAGAATGTGGTAGACCCGTTGACTTAGCCACTGACACAAAATGTGTTTGAGAAACACATGGAAAGTATGAGACTCCAGCTTGCACCCGATTTGACCTAAGTGCAAGTGGGAGCTGTTAGATAATGTACCTTAGCTCTAATCAGCATGATGTACATTATGACATTTATTGTAAATGAATAAAGTACATATTTGATTCATGTTATTGTGGTATATTTCTGTGTAATACCCTTAAATTGGACAAATATGAGACTCGTGTTAGTTTAGAATCTTTACAGCCATTAGATAGATCGGGGGGGATTTATCCTACCAAGTTTGACACTGATGTGCTGCCAAGTTGGTTGGGGTGGCTTGTCTCAGCTGCCAGGGTTAGACCTGAGGGACATATAGTGTGGGTTTTCTTGAAACCCTGAACCGAACCAAATTTTAGTATTGCCCTGGACCTTGGATACAGATGGGCAAAACTAGAATGTTACACCTGACCCCTAGACTCGATTATTATACTGCACTACGTGTCGGATTGGGCTATCTTTAATGTGCCAATCAGTGAGATTCTTAGAGGGGGTCAAAACCTGGGTATGTTGGGACAATCCGAGAATTCATCTGAGTGGGTGATCAAAGTGACATGATCAGCCCCTTTGTTTGACAAAATGAATGATCAAGAAATGCACTCTCTCTGATGGAAACCTAAACTACCGGCAGTGGATTTTAAATGTGTTTGAAATTTGGTTTTGCAAAATATATTTATATAGAGATATACTTATATATTATGGTTTCACAAATTGTTTGCAAAAAGGTTTTAATTCCCAGGATCCATGTGAGTAGAGAGTGCAACACTGTACCTTGCAGCCGAGGGAGAGGTCATCTCTTGTCGGGCAGTGTTTGATCATTAAGGGCTGAGAGGTTAAGTGTAAAACCATTTAGGGTTATACCTGATGGGATAATCTTGCATCTTCCCATAATCCTTGGGCCTTCATAAGATGGCTGGACCCAAGGACCAATTAGTTTAAATGTTGGGCCCATTAAGAACCCATAGTGATGGACTCAGGGGTTCACTGTATTCAGTAGTGAATTCGGTCAGGCCTTGTAACAGGGGATAAACTAAACCCATGTGGCTGATGTGTAGATCAATGATAGGGTCCCATGCCATACAAAGAGAGCCAAGCTAGCCAGCATTAAAAGGAAGTGAGCCTGAAAGCTTAATGGGCTTAAAGCCTATTTTCGAACTGGGTTAATTGGATTAATTAAATAGGGGCGAATCTGGGTATGGATCAGCAAATAAGGATAAGAGGTTAACTCTTATCCACTTAAAGAGTCCAGATCCAAATAAAGATTTGGATCAAGGAACTCCTAATTTGATTAGGAATAGCTGATCTTTATCTGCAGATAAGATAAGGGATTATCCTAATCATTTAAAGAGTCTAGGTCCAAATAAAGATTTGTAGCAGGAGACTGGTGTGTCCGGAAGTGTGTCGTTAATCACTTTAGAACACCAGTTTAATCTTTTATATTTTTTCCAACTCTCAAACAACTACTAATGCAGTAAAGGGATGAGAACGGGTCGTATCCACAGGGAAGAGAGGGAAAAATTAATATACACTCAAATTCGGACAAGAGAACACAAGAGGGAAGTGTAGAAATATAAAAATTAATTAATTAAATTGAGAAAAATATAGAAATTGAATAGTACTGAAAGTTAAAAGTGTAGAAACATAAATAAATATAAAAGTAAATTAACAAAAGAAACAAAATAAAAATCTATAATCCGATCAGAGGTAGCAGTCTCTGGATCTCTCCTTTGACCCTCGAACTTCTTGAGCTAGGCTTTCCGTCTTACATGGCCAAGTTGCAGATCTACAGAAAATAAAATGAAGATCAAATGAAATGAAAATAAACTGCAGAAAGTAAATAACGAAACTTAAATTGAAAGAACAAAAATGAAAACTAAAATAAAGTAAAAGTGGTTGGGATCGGATTCTAGAGGTGGCAGTAGTGGTGTTAGTGAACTGCAAGTAGGAACCCCTCCTCTTGCTTGGGCGTCCTCCTCTTCCTCTACCCTTAAATTTCTCAAGATCAGCCTTCCGTCTTACCTGGGGAAAGAATCTAACCCTTTAGGAGCCCTTAGGCCCTTTTTATAGAGAAGGGTGGATACAACTAGGACTAAAGAGAAAGAGGGGGTGGTAGTTGGGTTTTAGCAAAAATATGGGTGCCCTAGGGTTTAAAATGAAGGGTGATGATGGTTCTAGGGTGATTCTAAGGCTGAGAAGAAAAGGAGAAGGCACCCAATATTATGTAAGGCTGAGATTTAATGGCTAAAGGCTGAATGGTGTAGATTAGAAATTAGGTGGCTCCTAGGGTTAGAATGCTAAAAAGAGAGTGCCCTAGAATGGATGGTGGAKATTRRAAGDGWTGKAAGGTRAGDATTTAGYAGTTAGGGGCGGCTAGGGTTTGTTAAGAGTGAAAAGAATGGGTTAAAAGTTACCCTAGGGTTTGCTAAGGCATGGGGAGCATGCTAATACAGTAGGAGGGGCGCCAAACTAGGTTTAGTAGCTAGGAGGCACCCTCCTACTTTCAGTTTTTCACAAAAACACCCCCTCTCTCAACTGGACCTCACACTAGCTTCCCAAAAACTGCAATTCAGCCATGAAACCTTCCCAGTTTTGCATAGATACCCTTAGAGGTCACATAATTGATTTTATTTGGAAAAATGGTGCACTTTGACTAGTCTAAGGCTAAAAATGCCCCTAAATTAATGCCCTTAAGGCATTAAAATGCAGGGTTATCACACCCCCAACTTAACCATTGCTAGTCCCTTAGCAATGCAACCTTAAAATCACACTGATCATAGAGATTCTTCCCATCTAAAGATCATCCCTGACAGAATTTGCCAAGTATCCTGATTCCAGCATTCTCAAACTCTGTATAGATCGGTATTGGGCTTTAGGGGTAAAACTGTCTTGTTTTGAATATTACAGAAACTTGGCTTAAAAATGTTATATACCCTTCCCTTTGCAGACTGTCTTGATAATCTGAGATTGCTTTTAAAATCAGACAGGTATTCTTCTTATCATTTTTTACAGTGGATTTCTACCCTTGAACTTGACATGCACACTTATTTTTATTGCTACCTTCCACCGTTTGATGCGAATCTCGACACTTGCCTTAGGTGAAGAGACTCAGTTATTAAGTGTTAAGTGAGTGTCTTTGGCATTCCCTTTCCCGTTTGACATGAATCTCGACACTTAACTGTTAGACAGTTTTGTATGCCCTTAGCTTCAATCATTTTGATGTACTTTTGTTATTTAGTGGAAATAAATAAAGTGCATGTTTGATTCATGTTGTTTGGTTTAATTCTGTGTAAAACCCTAAAACT
>NW_010729285.1:160468-175750 GCF_000365185.1 Nelumbo nucifera | reverse complement strand
CACAGTTTCTAACAATTTGAAGAATTTTTGTCTAATTTCTCAATCTTTCTCTTCTTGTCTTGGTAGGGGTAAACTTGGGAGTATTTTCCAATTTCTAAACGGTTTCGACAATATTCAAATGAGACCAATTTTGACTCCTATCACTTGCTACCAATTTCTACAAAATTCAATATTCTTTTATTAGTTTCCTCAACTTTTTCTGTTTGGGAGTCTCTTTTAATGGAAAATTTTTAAAAATTTTTCAGTGAAATTTTAATTTGACATTTCTAAAGGTTTAGCTTCTCTTTTTTTTTTTTCAATTTTCCTCTATCATTCCTCATCCCCCAACTTAAATGCCATTGTCCCTAATGGCATGACTAGAATGATGCAAAAAGGATATGGGCCAAAGGGAAGAATGAATAGGGTTTTTCTGAGGGGTTCAAGGTTTGCCACCTAGTCTCGAATCAAGAAAAGAAAAACAAATCCTAAAAGTAAAAACACTAAAAACTACGTTGGGTTGCCTCCCAACTAGCACTAAGTTCAACGTCTTCAGTCGGATGTTAATATGGACTTCCGGGCTTTCGGGCTTTCCTTGTTGTGAGTTTCTTTGTTCTTTAGCACTGGCCCGAGTATGAGTGCAGTTGGAAAGGGAACTACGGGTTGGTTTACTATAGGCTCTTCTTTTAAAGTTTCCTTTTTTTATTCTTCTCCTCCAAATTTAGGGTCTTTCTGCTCCTTTTCATTAACTCTCTTTTTCTCACATTGGTCCTCTAAAATCCTCCCACTCCTCAAAGTTGTAATGGCCTTAGTATTTTCACACTAAGGTTTCTTAGGAGGTAGGTAAATTTGTTGTGGAGGAAAACCTGTGGCTGATTTATAGGAGTTGTAACCGGTTGACTTGGTATTTTCCCTACTTCTCTCCTCGCCTTGGCTTCGGATAGCTGTCCTATTTGGCTCTCTAATCTATCAATGGATTGTTGCTGATTTACGGTTAGCTGGTGAAGCTGCATGAATTGGTCGTCTACTGTACGTGCTTGAGGAGGTTGTGGGTAAGCCTGCTAAGGTTGGGCCAGTTGGATCCTAGGTTGCATCTGCTGGAATTGACTTTGCATTTGTGGCCTCTGAAATTGGTGGGCCATGGAGTTAGGTTGTAGTGGGACTGTGTATAGGTTTGACATGGTTGAGCCGGTTGAGTCCCATGGTAATCATTGTACTCCCAGTGGGTCTGTGCTTTACACCACTGAGAGTGCATATCTAGTAGGGGGTTTTCTTGGACTTGGGCCCTATAATTGAAATTGGGCTGATTTTCCCACCCAGGGTTATATGGACTAGAGAATGGGTTAGCCTTGGGTTGGAAAAATCTTTTGGCCACATGTATTTGATTTGGACGGATTGGTTGACATGAGCCTGTTGTAGGGCACTGGTTGATATGATGGGTCGGGCTTGCACAGATGGAACATGATGGATAGGATGACAAGGTTGGGTATGGGCTACTCTGTTGACGACGTGCAAGGACTTGGTCAAGTCTTTGGGTCATACCATTAATCTTGTCCAATTGTTGAGACACATAGTTCCAATCTATTTGTGGCTCAAGTTGGAAGTAATTTCTCATTCCACAAACTCCGGCCATTGAATTCATTTTATTTTAACCCCCTTTTTCTTCTTTTTTTTTTTGAAATTTGAAATTTAAATTTTGAATTTTAATTTCAAATTTAGATCTTGAAATTTAAATTCTGAAATTTAAACTCAAATTTGATTTTTTAAATTTTTTATTTCGAAATTTAAAATTTTGAAATTTAAATTCAAATTTGAATTTTTTAATTTTTTTTATTTTCTCTTTTTGTTTTATTTATTTATTTCTTTATCATTATTACTTTTTAAAGGCAAACAAATCAGCCACATGAGCTAAGGTTTCCTAAACTAGTGGTTCAACCAATGTGAATCCTTTTAGGTTTACTTGGAATTACACTACTTCCTTTGGTTAGCCAGGTAAGAGGTGGGGATGTGGGAGGATCCCCTTGCTCTCGCAAGGACCTAATTAAGTAACCACAAAACCCTTTTAGGCGTAGCCGTTTAACCTCTTTCCTTAGACACCAACCGCCGGTTATGGAAAGTAATTTCAAGCTTCCCTAAAATTCCGCACACCTTTGAACCAAATGTGAGACTTCCCTAATGGATCTTTCTATCCAAATTTTAAATTAGCGCAAGGATGAACCGCACGTGAATGGTGGTGATTTTTGGGCCAAGGAAGGGTGATGAAATCCCCACCTTATCTTATTTAATTGGAATTGCCTTTAAGTAGATTAACGGGAACACAAAATAAACAAAGCAAATGCAACTAACTACAAACAATTATCTTTAAAATGCATTTCAACAATATAAAATAAAAGAATAAAATAATCTAAGCAATAGAAGCAATTAAAATAATAAAAAGAAGGAAAACCTAACACATTCACAACTAGCTATGATAATCAATTAAATAAACATATATGATGCATGCTCTAGAATATGAAATTCGAAATTTTAAATTTAAATTTCAAAATTTGAAATTCAAATTCAAATTAAAATTCAGATTTGAATTTAAATTTAAATTCAAAATTTGAAAATTTGAAAAATTTCCTTTTTTAATAATTGATTATTCAATTAAAGCACTAATAAAAAGGAAATTAAATAAGGAAACAAATAATTATAACAAATAGAAAATAAAAGAAATAATTATGCTAAAAAAATTAACTACCAAAATAAATTCTAACAAAAAAATTGCTATTCTAAAAATTAAATAAAAAATAAATTAAACAAAAGAAAAGTATGCAGCAATAAATAAAATAAAATAAAATAGTCATTTTTTTTCAAATAAAAGAAAAATTAAAACCTAATAAAATTGAAATTCACACAAGAAATTAAAATGAAGAAAGAAAAATAGATCTAGAAACAAAGCTAAAGAAAAATAATACTAAAAAAATAAATTGGATTTAGGAAAAATAATTAAAAAAATTCAAAATTACTATCCTACCAAAAAAAGTGTTTGAAAATAAAAACAAAAAAATTAAAAATAAAATGAGACGACTACACTAGAAATGCAATCCAATTTCTCTTCTCTTCTCTTTTGTCCTGCAATCTCGCAACGCTCCGGTACCCCACGTTTCGCTATTTCGTCCTATAGAATTAAAGAGAAACAAGAATTAAAATGAAATAACGGATCAAGTAATCAAACGAAAAAAAAATAATGAAAGCAGATCTGGATAAAGAAAATAAAAATTTTGTCCGTTGCTTCCCCGGCAACGGCACCAAAAAATTGGTGTATCCGGAAGCGCGTCGTTAATCACCTCGGAACCCCAGTTTAAACATTTATAATTTTTACCATTTCTCAAACAACTACTAACGCAATAAAGGGATGAGAATGGGTCATATCCACAGGGAAGCGAGGGAAAAATTAATATACACTCAAAATCCAAACAAGAGAACACAAGAGGGAAGTGCAGAAATATAAAAATTAATTAATTAAATCGAGAAAATATAGAATTCGAACAGTACTAAAAGTTAAAAGTGCAGAAACATAAATAAATATAGAAGTAAATTAACAAAAGAAATGAAATAAAAATCTGTAATCCGATCAGAGGTAGTAGTCTTCGGATCTCTCCTTTGACCCTCGAACTTCTCGAGCTAGGTCGTCTGTCTTACCTGGCCAAATTGCAGATCTACACAAAATAAAACGAAGATCAAACAGAATGAAATAAATTGCAAAAAGTAAATAGCGAAACTGGAATTGAAAGAACAAATATTAAAACTAAAATAAAGTTAAAGTGGTTGGGATCTGATTCTAGAGGTGGCAGTAGTGGTTGGCGAACTGCAAGTAGGAACCCCTCCTCTTGCATGGGCGTCATCCTCTTCCTCTACCCTTGAAGTTCTCAAGATCAGCATTCCGTCTTACTTGGGGGCAGAATCCAACTCTTTCTCAGGATCCATTGGGTCATTTTTATAGAGAAGGGTGGATACAACTGGGATTAGAGAGAAAGAGGGGGATGATAGTTGGGTTTTAGCAAAAATATGGCTGCCCTAAGGTTAGGATGGTTCTAGGGTGATCTTAAGGCTGAGAAGAAAAGGAGAAGACACCCAATATTACATAAGACTGAGATTTAATGGATAAAAGTTGAATGGTGAAGATTAGAAGTTAGGTAGTTCATAGGGTTAGAATGCCAAAAAGAGAGTGCCCTAGAATGGATGGTGGAGATTAGAAGGGATGGAAGGTGAGGATTTAGCAGTTAGAGGCGGCTAGGGTTTGTTAAGAGTGAAAAGAATGGGTTAAAAGGTGCCCTAGGGTTTGCTAAGGCGTGGGGAGCAAAATACTACAGTAGGAGGGGCGCCAAACTGGGTTTAGCAGCTAGGAGGTGCCCTCTTACTTTCAGTTTTTCACAAAAACACCCCCTCTCAGTTGGACTTCACACCAGCTTCCCAAAAACTGCAATTCAGCCATGAAACCTTCCCAGTTTTGCACAAAATTTGCATAGAGACCCATAGATGTCAAATAATTGATTTTAATTGGAAAAAGGGTCCACTTTGACTACTCTAAGGCCGAAAATACCCCTGAATTGATGCCCTTAAGGCATCAAAATGTAGGGTTATCAGAGACTCCTAATCAGATTAGGAGGTTGTCTCTTTAAGGCTATAAATAGAGAGCAGGGCGGACCTTAAAAAGACACACAACACAGAGAAGACAACTCAGTTTGACTGTTTCTGTCTTCAGTTCTTTTTCTCCCAGATCTCGTCGCCTTGCCCTGTTCGATCTCCATTTCCTAGAACTGATCAAGATTGGATCTTGATATTGTTTCTTGCTAGAATAAACAATTATAAAGCCGCGTTCACTACCCCATTTGATTCTTGCTGAAGAATCAGAGGTTCTTGGTGAAGAACTACTTGCTGATCCTGCCTCATCCTAAGTTGTGTCATCTTTAGTGGAGGGAGGGTTTGGTACACTCTTTGGGCGTGAACACCTACGTTGGGAGGAGCTTTTTGTGTGGATTCTGTATCAGGTATATCCCTCCCTATTCTTGGTTTCAGATTTTGTTCGGTTTGATTACAAGAACGAACCTTGAAAATGCAGTTTTCTAAATTGGGAATATGATTCCCCGATGGGAGTAAAGAAATTTTTGAAATTTCACCCAACATTCCTGCAGGATTCGGCCATCTATATGATGGATTTCCCATCCCTTCACCAAGAACTTCATCCGATATGGGAAAATCAGTTTTTGATAGAAAGGCATCCAATAGGTCTGTTGCAGCCTGACACTTTATGGCTCTTGGCTGCGTGTATTCTATCGTGTACTCATTGAGTTGCATCATCCACTTGATATGTCTACCAGATCGAGGAGGTCTGTCGATGAAGAACTTGATTGGGTCACTTCATGCGATGAGCCTCACCTTTTAACCTAAGATGTAGTTTTTGAACTTTTGTGTAGTGAGTGCTAGAAATTGTTGTTCCATATGGGAGTAATTTTTCTTGGCTGGTTTAAGGGTTCTACAGGCATAGTATATCGGGAGTTCCACTCTGTCATCGTCCTCCTATGCTAGTAGGCATCCTAGGGCCTCTAAGCCTATTGCGATATATATCCTGAATTATCGCCCATCCTTGGGTGGTGACAAGGTTGGTGCCCTAGAAAGGGTTGCTTTTAATTGGTAAAATGTCTCTTGATGATCTTGGGTCCACTTGAGCTCGACAGACTTCTTGACTAGCTTCGTTAGTGGCAGTGTTGTGTGTACAAGACCGGGGATGAATCTCGTTAGGTATGAAACTTTTCCTAGGAATGTTTGAAAGAATAAGAATTATCGTATTTTTATCCCTAAATATTCAGTCTTTTATACTTAATTAGTATTTAATTGGACTCATTATTCTTGTATTTCGATTTAGGGCACGAAAGATGGCATTAGGAAGAAAAACAAGGCTAATCGGGTAATTTTGCACAGTTTCGGCGCTGCTTAGTAATCTGGGCATAACTCTCGCATCCGGACTCCGATTGAGATGATTCAAGATGCATTGGAAAGATAAGGAAGAACTCCACAACTTTCATATTTTTATTTTGGATTGATTCGGACTGAGTCGAAGTCAAACTCTGGCCCAAAGTCTGAGCAAATTCATAAGAAAGCCCAATTCGCAGCAGAAGCCCAACTCGCAGCAGAAGCCCAATTCGCAGTGGCCCAATTCATTGAGGAAGCCTAATACGAATGCAAGAATAAGAAACTGCAAAGAGTCCTATCAGATTTAATTTTTTGATGTAATTCTAGAAAGATAAAGGAGATTGAGATTACTAGATAAGAGATAATGATTGAATTAGATTAGGACTTTCTATTTTTTAGGAAGAACTCCTAGAAGGAGTTGGAAACAGACCCTCCTCCTAAAGCTATATAAAGAGGGGGGAGGGGGGGACTAGCACCAGGGCATCAATCAATCAATCAATCTGATCAATCAATCAATCAATCAAAAACTCTTCCAAGAGAGCTTTAGCCTTCAAGGAAGCAGTCAGCAACCCAGGAGGAGAAGAAAGGCGGCGAAGAGGAGAATTGAAGATTCAAGGGCGTGGAGTTCCCCTCAATCAACTTCTATTCAAGAGTTTTTTTCTTCAAACTTTACTCTCTGTTATTATTCAATTTCACTTATGTTTAATCTAAATTTTATCATTGGAATGATTCTTTTCATTAATAATATGAGTAGCTAAATTTCTTGATCTAGGATTTGGATGTAGTCTTTTGATTTGCCTATAATAGATTATGTTTAATTGATTGGGTTGTTGATTATTGGGATTTATCTTTTATCTTAGGGCTTAATGCTAGTAATTAATTGGCCATTAATTACTTGAATTAAGGTATTGTGTGAAGTAGCGAGAGTGGAAGCATAATACTAGTTCATTGAATTAAGGTATTGGTGCCATTGCTGGGAAGGCAATACTGTCAATATCAAAAAATTTTGATACACTCTATTACTTTCAACCTCTTATTCTTTTTTTTTTAAAAAAAAATCTGTCTTTTTGTTTTGCTCATTGCACAGCCTTTTAGATGTTTATGCGAAGCAATCCAAACACCCGATTAGAAGATCTAGATCTTGAAATTGACCGTAGGTGCAAAGCTTTAACTAAAGCCAAAAAGGAGAGGCTTCGAAAGGAGAAAGAAGATAAGGCTAGGAAGCTGGAAAGTCTGGAAAGAGGAACACAAATTAATCAAGAAGCTTTTGAGGGAGTAAGAAAAGAAGAAGAGATGGCAAACGACGCTAATAGATCCTTGCGCGATTTTGCCATACCAACTTCGACCATTCAGCCTAGCATTGAAAGGCCAACAGTTGCAGCTAATAATTTTGAGATCAAACCAGCAATCATTCAGATGGTTCAACAGTCTCAGTTCGGAGGAGGAGTTTTGGAAGACGCCAATGCTCATTTGGCAAATTTCTTGGAGATCTATGATACCTTCAAAATGAGTGGCGTTTATGATGATGCCATTAGACTGAGGCTTTTTCCTTTTTCTCTTAGAGACAAAGCCAAAACATGGTTAATCTCTTAAGCTTCAGGATCAATTACTACATGGGATCAGCTCACAAAGGCATTTCTAGCAAAATACTTCCCACCAGGAAAAACTACTAAATTGAGGCATGACATCACCAGTTTCACTCAGTTTGATGGAGAGACTCTCTATGAAGCATGGGAAAGGTTTAAAGACTTGCAAAGAAAGTGTCCTCATCACAGTATCCCGGATTGGTTGATAGTACAAACGTTCTATAATGGTCTCTTCCCTCAAATGAGAAGTACTATTGATGCAGCAGCTGGTGGAGCTCTCATGAACAAGAATGCTACAGATGCAAATGTTCTCCATGAAGAAATGGCAGCTAATAACTACCATTGGTCTAATGAAAGAAGCATTACAAAAAAGGTTGCTGGTGTTTATGACGTGGATGGGTATTCTCTGCTTGCTTCCAAAGTTGATGTGATAGCCAAGACCTTGGAATGAGTGAACATCAATGTTCTCTCCAACCATCCAAAAGTGTGTGAATCTTGTGGCGGAAATCACCATAATTCAGATTTTCATGGGATGGAGCAAGTCCAGTTTGTCAATAATCCCAATCGGCAACCAAACAACCCTTACTCGAATTCTTACAACCCTGGATGGAGGAATCACCCCAACTTAGCATGGGGAAACCTGGGAAACCAAGGAGGCAACCAAAGGCAACCTTTCCAAAACAATTTTCAAGGAAGAAATCAAAATCAGCCCCAAGCACCGCAAGAAAACAGACCCTCCTATGAAACAACTTTAGAGAAATTCATTGGGGCTACTTCTGAAAGGTTTGAGAAGATGGAAAAACAATATGACGGGTTAGAGGCAAAGGTTGATAAAATAACTAGCCAAAATAGGAACTTGGAGATGCAAATAGGTCAAATGGCTAGTTCATTCAATGCAAGAGCTCAAGGTACTTTGCCTAGCAAAACTGAAGTCAATCCCAAGGAGCATTGCAAGGCAATTACTTTGAGAAGTGGCAAACAACTTGAGGAAGTGAATGCCATTGCCTTAAGAAGTGGAAAGACTATTGGTGAGATCAAGGATGATGATCAAAAAGTTGAGGTAGCCGATTCACAAATGAAGATCGAAGGGAGTACACCTAAACTAAATTTAGATGCCATTAAACTTCCTCTCCCCAACCCTAAAAGAGTTTTGAAAGCTAACTTGGATAAACAATTTGAAAAATTTTTAGAGGTGTTTAGAAAAATACATATTAACATTCCTCTTCTTGATGTATTGTCGCAGATGCCAAAATATGCCAAATTCTTGAAAGAGGTGATGTTGAATAAAAGGAAATGGGAGGAATGCAAAATGGTGAAACTTAATGAAGAATGTTCAGCAATTCTTCAAAATAAATTGCCGCCAAAGCTCAAGGACCCAGGGAGTTTTTCTATTCCTTGCACCATAGGAGATACTGAATTTGAGAAAGCTTTATGTGATTTGGGTGCTAGTATAAATCTAATGTCATATTCTATTTTTGAAAAACTTGGATTGCATRAACTRACAYCTASWACTATTAYYYTKYAATYAGCTGATAGAAGCATTAAATATCCTAGGGGAATAGTAGAAGATGTTTTAGTCAAAGTGGGCAATTTTATTATTCCTACTGATTTCATTGTGTTGGATATGGAGGAAGATAGTACAATGCCCTTGATTTTGGGGAGACCTTTCCTTGCTACTAGTAATGCTTTAATTGATGTGCAAAAATGTCTCCTTATTCTTAGAATCAATGGGGAAGAAGTGGTATTTAATGTATTTAAAACCATGAAATATCCCAACACAATTGAACATGAAATATATGCAATCGATTGTATTGATGTTTGGGCAGTTGAAATTAACGCATCTAATTTAGATGATCCTTTAGAAAGCTGCATTTGTAATTCTTGTAAAAATGTACAGGTCTTGGATGAGGAAGCTAAGGAGGTTTTGAACTATTTGGAGGCCAGACAGGAAGGGTGCAAGCCAAGACAAGGAAAATTTTTACCACTGGACAGACCGACCTCTACCAAGCAATTGCAACCTTTCATTGAAACACCTTCAGCTCACACAAAACTCCTCCCATCTATTGTGCAGGCCCCTATTCTAGATTTAAACCCACCCATGATGGATGAGAGGGGAAAACATCGGAAGTTGCAACTACAAGACCTGGAGGATCTGGTTTATGATTAAAAACAAGGAAGTTTATTTTTCTTTTTTTTTCTCTTCTTGTTTTTATTAAGTTATTTCCACCTTTTCTTTTTACCTTACATTGAAAACAATACGTAAACTAAGTGTGGGGGAGGGAATTTGATAATTTTTTGGTTAACTCTTGCATGCTTCGATCATCACTTTTTAACCTTTCCTTTTGAAATTTCTGCTCCCTAGAAACTTATTTTTGAATGATTTCAAACTATCATGAATTATGTGCTTAGGTTGAATAGACAAGATATGATGCAAGCATGAATAATTGATTTTTTTTGGCAACGATAGGTACCTCATTATTTTGAATGATCAATAGGCAAGATTCAATACAAATTTAACCCTTATGTGAGTTTTTGAGCCAATGAGCATCTTGCTCTAATTACTTTTTGCTTAAGTGATTGTCAAACATGGTTTGATTATTCTAGAACTTGCTTTGTTATACATGTTGAGACCACATTAATGAGTTCATGGATTAGAATGAAAATGGTGGTGCTCCTGTGAAATTTGAAGAATGATAGTGCAAGCTGTTTTTATGGTCAAAAAAAATTGTGACTAGTGTGAGATGGAGCATAAAATGCACTCACCCCTAGAACCCCAAGCCCCATTTCACCTTTTGATTTTTAATACATTGAACTCATGCTTAGTGGTGGAGATGTGATACATAATCAAACTTATGTTAATAACATTCCTTGTTTTGACCTGAGAGTCTAATGATACCTTAAAAGCTATGAGTGCATAGAGCAGAAACAATGAGAGGGTATTTTAATCTTGTTTCATTTTGATTGTTAAAACAATGAGTGCTTATTTTAATCCTAACAAGTTCATTCGATAAAATGCTTGCTTTCCTTGATTGTTGATTTGACTTGAGTTCAAAAGGAATGGTGATTTGAGATTGTTCTTTGACGAGTTAAAGAGGAGAAAGAAGTGGAAAATGGAAAGATTATTAAGTTTGGATTAAGGTATGTTTGAGGACAAGCATCATGTTAGGAGTGAGTTTAAAAATCAATAGCATAGTTAGTTTGTTCTTGTTTTATTTTTGCTTGAATTTTATCTTGCCCGAGGATGGGCAAGGTTTAAATGTGGGGGATTTGATGAGAATAATAATTATCATAGTTTTATCCCTCAATATTTAGTCTTTTATACTTAATTAGTATTTAATTGGACTCATTATTCTTGTATTTCGATTTAGGGCACGAAAGATGGCGCCAAGAAGAAAAACAAGGCTAATCGGAAAATTTTGTACAGTTTTGGTGCCGCTTAGTAATCTGGGCATAACTCTCGTATCCGGACTCCGATTGAGATGATTCAAGATGCATTGGAAAGATAAGAAAGAACTCTACAATTTTCATGTTTTTCATTTTGATAGACTCGGACTGTATCGAAATCAAAATCGGGCCGAAGTATGAGAAAATTCGTAGGGAAGCCCAGTTCACAACAGAAGCCCAACTCGCAACAGAAGCCCAATTCGCAGTGGCCCAATTCGTTGAGGAAGCGTAATACGAATGCAAGAATAAGAAACTGCAAAGAATCATATCAGATTTAATTTTCTGATGTAATTCTAGAAAGATAAAGGAGATTGAGATTACTAGATAAGAGATAATGATAGGATTAGATTAGGACTTTCTATTTTTGAGGAAGAACTCCAAGAAGGAGTTGGAAACAACCCCTCCTCCTAAAGCTATATAAAGGGGGGGTGGACTAGCACTAGGGCATCAATCAATCAATCTGATCAATCAATCAATCAATCAAAAACTCCTCCAAGAGAGCTTCAGCCTTCAAGGAAACAGTCAGCAACCTAGGAGGAGAAGAAAGACGACGAAGAGGAGAATTGAAGATTCAAGGGTGTGGAGTTCCCCTCAATCAACTTCTATTCAAGAGTTTTTTTTTCTTCAAACTTTACTCTCTGTTATTATTCAATTTCACTTATGTTTAATCTAAATTTTATCGTTGGAATGATTCTTTTCATTAATAATATGAGTAGCTAAATTTCTTGATCTCGGATTTGGATGTAGTCTTTTGATTTGCCTATGATAGATTATGTTTAATTGATTGGGTTGTTGATTGTTGGGATTTATCTTTTATCTTTGGGCTTAATGCTAGTAATTAATTGGCCATTAATTACTTGAATTAAGGTATTGTGTGAAGTAGCGAGAGTGGAAGCATAATACTAGTTCATTGAGATAATTGACCTAGGGTATCTGTTGCTTAGAGATAAGAACACTCCTTTGTGATTGTTAAACTGATTTCCATTGATCTTAATGGGTTTGTTTTCATTGCCCATGATCACGAGAGTAGACACGTGATTAGCATAAACACATGTATTGTATCTTAAGAGAGAACTTCTTATAATTTGGGGAAATTTGATCATAAATTCCTACAACAATAAACCAATCTAAGAAAACATAAGTATGTCATAGGTAATCATTTGATGAAACCCGAATCCTAGGCATTTTTTAATATTCTGAATTAAACATATTTACTTGCATTATCATTTCTTTAATTTGGCTTGAGAATTGAATTTCTAATTTCTAAATAATAGAGAAATCTTAAAATTTGGTACTTGACAACACCGTCCCTGTGGGATCGACACTCTATTCACACACTATTACTTGCCCACGATCTGTATACTTGCAGAAATCGTACAACAATGTTTTTAGCTGGGATTCATTGACCAGCGACAGGAGGTCTAGGATGGCTTTGATTTTGCTTTCGTCTAGATGTATCCCTGTTTGATCTACCCGGTAGCTTAAAAATTTTCCTGATTGCACTCCACAGTGCACATTTTAATGGATTTAGCCTCAACTTAAATTCTCTGCATCGGGTGACGACTTTTCTCAAGACTTCAGGATGATCCTCTTTCTTCCTTGCTTTGACGACTATGTCATCCACATAACACTCGATTTCTTTGTGCATCATAACGTTGGAGATGCTAGTCATGGCTCTTTGGTATGTTGCCCCCGCATTCTTTAATCTGAAGGGCATCATCTTGAAGTAAAAGTTTCCTATCGGTGTCCTAAAGGCTGTGTGGGTGCGTCTACAGGATCCATGAAAATCGGATTGTATCCGCTGCAAGCGTAAAGAAAGGAGAAGAGCTCATGTCCTGCAGTGGAGTCTATTAATGACTCTATGTTGGGAAGAGGGAATTCATCTTTTGGGCAGGCCTTGTTCCATAAAGTTGACGCAACACTTGCGATAAGGTGAAATTAGTGTTTGGGTGATGTACTATCACTAAAGAACTGTGTGGGAGGGTGCTAAGCTTAGCTGTCCGTTCTTCTTCTTCACTGGGACTACGTTGGCTAGCCACTAAGGATGTGCTATAGGTTTGATAAAGCCTACTTTCAAAAGCTGTTCTATTTCCTCTTTAATCTCGAAGGTTATCTCCGGCTTGAATATCCTCTATGACTGCTTCACTGGTCGGCATTTTGGATCTATGCACAGGGGGTGATGGACAAATTCTAAGTCTAGTCCTGGCATTTGGTCGTATGACTAAGCGAATACATCCTGAAATTCTATGAGAGAAACATGGGTTAGACCGGTGTCAGGTTCTAAGGCTTTTTTGCGATAAGGATACTTCCTTACTTGTTAAGAGTGCGATGAGTTTTTCTCTATCGTTGGCCACCAACTTCGTAGATATGAATAGAGGCCTTTTGTTTGTTCCATCGATTGCTAGATTGATTTCTTCTAGTGGCTCTTCTACTCTGTCAATGGAATTTGTCATGCACCTGGGAGGCGCTCTGACTTCATCGTAGTATTCCAAAGCATCTTCTCTCGACTCCTGTTGTTGTCTATGTTACCATACATCCCATATTTTTAGAAGAAAAAAGGTTTGTGGTTGGATATTTTGCCTTTATGTCATGCCTAGTGGTGGGATTTTTATGCGATGGTAAGACTATTGCGACGTCATTTTGCGACGAAGTGAAATGGTACTGGTTGAAACATTACTTATGATTTTTGTCAGAAAGCTGAAGTGATTAGAGAAACATGTATTTGATTTTGAGAATATGAATAATTGATCATACATTAGGTGTAGACTCTTCTTTCTTTTGAAAAACAAGATTTTTTCTAGCAATTCATACCTTGAGGATCACTTTCTTAGCTATTGGTGGTTCATCGCCCTCGTGATTCTCGACGATGGTGTAATAGTCCTTCCCGTCACTTCCTATTATCTGGACACATATGCTTTTCTTCTTTCGTTCCAAGGTCCCCGAGGGTTGGCTTTCTGGTGGATGAGGAAACTTAGTTCCTTCAGGCTTGGATATCCTCGTCTCACCATCGTCTGCCAACTCTGTGAAGTAGATGGCATCCTATAGGTGCATCTCGGATTTTTCAAAAGGTACCTTGGTGGTCGGGATCCTTATCGATTGCCCCCGGTATCTAGCTTTGATGCACTAGTGGTATGTTCAGGGGACGAGGGTCAAGTCGTGTATTAGCAGTCGTCCCAGGAGGGCATGATAGGAAGTCTTTCCCGGGATTACCTGGAACTCTTGTGAGATGTTGAACATGCCTATTGCTACTTGCAACTCGATGGATCCCTCGGTGATGGACCAGTTTCCGTTGAAATATGTCACCTCTAGCAGTAATCCCTTAATATCCTCCTTTCAGATGTTCGTCAGCATTAACGTGTGAACAAAAATGAGATTGGTGGAGCTTCCCGGGTCGACCATCAATCTTTTCATGTCAAAGCCCCCTATTTTTGCCACTATGAATAGGGGCCTATTATGATGGGGATCAACGACCAACATGTCGTCTACTGTGACGCTGTTGCGATCACGACTAGAGAGCTGCAGTGGATATCGGAATACTCCTACTAGTTCTCTGATGGTCAGCTTCTGTGTTGTTGTGTTGGCCCCATGCTTGGTGAAGAACTGTTGTAGTTCTTCACTCTGCTCTAACTTCTCTATCAAGGCGTCAGATTAGTACTAACCAGCTGCTCCGACCACATTGATGCTTTCACCCTAGGCATGGGCTGGGAGGGGATCGGTTTCCATATGAGCTGGATCCTTTTTCATGAATTGGTCTAACTTCACCTTTTGTATGAACAACCTTCTCAGTGTAAAACAATCCATTAGATCATGATGCGGAGTTTGGTGGTAATTACACCATCTCCCACCAAGCTTATCTTTCTCTGGGTCAACTCTTGGTGGTGGTGGTGGTAGGTTGATGACTCTGTCCTCGACCAGTTTGTTCATTACCATGATCACCTCCTCCCTCATGCAGAGGAAAGGGGGATGTGCAATTCTCTTTCCTTGGGTATTATCGTGTTGATACGACCTTTGTCTAGCTCCTCCGTTGTTCCTAAGGCTCCTGTCGACTACATGCGCCTTGTTTCTATTATATGGGGATGTGTCTTTGATAGTTCACGCCATCCTTTCCTTGCACCTCTAGAGTTGGCTGAAGGTTTTGACTTCGACATTTTTTATGCTGATTCTAAAGGTAGGGTGCATGCCTTGTACGCACTGCTCAACGAAGCTTTTCTCGGTGGAGTGCTCATTGAAGACAGAGTGCGTGAACTTCTAAAATCTCATAACGTAGGCCAGGAGATCCTCTTCCAACCCCTGGTCCACGTTCCATAGGTTAGCCATTGTC
>NW_010729285.1:142970-160043 GCF_000365185.1 Nelumbo nucifera | reverse complement strand
CCACGAATCGATGCTTCCAAGAGTGAGGCTCACGAACTATGTGTAGGCTAGGCCGGTCAATGACTTTGAAAATTCCTATACCTTAAGATCTTCATCGAGGGCGAATGAGTTGAGGATGTCTTCGAACTTACTGATGTGCTCCTACGGGCTACCTCTCTAGCGATCATATTGTGGCCACTGTTGGGGAGGGGTGTACCCGACAAGATAAGCTTTGTACAGGATGCGGTCGGATTATGGCTTCTACAGGATGACTGAATCCTAGGCTCAATTATGGATTTCTACTACCAGCCCTTGAACATATTCTCTTAGCTCGTCCCAGCTGAGGGGAGCCTCTTCCATTGGGTCGACGCAGGAGAAGGCGTGGTATTGGTGGGCTGGGTGATGTCTGTTTGGGTTAGTGTTGGGTTGGCTCTGCTGGGCTGCTCGGGGATAGTAGAAGTTGGGTTGGAGGCTTGGTGGCTAGGGTTAGGATTCAAGTTGGGGATGCCAGGAAAAGTGGCAATAGGGATTTGTTTGGCTTGGACCGAATGGTTGAGCAAAATTTGGAGGGTGCTTCTCGTTTCCTCCTGGATTTGTTCTAGCCCCCTAAATCGAACTTCAAAGAGTGCTTCAAACCTGTAACCCTTGTTTGACAGTATCTCAATGTCAGCTTGAATGGGTGTATTCATCTCAAGCTGGTTTTCCACCCTGAGTTTGGCATTCTCCTAAGTGTTGCTCTGCTCTTCGGGAATGATGGTGAGATTGGTCCTTCTCGAGGCCATTCTCCGTGATCAAAGACATAACCAGAGATTCTAATGTAGGTAGGGTAAGGCTTGTGTGGGGAACAATCTATTTGAAAGATAGAGAGAGAGGCCTGTGGCTCAGGAGAACGAACTTGCTGGGGATTGAGGATATGAGAGTAAGGAATTAGAGAGGGTACTCAAGAGTGTTGGGTGCTAAAAATTCCAGGGATCCAATGATCTTCAATACAAGGAACTATTTATGGGGGAGGTTCCGAGATCGCAAAAGGTAGGAGATGAGGATATTCGATACATATCGGGAAAGGGGATATTTGATTCGCTGTGAATTATTGGGTGCGCTATTGGGTTTCACCACGTGTCTCATGAGGATCTTCTCAAGGATTGGCTTTCCTTATCATTGAGATCCCTCATTACTCACGCATGCTACTGCCTTTTTCGTGCATTATAACTAATCCTATGTGGCATTGATGACATCACCGTTTGACGGGCAACATTTACCTGGCTCCATGTGGCGGCTCGCTACGTCCTTTGCCGTTGTGGGTTCCATGTGTCTCCAGGCACACGTGGGCCTTGTCATGGGCTCAGCCTGGGTTCATCCTAATCCGGGTCATGGGAAAGTTCGTAGGCTGTGAGTTCATCGCACTCTTTAGTGGGTGTGGCTTCATTGCATGTTTAGGTGGGCTTGGGGCTCTCAAAATTGTTTGACTATGATTTTTTTGGGTTCTGACACTAGCTTGACTCGGTGAACTGCGGGTTTATCGCAATTATTGTGATATGTATTGCGAGTTCATCATAAGGATGCTGGTGTGATGTAGGTTCATCGTTGTGTGGGGGTTGGTTATGAGCTACTCGCATTGACTTTTGGTGTTAATCTCGATATTTGGCATTCTGAGGGTCTGAGTGAGCACCACATACCTACAATATGATTATATGCAGCTCGACTTTTAGTTTGGCATTCTTTCCTATTAATTCCTTGAAAATTTTGTTTACAAGTCTTTCATATGTGGCCCCGACATTCTTTAAACCAAAGGGCATTACTTTATAACAAAATAAACTTGTTTCAGTTACAAAAGTTGTCTTTTCTTCATAATCCAGGGTCATCAATATCTATTTGTATCTAGAAAATGCATCCATGAAGCTAAGAAGCCCATATCCTGAGGTCGCATCAAGTAGGTGGTCTATGTGAGGTAAGGGGATGTAGTCTTTGGGGAAGGCTCTATTTAAGTCAGTGTAGTCGATACAGGTTTGCCACTTCCCGATTGCCTTTTTCATGAGCACAGAATAGCTGACCCTGTCTGGGTACTCCACCTCTCTAATGAAGTTGGCATTCAACAACTTCCTGACCTCTTCCTCAATCACCTTCAAACACTCAGGGGTGAACTTCCTCCTTTTCTACAGTACAGGTCTAATAGTTGGATCAACATTAAGCCCATGAGTTGTGACTGAAGGGTCAATCCCCGGCATGTCGGCCGTGGACCAAGCAAATACATTGGAATTTAAAAATAAAAATCTTACCAGCTCGTCTTGCAGGTCTAGAGGGGAGGAGAGAACTGATCTGAAATATTTTTTCTACCTTCATTGATGAGATGGATAATACCACGACCTGTTCTATGGGCTAAGCTTGACTAGTGTTCTCATCGGTCGATCAGTCCAGATCAACAACTATGGCCTCCTTGTCTTCTAGGACTGGTTTCTTCTTTTACCTCCTCAGCTTCTCTTCCTTAGGTGGTTGTTTTCTCTTCAGTGCCACCATGTAGCATTGTTGTGATTTGAGTTGACTACCCCAAACTATCCTTACGTCGTTCAGGCACTGGTATTTGTAGTGCAAAAGTTTAGACATTATATCCTAGAGCAGAAGGTGAAGCTGATCGCATGGAGCGATTCCATCAGATTCTTCAAGTGGATGATACAGCTTAGTGAGTACACAATCGAGTATACCCAACCTTGAGCCATCAAGTGTCAAGCAGTAGAGGACCTCTTAGCCACTCTTCCCACCAAAGATAGCTTCCTATTTTTGAAGAAGTACCTAGGAAATTGCCCATTATCACAGTGGTCAAAAATGGGGAATGGACTTTAACCTTTGACGGGAGTAGTACCAGAACCTCGGTCAGACTATGGTCACACTGACCTTACCCACCGGCAACACCTCGACCTACTCATTCAAACTGTAGTTTCCCTATTCCCACAACATCTCTTGCTAGGACTCACAATAGCAAGGGACTCAAGGGATAAGAAGGTCAAAGTGGTGGGGGATTCAAAACTAGTGATCAGGCAAATGGACTAGGGATGGCAATTTCCCCATTTCCCCGATCCCCATAGGGATCTGCCCCGAATGGGGCGGGGATGGGGATGATTTTACCCCCGTGGGGATGGGAATGGGGAAATTTTCATCCCCGTTAGTGGGGACTGGGTGGGGACAGGGAGAGCACTCACCGCCCCATGGGATCCCCACTAATATATATGTATATATATGCATACTTTATATACGTATATATGTACACTTACATCTATATATTAATATTTATAAAAATATGGTTGAATCTTTTCTAAAAGGATTATAAATTTTAATAATTTTTATTTTTAGTTTTTAATAAAATAAAAGTAAAAACAAAATGGTTAACATTATAAAAAAATCACGGGGAATGGGGATCCCCGTGGGAATGGGGATGGGGATCCCTATGGGAATGGGGATGGGGATCCCCGTGGGGTCAAGAATGGAGATAACCATGTCCCTATTAGCAGGGATGGGGACGGCGATGGGGATGGGGATTTTCACAGGGATAGGGAAGGGGAGAGGCTCGCCCCGCCCCGTGGCCATTCCTAAAATGGATGGCAGTACCACAGTCAAGGAGTTAACAATTCTGTCATATAGCACCTTGATTCAGAGAGTTGGAGGTAACTTACGTGCACTAGAATACAGACAAGAATAGATATGCCAATGCACTAGCCACCTTGGGATAAAAAATCCAACCTACTGAGAACCCAATCAACATTACTATCCAGATCTATTGTGAACCCTCAATTGATAGGTTAGGACACTGGGTAAAGAAGAAGGATGAAATTGTGGTAGATGATTGGAGGCATAACGTGATACATGAGGGGAAGGGAGATCCATCATATGGATGGCTGAACCATGCAGAGTGACTAGGCAAAATTTCAAAAATTTCTTTTCTCCCTTCCAGATCTAAAATTGCATTTTTCAAGGATCGTTCTTGCACCAAACTAGACTAGATATAAAACCAAAAGAAAGGGAGAGGAATACTTGATACAGAATCCATACGTGTAGCTACTAAAGTAGGTGTTCACGCCCAAAGAGGGTACTAAAACCCACTTCAACTGAATATGGCGCAGCTTGAGATGAAGCAGGTTCAGCAATACAGTCCTTTAGCAAGAACTACAATCCAATAGCTTGGATCGAGCAAGGGAGGTGAGCACGAATTAGATCTGATATTTTATTGCAAAAATTAGAATCAAAACAGATCTCTATCAGTTCAAGAACGGAGGCCAAATTAGGATTTGGGTGGCAAGAGCAGAAGGAGAGAGAGAACTGAGAGCAATGTGTGTAAACTGGAGCAGTTCGCCCTCTCCTTTTATAGACTTTAAAGAGCAGCTCTCCTAATCCAATTTGAAGTTTCCTAATCCAAGTCTTTATTTGGATCTAGACTCTTTAAGTGGATAAGAGTTATCCTCTTATCTTATCTGCTAATCCAATTAAACCCAAATCCATACCCATATTCGCCCATGTCACATGACTGCTTAAGCTGCCATGTGACACCCTTGATTAATCAAATTAATCTTGGGCCCTAGGCCCATTAAGTAAATGGCTCATGTCCCTAATTAGTTGTTGGCTAACTTGGCTCTCATTGTATGGCGTGGGACCCTAACATTGACCTCACAAAAGCCACATGGGTTCAGTCTATCCTCTGTGACAAAGCTTAGGCGAATTCACTACTAAACAAAGTGAACCCCTGAGTCCATCAGTATGGGCTCTTAATGGGCCCAACATTTACACTAAATGGTCCTTGAGTCCAGTCATCTTATAAAGGCCTAAGGACAATGGTCTTAAGTGAGATTAGACCATCAGGTATAATAGCCCTAAATGGTTTTACACTTAACCTCTCAGCCCTTAATGATCAGACAATGCCTGACAAGAGAGAACCTCTCCCTCGGCTACAAGGTACAGTGTTGCAAACTCTGCTCGGATGGATCTCGGGAATTAAAACCCTTTGCAAACCTTTTCTTAAAACATAATATATATATATTCATATAAATATATTTTGCAAAAAAAAATCTCAAACAAGTTTGAAATCGACTGCCGACAGTTTTGGTTTCCATCAAAGAGAGTGCAGTCCCCGATCAATCACTTTGTCTGACAAAGGGGCTGATCCTATCACTATGATCACCCACTCGAGTGAATTCTCAGATTGCCCCAACATACCTAGGTTTTGACCCCCAAAGGATCTCACTGATTAGCATATCAAAGGTAGCCTAATCTGACACCCAGTGTACTACCATAATCGAGTTTAGGGGTTAAGTGTAACTTTCCAGTTTTGCCCACCAGTCTCCAAGGTCTACGGCATAATTGGAAATTGGTCTAGGTTTAGTGTTTCAGAAAAACACACACTACGTGTGCTTTAGGTCTAACCCTAGCAGTTGAGACAAGCTACCCCAACTGACTTAGCAGCACATTAGTGTCAGCCTTGGTAGGATAAACCTCCCCAAGTCTATCCAACGACTGAGAACATTCTAAACTAACACGAGTCTCATAAGTGTCCAGTTTAAGGGTAATTACATAGAAATACACCAAGTGTAACATGAATCAATTGTGTACTTTTATTGATTTACAATAAATGTTTAATGTACATCAATCTGATTGGAGCTAAGGGCATATACTAACAACTCCCACTTGCACTTAGGTCCAATTGGGTACATGATGAAGTCTCATACTGTCCACGTGTTTCTCAAACACTTTCTGTGTCAGTGCTTTGTCAATGGGTCAGCTACATTTTCCGCTGATGCTACCTAATGAATCTAGACGTCCCCTCTACCAATAATGTACTCAACTTTGATCGTGAGTGGGTGTTGTCACACAACAGTGGAATGGGTGATGTGCTGGATGGAACAACTCCTAATTCGTTAATGAACTTTTTCATCCATATTGCTTTCTTAGCAGCTTCACTTGTAGCAATATACTCAACTTTGGTAGTGGAATTCGTTATAGACCCTTGTTTGTTGCTTTTCCAGCTAACTACACAGGACCCCATCATAAAGATGTAACCAGATGTAGACTTTCTATCATCTGGGTCTGATTGGAAGTCGGCATCGATATACCCTAGGATCAATAGTGAATTACCATCGAAAACCAGACAAAACTCTTTTATCCTCCGAAAGTATTTGAGTATGTTCTTTACAGTAGTCCAATGCTCCTGTCCTGGGTTTGACTGGTATCTACTTACAACACTCATGGCTTGAGAAATGTTTGGCCGAGTGCACAACATGGCATACATGATGCTCCCTACGACTGAAGCATAGGGAACCTCTTTCATGCCCTCAATCTCCTCGGGAGGCTCGGGAGACATACCCTTGGAGAGAGTGACTCCGTGTCTGAAAGGAACAAATCCCTTATTGGAGTTTTCCATGTTATATCTTTTGACAATCTTGTCAAAGTAAGTAGAATGGGATAATACTATTATCCTTTTTTATCTATCTCTATAGAGCTAAAGTTCCAAGATGTAGGAGGTTTCTCCAAGATCTTTTATGGAGAATTGTTGTGGAAGCAATACCTTCACCGTAATCAACATTCCTACATCATTCCCAATGAGTAGAATGTCGTCTACATACAGAACCAAGAACTTAACCTTGTCTACCACTGCTTTCCTGTAAACACAGGGCTCATCCGAATTCTGCTCAAAGTCAAACTGTTTGATGGTAGAGTCAAATCGGATGTTCCAACTTCTACAAGCTTGCTTAAGTCCATAGATGGATCGGTTAAGTTTACACACCATGTGTTCTTGACCCGCAACAATGAAACCTTGTGGTTGCTGCATATAGATATCTTCAATAAGATCTACATTCAGGAACACAGTTTTGACATCCATTTGCCAAATTTCATAGTCATATTATGTTGCAACAACTAGCAGGATCCGTATGGATTTAAGCATGGCCACTAGCAAAAAGGTTTCCTCATAATTGATTCCCTCTTTCTGAGTGTACCCCCTCACTACAAGACGAGTTGTATAGGTCACCTTTCCATCAGGGCCCTTCTTCCTCTTGTAGATCCATTTGCAACAAATTGCTTTCACCCTAGGGGGTGGGTCTACGAGAGTCCAGACCTTGTTCGTTTCTATTGAGTCCATCTCGACTTTCATGGCATCTACCCACTTCAAGGAAACTATGTCCAACATAGTTTCCATATAAGTCAAACGATCTTTCTCCCTGATTGTGGCTTCCATCAAGTAACTTTCTTAATCATAGCCATAACGAACTAGAGGTCTAGAAACCCGGGTAAATTTTCTAAGTTGGGTATTATCTAGAATTTGTGGGACATCTCCCACTACTCCTAGGCTCTCCTCATCAAGAACAATTTCCTGATGATGATTGTCTAGTATGTAATATTCTTCCAAGAAGTAGGCATTTTGACTACAAAACACATTTTGCTCCCTTGGGTTATAGAATAGGTATCTTACAGAGCTTTTGGGGTAGCCTACAAATAGGTAACAGCTGGTCTTGGATTCCAATTTATCAACACTTGTTCTATTAACATGTGCCAAACAACCCCTAATCTTCAAGTGTCTTGCACTTGGTTTCTTACCAGTCCAAAGCTCATAGGGAGTCTTGGGAACGGATTTGATTGGAACCCGGTTTAGCACGTAAATCGCAGTCTCCAATGCGTACCCCTAAAAGGATATAAATAGCTCTAAGTGAAGGAGGAGTGATAAGACCATATCTAATATAGTGTGATTTCTTCTCTCTGACACACCATTTAGTTGTGGTGTAGTTGGAGGAGTTAGTTGTGATACAATCCCATTTGTCCTTTAAGTAGTCCCTGAATTCATTAGAGAGATATTCACCTCCTCAATTTGATGAAAGGGCTTTGATTTGTCTCTCCAACTGTTTCTCAACTTCTTGTCTGAATTCTTTGAACTTTTCAAAGGATTCAGGCTTATGTCTCATTGGGTACATGTAGCCATACCGAGAATAATCATAGGTGAAAGTTATGAAATAAACATACTGGTTATGTGTCCTGACATTCATGGGACCACATACATCAGTATGTATCAAGTCAAATGTGCCTGTAGATCTTTCAGGCTTTTCCGCAAATGGTCGTTTCGTCATCTTACCCTGAATGCAAGGTTCACAAGTTAAAGATCTTCTATAGTTAGAAAATCCAAAGGACCATCCTTTACCAACCTTGTGATATGATCTATATTAATGTGGCCAAGTCAGTAATGCCACAGGCACGTAGGATTAACCATGTCGTGTGATCTTTTCTTGGGTATAATTTCCGACGTAGTTTTGGTTATGTTAGTTTCCAGAGAATGACGGAGGACATAGAGACCATTCTCAAGTTCTCCGTAAGTGAGAAATTTGTTATTCAATTTAATAGTAATCATATTACTAAACAAACTTGAATAACCATCCTTGCATAATTTTGAAATAGAAATCGAATTTCTTCTCAAAGTTGCTACATAAAGACAATCTTAAGTTTGACAATGCCTTCTTTGAAAATTGATTCTACAGTTCCTATAGTTGTAGCCGCAACAGTTGTAGAAGTCCCCAAGTAAAGTATCATCCTCGTTGTTACTCAGCCTTTTGCTTTCTTTGAACCCTTGCAATGTGTTACATGCATGAGTAGAAACCCTAGAGTCAATACACCAGGATGCATAAGTGACCAACATATTGGTCTTTATGACAAGAGATTCAAAATTACCTTCTTTGTTCTTGGTCTCCAGATACTGAGGATAGTTCTACTTCCCATGACCGGTCTGTTTGCAAAAGTGACATGCATCTGATGCTTTGTCCTTCTGCTTTTTCGGCTTGCTTTCTTTCTTCTGAGGTCTCTTCTTGCCCTTCCTCTTTCTCTTGCCTGATTTGCCACCTTTAATAAGCATGGCAATCGACGTATCCTTCTTTATCAGTTATTTGGACCTCTACAACATATTGTTGATTTCCTGAAGGCTAACTTTTAGCTTGTTCAAGTTGTAGTTCATGACAAACTAATTGAAGGAGGGAGGCAGAGAGTTTAAGATTGCATCAGTTTTGGTGTCCTCATCTAGGTGACAACCAAGAGCCTCCTGTTTGTTAATATAACCCATCATTTTTAAACAATGGTCATGGACCTGTTGGCTCTCGGTCATCTGGGTGGTCATCAACAATTTAAGGATCTTTTGACGAGCAAAACGATTCTACTCCTCGTACATAGTCTTTAGACTATCCAGAATGTCTTTTGAGATTTCGATCTTATTGAATTGCCTCTCGATAACATTATCTAAAGATGCTATGATGTAACACCAAGCAAGAGAAATTTTCTCCTCCCATTCCTGATACCCTCTTCTATGAGCCTTAGAACCAGGGTTCTTAGCAACCTTGTCACCCGAATGTTCTAGAGCAGGGTTCTTAGCAACCTTGTTCAATTTCTCAGACGTCAAAACCAGGTTAAGGTACAAAACCTGTTAGCATAGTTGGGTCCCTTAAGCTTATTATCACCCATCAACTTGGCCAATTGTCCATTTTCCATTTCTGATAAAAGTCAACAGTGATTAGTCCATGACCTAAAATTGACTCATGTTAATTACATAGAAAGGTTTTTTATCTATGTTCCATCTTCATTTATTCATCTCTGAGATTTCCCTCATATCTTAGTGACAGAGACTCGGTACAAGTCTCTAGAAATGTGGGAAATCACATAAGTGCATGGAGCCAACTATTTCAATTGCAAAACCCCACCACTTTCTATGAAGGATCATATCCATTCATCCAATGAGCTTTCCCTTTGGCCTCTATCAGACAAGATTCATTGCCATTTTAGGTTAAATCTTCCTGCCTAGTAAGTGCTGACCTGTCATATCATGGACCCCAAAGTACTATAAAAGAGTCTTCCATTTTAGGATAGGCCTCTCCCACATCGGTCTATGATGTCTCTATCATCTTATGAAGCAATCCAACTAACTGGACTAGCAAATGGTAGCCCAATTTTATGGTGCATCTCCTCATTGCCAATTCAGCCCGCTTTCAAGCTAATGACAAAAGGCCTTTAGAGATAACATCATATGAAATTCCCTATCACTTGCACTTATATTAATGGAGGGAACAAATTAAGATAAACCCTAGATTTGATTTAGGTCAAACCAAAGTGGCTCCCATTGACTTTCATAAAGTCAAATTCAAATGGGCCCGAAACGGGTTAAGGTTCCACGCGGTTCCTCTTGTAAAGGAATCTGATCAGGGGGGCCATTGAGAAGGGAGATCATCCAATGATCTGAGGGCACCATGGCAATGATGTGCATTCAGCCATGGTGTTTGTAGAGAGCTACACACAATTAAATATGTGCTAAGTACTTATTGACAGCACATCACATGCAATCACATCCACAAATTGATCCAATCAAATAAATTCTTGTAAAACCCTAATTAATTTAATTTAACACACTATCGGCCCATTAAGCCCATGTATTATCAAATAATAACATCTAGGCATATGAGCTAAACTGCAAAAGGCAGTTCAGCCCATATAGCAGTTATGCTGAAAGTTGGGTTTATGTTGCTTTAACTTTGCAAAAATTAAGTCTTACAAGGGAGGGCTGAATTGTATCATGTAATGGGCCATCAAACCCTTGGCCCATAACCGAATTTAAGCCACTCAAAACGTGACCCATGGGGCTGAGAGCAGACCCCATTGAACTGTGGGCTCGGTCCAACCAGTTTGGACCAAACTAGGTCAATTCAGCCTAGGGTTTGGTGTCCAAAACATGTTACAATTTTCAAGATTTTGATCTGAAATTATTATCAGCTGAAATTTACATTCAATCACAGCAAGAAAATAAAAAACATAGGGCTGCAAGTGTGATGATCCAAATTTGATCCAGATGAACTACAAACCTACAAGAAAAGGGTTAATTGCAGATTACAGATTTCTTTTTTGCAAAATCTTCTTCTCCTCCATGCGCTCTAGCAAATCTTCCAATGTAAAAAAATAGAAAAACCTAATTCTCTATTAATTACATCAGAATAAATCCTATACATTTTTTCTAAAAATAAAAAAATATATTTATAGACCAAAATTAAATAAATAAAATCGTAGGGTGCGCAAATCTTGGCGTCAATAAAGAATTCGATCCCCATCACACAAACAACCCAATAATTCAAGAAATAATGATAAAACAATTCTAAAATTATTGCAGAATAATAAAGATTTAATTTCAGATCAAAACACCCAAAATCTGAGAATCGAATTCTCAAAAAATTGCTAATTGCGCAAATTGGGTAAAAAAATTCCGTCGATTTGATTCTTGTGACAGATTTGGTTTATTTTGGTTCAAGATTGAACCTTTGGCTTTGATACCACTGAAGGGAAGGGATATCCATCATATGGATGGCCGAACCATGCAGGGTGGCTTGGCAAAATTTCAAAAATTTCTTTTCTCTCTTCCGGGAATCATACTCCCAGTTTTAGAAAAACTGAATTTTTAAAGGATCATTCTTGCACCTAATCGGACCAGATCTGAAACCAAAACAAAGGGACATGAATACCTGATACGAAATCCACACTTGTAGCTACCAAAGTAGGTGTTCACGCCCAAAGAGGGTACCAAAACTTGCTTCCATTGAAGATGGCACAGCTTGAGATGAAGCAGGTTCAGCAATGCAGTCCTTCACCAAGAATTATAATCCAATAGCTTGGATCGAGCAAGGGATGTGAGCATGAATTAGATCTGATATTTTCTTGAAAAAATCAGAATTAGAACTGATCTCTATCAGTTCAAGAATGGAGTTCGAATTAGGGTTAGGGCAGCAAGAGTAGAAGGAGAGAGAGAACTGAGAGCAGTGTGTGTAAACTAGAGCAATTCGCCCTCTCCTTTTATAGACTTTAAAGAGCAGCTCTCCTAATCCAATTAGAAGTTTCCTAATCCAAATATTTTTTTGGGTCTGGACCCTTTAATTGGATAAGAGTTATCCTCTTATCTTATCTACTGATCCAAAGCCAGATCCATACCCATATTCACCCATGTTACATGACTGCTTAAGTTGTCATGTGACACCCCTGATTAATCAAATTATTCTTGGGCCCTAGGCCCATTAAGTAAATGGCTTACGTCCCTAATCAGTTGCTAGCTAACTTGGCTCTCTTTGTATGGCGTGGGACCCTAACATTGACCTCACAAAAGCCATCTGGGTTCAGCCTAAACACAGTGAATTCCTGAGTCCATCAGTATGGGGTCTTAATGGGCCCAGCATTTACACTAAATGGTCCTTGAGTCCACACATCTTATGAAGTCCCAAGGACAATGGTCTTAAGTGAGATTAGCCCATCAAGTATAATAGCTCTAAATGGTCTTACACTTAACCTCTCAGCCCTTAATGATCAAACATTGTTCGATAAGAGATGACCTCTCCATCGGCTGCAAGGTACAGTGTTGCACTCTCTGCTTGGATGGATCCCAGAAATTAAAACATTTTGCAAACCTTTTCTTAAAACATAATATATATATATTTTCCAAAACAAATATCAAACAAGTTTAAAATCGATTACCGACAGTTTTGGTTTTCATCAGAGAGAGTGTTGTCCCTGATCATTCACTTTGTTTGATAAAGGGGCTAATCCTATCACAATGATCACCCACTCGAGTGAATTCTTAGACTGACCTGACATACCCAGATTTTGACCCCCAAAGGATCTCACTGATTGGCATATCAAAGATAGCCTAATCCGACACTCAGTGTAGTACCATAATCGAGTCTAGGGTTTAGGTGTAACTTTTCAGTTTTGTCCATCAGTCTCCAAGGTCCAGGGCACAACTATAAATTGGTCCGTGTTTAGTGTTTCAATCAAACACATTCTACATGTGCTTTGGGTCTAACCCTACTGTTGAGACAAGCTACCCCAACTAACTTGGCAGCACATTAGTGTTAGCCTTGGCAGGATAAACCTCCCCAAGTCTATCCAATGGCTGAGAACATTCTAAACTAGCATGAGTCTCATAAGTGTCTAGTTTAAGGGTAATTACACAGAAACACACCAAGTATAACATCAATCAATTATGTATTTTTATTCATTTACAATAAATGTTTAATGTACATCAATCTGATTGGAACTAAGGGCATAAACTGTCTTACAATATAGAAGCTGAACAACCTGATGGCGGTGATGCAAGATGGCAAGATACTTTTAAGGTTTTAGATGGTGAATGGAGTACTATACCATAGGTTGGCAGATGGGGTTAGAACGAGATGCTTAGGGCCTAAGAAAGAGGAAGTGGTCCTAGAAGAGACTCATAAAGCTTACTGCGGAGATGTAACGGGCACACTATACATGAGATTGCAAAGGTTAGGGTATTATTGGCTTGCACTGAAGTTAGATGCAATCGAGGTAAAGACAAGGTTCAAAATATCATAATGTATCGGTCCGTATCAGTAAATATGTACCATTCCGATAAGAACCCGATACATGGAACACATATAAATCATTTATTTCGTTTCTTTTCGTATGTATTAGTCGATATGGGCCCGTATCAGGCTGTTTTGGATATGTACCGGTCGATATGGGCCTGTATCGGACTATTTTGGATATGTATCGGTGGATACGAACCCGAAACAGCCCGATACAACCGAATCCTTTCAATTCCCCTTCTTCCATTAATTTTGTTAATTTATATTTAATACCAAATATCTCTCACTAATGTCATTTGTTACTCCTATATTTATGTCTAACTTCTCCTTCATTAATTAGTTAATTAGTCCTATGTTTAAGACAAATTTAAATTCAATTTTGAATTTTAGCACCTAATTCCAATTCTTTTATTAATTCAATTAATTAATGATCCTCTCTCTCATTAATTTCACTTCATTAGTATAAAAGCTACAAATGTTAACATTAGCAAGACTTGAACCTTAGGCACTAGATTTTAACACCCATAACTTCACCACTAAGCCACTCCAATTTGCTTGTTATAATTATATACATTTTTAGTTTTAAGTAAATTTTATCTTTTCTTAGTRGTGCTTATTAATAAATGCTGAAATTAATTATTAAAATTTATATACTAATAAATATTAAGATAAATTATATTGGTTATTTGAAAATTGATGTATATATATATATATATATATATATATATATACATTTTAGTTTCTTTTTGTTTTTTCACATTTTAGTTATTCCATCATTTTTCAATGGTTACTAATTATATCTTGATATGTCACATTTCATATAAACATTAAAATATATTTTTTTAATTTAAATGACTTATTTACAATCATATAAAACTTGTAAGTATTATTACTAATATATTTTTTATGATCTATTTGAATTTCCTATCATATTTATGCGTATCTTGATTTTTCGTCCATATCCATGCTTATCTAAAACGTATCCTGATATGCTTCTTAAAATTGTCTCCCACTACCCCTGGGCTCTCCTCATCAAGAATAACTTCCTAGTGATGATTATCCAAGATGCAATCTTCTTCTAGGAAATGGGCATTTTGACTACAAAACACCTTTTGCTCTTTTTGATCATAGAATAAGTAACCTATAGAGCCTTTGGGGTAACCTACAAATAGGCAATGACTGGTCTTGGATTCCAATTTGTTAGCACTAGTTCTTTTAACATGTGCCGGACAACCCCAAATCTTCAAGTGTCTTACACTTGGTTTCTTACCGGTCCCTAGCTCATATGGAGTTTTAGGAACGAATTTGGTTGGAACCCGGTATAACACGTAAACTGTAGTCTCTAATGTGAAACCCCAAAAGGATGTAGGTAACTCTGAGTGGACGAGAAGTGATCGGACCATATCTAATAGAGTCTGATTTCTCCTCTCTAACACACTGTTTAATTATGTTGTAGCAGGAGGAGCTAGTTGTGATACAATCCCATTTTCTTTTAAGTAGTCCCTGAATTTGTCAGAAACATATTCGTCGCCTTGATCTAATCGAAGGGTCTTAATTTCTCTCCCTAACTGTTTCTTGACTTCTTGTCTGAATTCTTTGAACTTTTCAAAAGATTCAGATTTATGTCTCATTAGGTACACATAACCATATCGTGATTAATCATCAATAAATGTTATGAAATAAATGTGTTGGTTACGTGTCCTAACATTCAGGGGGCCACATACATCAGTAGGTATCAGATCAAGTGTGCATGTAGATATTTTAGGCTTTCCCGTAAATGGTCGTTTCATTATCTTATCCTAAAGGCAAGGTTCACAGGTTAGAAGATCATCTACAGTTAGAAAATCCAAAGGACCATCCTTTACCAACCTTGTGATACGATCTATATTAATGTGGTCACGTCGGTAATGCCACAGGCACGTGGGATTAATTGTATCACATAGAGACCGTTCTCAAGTTCTTTGTATGCAAGGAATTTGTTATTCCGTTTAATAGTAATCACATTACTGAATAAGATATAATAACCATCCATGCACAATTTTTAAACAAAAATCAAATTTCTTCTTAAATTAGGTATGAAAAGACAATCTTTAAGTACAATTGTTCATTCTCTGAAAACTAGTTCTACAGTTCCTATGGTTGTAGCTATAACTATTGCAGAAGTCCCCAAGTAGAGCGTCACTTCTCCATCACTCAATCTTCCACTTAACTTGAACCCCTGCAGTGAGTTATGCGCATGAGTTGAAGCCCCAGAGTCAATACACCAGGAAGCAAAAGTGACCAACAAATTGGTCTATATGATAAAATATTCAAAATTACCTTGCTTCTTAGTCTCTAGATATTGAGGACAATTCCTTTTCCAGTGGCGGTCTGTTTGCAGAAGTGACAAGCATCTGATGCCTTATCTTTCTTCTGCTTTTTAATTTTTCTACCCTTCTTCTGAGCCTTCCTTTTAGCCTTTCGCTTTTTCTTGCCTGATTTGCCACCTTCAACAAGCATGGTTATCGGCTTATCCTTCTTAATCAGTTCTTCAGCCCTCTGTAACATATTGTTGAGTTCCTAAAGGCTAACGTTTAGCTTATTCATGTTGTAATTCATGATAAACTGATTGAAGGACAGAGGTAAGGAATTAAGAACAGCATCAATTTTGGTGTCATGATCTAGCCCTGACCCGAGATCCTCCAGTTCATTGATATAACCCATCATCTTTAGACAATGGTCATGAACCTATTGGTTCTCGGTCATCTGTGCGGTCATAAACAATTTTAAGACCTTTTGTCAAGTAGAACGGTTCTTCTATTCATACATAGTTTTCAGACTATCCAATATATACTTGGACACTTCGATCTTATCGAATTGTCACTATATCGGATTGTCCAAAGAAGCTATAATATAACATTGGGCAAGAGAGTTTTTTTCTTCCCATTCTTGATACTCTCTTCTTCGAGCCTCAGAAGCCATGTCACCCCGACGATTCAGAGCAGGGTTCTTAGCAATTTTGTCCAATTTCTCGGACGTCAGAACCAGCATGAGGTTTCGGAACCAGTCAGCATAATTAGGGCCCTTGAGTTTGTTATCATCCAACAATTTGGTGAAGTTTCCGTTTGCCATTTCTGGTAAAGGCAAGGCAGATTTGAAAGTCCACAACCTAATTGATTCATGTCATCACATAGAAAGGACTTTTAATCTATGTTCCATTTCCATTTTGGGCGTCTCTGAGATTCCTTCCAATCTCAGCGATGGGGACAGTTGTGTCTCTACAAATGTGGGAAACCACATGGGGTGCATGGAGCCAACTGTTTCAGCTGCAAAACCCACCACCTTCTACGAAGGATCTCATCCACTCATCTTATGAGCTTTCCCTTTGGCCTTTGTCAGACAAGGTTCATAGCCATATTAGGTTAAACCTTTCTGTCCAGTAAGTGCTCACCCATTATGTTCGTAAACACTAAGGTACCGTGAGAGAGTCTTCCATTTTAGAATATGCCCCTCTCGCATCGGCCTATGATGCCCCTATCATCTCATGAAGCAATCCAACCAACTGCATTAGCAGATGGATAGCCCAATTTTATGGTGCATCTCCACCCACCAACACATCCTGTTAGACAGTTTTGTATGCCCTTAGCTTCAATCAGAATGATGTACTTTATGAGTTTATTGTAAATGAATAAAGATACATATCTGATTCATGTTCCCTTGGTATGTTTCTGTGTAATACCCTTAAACT
>NW_010729285.1:43369-122589 GCF_000365185.1 Nelumbo nucifera | reverse complement strand
GGTTAAGCACGAGATCCCCTCGACACTGTACTGTGTGCTTGTGCTTACCACTGATTAATGCAATACAAGTTGCCTTTTGTCTAATTTGTGTGCACTCTTGTTTCCTTTTGTGTGTTGTTGCTTGCATTTGTAGGCTTTCTCGACCCCAATCGAGCGCCGCACGGGGCCCCGTTGATCAGCCCCGTGACAATCTGGCAGCTTATATTTTGTATGCGGCATTGTGTTTCTTGTTCCCGAGGATTCTTGATTAGGGTCTTCGCATAATCTTGATTCCCTTAGCCGATCTTGCTGCCAATGAACATCAACTGCCATTGGCGTCAATGTTTCTTGGCTACTTGTATGAACAACTGGATGACAAAGTTCAGCAACTCAATGACCCCAGTTGTAAGAGGCGCATTAGTTATGTGTGTGCCACATTTTTGTGGATGTTCCATTGTAAGCGCTTCGACCTTAGTGTCACACCCTAACGTTTGTCTGTAATTTATGTCAACATCACTATTCTCAATGGTGATGAAGCTGAAGGAAAGGTGTTCGAGGTATGTAGAGGAAAGCGCTGGCTCTAGGCCAGCAGACACATATAGTTTAAGATGAGCGAGATCAGTGTAAAATTGGTCTCTCTTGATGGCTTTGTGTGGAGACCGTATACCCGGGTTGTGTGTCACGCCATGCCGTTCTGTATTGGCGCGCCTGTTCCGAAAGACGGTGATCAGTAATGCATCATTGATGCAAAGAGTGCTACCGCGGATGTAGCGTGATTGATCACTTGGCTTGGTGTCATTGCGTACCTTGATCGCACGGGTGAGGTGCAGTTGAGCGTGTACCAACCAGACTGGGTACTACATCAGTTCAGGTATGATGATATGGGCGTCCAATTTTTGAGATCTTCGGGAGAGGATGTATTCTGGGTGTGCACAATTCCCGCTAGAGGGCTTGGCAAGGGTGCAAGGTTGTAAGTCCCTGCACCTCACGTATCTTTACGTGTTATTCGGGGGTTTCCAGGAGCTATTGTGGACGATCCCCCAAAAGGCACCAACAAAGGATGATGGGAAGTGGCTAGTTGTGGATAAGGGAGGGAGTAGCCATCCTCCTCCTACAAAGAGGCCAAGGTCCACGAGGGCACCCCATTCTTTCTAGCCTGTGGTTGTGCCGGAGTTTGTTGATTTAGCTGCAACTTCATCACATGCATGGGACTGCAACGCTGCCTCCTGTAGAGAAGACAGTGCCGGCCATTGAGCCGGTGGATTCGATGGTTGCAGTGCCCTCTTCTGGGGGTACCATCGTCCGCTTCTCAAGCAAACGAATGAAGAGGAAGGCTCTCCCTCGTTCGAAGTGAGGTCCCACTAATGGTGATTCGGTATGTGATTTCCTCTGCTTCTTTCTCTCTTTCTTTTGGGTCCACTTTATCATGACTGACTGAATGATGTTTGGTTTCGTTATTCTTGCAGCCTGTGGGAAGCAACGACATTCAGTCGGATGCAGAGGTTCTAGTAGCTCCTCCTGGTGAAGCTGGTTTGTAAGTTGTTTCATCTTTTGGAACTGTTTGTTTGTTGTTGCTGCTGTCTTGATTGCTAAAGTTGAAGCACGTGGAAGCCGTGAAGCTCATCCTAGCTCGGAGGCATCGTGGAAGTCGCATCACATTTTACTTTATTGACTGCTTGCATGTTACCTAATCGCAGGCTCTATTTGGCGCGGTCCCTACAACCGTGCCTGTCACGTCTATTATTAGGTGATTAATGGAGGAACTGAGATCAGCACAGCCCCCTTGTTCAATTGTTGAGGCCTCTGAGGGTGTTGGTGTCGTGGATACCACGTTTGATGCTACGGGGCGGGAGGAGGAGGTTTATGTAGGCTCTGAGACAGCAGTGCATGATGAGGAAGCTTCGGTCTTGCCTGCAGCTGGTGATGCCGAAATCCATGGGGTCTCAGAGGTTAGGGCTCCTGTTGATCCATAAACCTTAGTTGGGGGAGTTGGGGCCTTTGAGGTCTTGGAGGATCAGTCGGGAGACGAGGGTGCAGAACCTGAGATTATCTTACCGTCAGAGGAGTAGTCATATGAGAAGGATCTAGCCCAAATACAACGGGAGTTAAAGGAGTATTGTGATAATCACGATATCCCCCATTTGGGTTATAGAAATGTAGACCCCGTGGAGATTTAGGGTCGTCGCAAGGGCGATAAGTACTCCATTTCCATCTCGGTGGCCAAGTTTGCTTTGACAATCATACAACATGGGTGGCTTCTGACCACAAACCTACATTGGATGGTCGTGGGGCCTACATTAAATTCCATTGTGACCGTGATGTATCGCCTAATGAATCGGCCCATGGAAGATCTTCCATGGTCAGACTTCGCCCACTAGCCAGAGGTGTGCCGATTGTTTGTCATGATGGAGTTCGATATGTCGTACATCGAGCGCCGAGTTGTGGTGTTGACTTGTGCATTTTGGAAGGCCAGTCTTAAGTTATTGAAGTCTGTTGTTTTGTTCTCTGAAAGATGCGCACCTTCACTAGGAGGTAGTTGAAGTTAGCATCGCCAAGGTCGCAGACAAGCTTGAGAGCTCAAGGCCGAACAATCGAGACAGCAGAAGATCCTTGTTGAGTATGAAGCAGAATTAGAAGATCTAAAAAGCTTTGAAGGATGTGGCTAGGCCCTGGAGTCTATTGTTGTGATGAGGTAGGAGTGGGCCAACTCGTGAATGTAAGACTGTTGTTGTAAACTGAAAGATAATGTGTACTGAATGTAAATAGTAACTTTCTACTAAATTGTTTTTTTCTATTGGTTGGTTATTTGTGCCTTAGTTACTTTACCGCATTACCGAAAGTCAAATGATATCCTAACTGATGTTTAATTGATATTGTATTTGAGAGAAAATAGCCATCATTTCCTATGAGAGAGGGGCTCGTGGGGCTTCTGCATCAAGCTAAGAGTCATCAGCCTCCACTCGCTTCAAAACGAAAGACTGTTAAGTGTAAACAAGTTAGTGAAAATAGTGTTGTGCTAACCATAATGGTAGTAAAACAAATGCATCAAAAGTACTAGTTATTACCAAATCAACTTTCTTTGGCTCCCTCCTTTAAGGATGGGAAGCCATTTTCTTCAGACGTCCGCCTGAGACACGGACAGGAGTAACTTTCTTTGGGGGAATTGGAACCACCAACTGTGCTGACTCAGTATCGGTTGCATCCTGTACTTCGGGCATTGGAGCTGGAGACTCCGCCTAGCCTCCTCAGGATCTGCTCATGGCGAGCACCTGTCATCAGCAACCCCAGCCTTGGATGATGCATCATATGATTCTGGGGGGTGCTACACAGCTGGTGTGGGTGGAGCAATAGTGCAAGGTACCTTCGTCGATCTAGCCCTCTTTGCCGTAGGAGGGCAGATACCTTCTTCACCTATCTCAAGAGTTGGGTGCTTACCCTTTCGAACAACACCCATGAATTCTCGCTCCTCTGCAATCATTGGTCTCAGTTGCAAATTAACTAGATCCTACTCCTGGTCTACCACATGACTAAGATGGGGAGCCATAACATGATGGGGATGAGGAATCGTAGACATGAACATTTGGAGGCCCTTGAACAGCAAGCACATGTATGCAAAGTGGAGGGACTTACAAGCCTGAGCCCTCCTGTACCCTGCAATGGGGAATCGTGAACTTCCCGGGAATGCTAAATCATGTCGACGGGTCCAAAATACGTCTTCCCTCGAAGACCACGGCAAATGGGCTCCAAGGTTGTCGTAGCCGAACTGGAACAGGACCCTATCAAGGTGATAGTCTGGAACTTGGGCTTCACCGGTACGATCCAAGTATGCGAGGACATTGGGCCATAGGATAAGATGTGCCATGTTTGCGACAGGATGCGTCACCTTCATAGCACACTATTGATTGCCATCCTTAGGAACAACAGTGCCGACACAAAACGGCATAGCATGCCGAACAGCTAGGGTGTAAGGCCTCTACATGAAACCTTCAATGGATGACAACTTCAACTCGACCTCATTTACCCTGAAGTCCTTGAGCCTTGTAGTGTGAAGCTATCACTTTCTACGGCAAACCCCCAATGAATGATCTTCGGTCTCGTCTCCCTTTAAGGTTGTGATGGTGACATTCATAGGGGAGAGTCACTAGGGTGTGACACTGAGCCCCAAACACCTACAAATGTACATAAACAAGAGGGGGGCAAAGATGTAACTGATACACCTCTTGTAGCTTGGATCCGTCATCTAATGGACTGTGTCATCCATCTGCTCTAACAAATACCCCAGAAATTCGGCAACCATCACCGCAAGAGGGACCAGCACTATGTGAAGGCCATAATCAGGAAGCCCTGGGAAAAGGAAACGAGATGTGACATACAGAATAAACGCCGCAAGGTGGCATTGGCTCTCCCCCATGTGCACCATTATGTCTCCCTTGTTATTGGCCTTAAACCAATAATTCACCCATTCTTCAATCGGCATTTTACCCTAAGCAGTGGACTGGTCTACCTGGGACATAAACTCCACAATCTCCCCCAATAATTCCTCAGAGAGACTCAAAACATTGGCCAAAAGAGACTCAAGGAACTCCAAATGATGGGTAGACACTGACCCACCGATAGGTAGTGCCAATAAGGCAACTACATCTTCAACAGTTATGCCGAACTCATTGAACACCCCACGAATGTATGAGTGCGGCAACACCAATGTTCCAAAACAGGCTTCACATATTTTACCCCCTCTTTTCCTAGAAGATTTATGAAGCAATCCACAAAACGGAGGAGCTCGGTGTCCTGTAGCAGACGATAGTACATCTAATTTTCCAGGATGTAGCATGCCCAACCCGAGTAGCTAATCGTGAATTTTGAGGTATCGATCCTTGGTTCCTGACACTTATATGATATATAGAGTGTGCTACGCGCCCATACAAACAAACTAAATCAATACCATCAATGGCATCGAAACGCCCTCCCTCCCCTATCAACACTGGCATAGGAGGCCAGAAACCTCTACCACCATCGGCCACACTGGCCGCTTCACATTCAGACAACATTTCTGTTGTATCCACAACTCTAATAAAATCAATGAACAGACAATGAGTTCTCTATTGGCAAGGAGCCATGGTTGACAGATAGGGAACGAGTAAGAAAACAAGAAAGAAATAGACCGGGAATAGTTGCTAGAAAGGCAAGGACGGAACAAAGAGAGTAAACTGACTGAGAATAGCAAGAGAGCATAGAAAAGAATGTATGCAGGCGTACCACCCTTTTAAAGAGCCCTCACATGTGTCGGGAATGCCAAACAGCACCAGGAAAGATGAATCGACATGATTACAATTTCCCCACCGACACTTAATGAAAAAGTAAAGTATTTAAAATTATAACCGTACCCCCAGATGGTAGGACAAACCGACACATTAATTAAAAATTGGCACTACATTGGCAATCGCCACTTTAAATGTTACATCCCGTATCCAAGCCACATGCGCAAACAAAGCGCATTTATTGGGAGATGATGATTAGGAAAAGTCCTAATGATGATTGCCATGTCATCGGCACATAACAACTTTCCCGTCCCTCCAACAGTAACCGAATGCGAAAAGTCGCCAAGTGAAAAATTACCAACTCGCATTGTGTATTCACGATAGACACCACTTTGATATACACAGAGGGGCTGAATGCCTATACTTTGACGTTCATCTCGTCTTTCAACAATTTACTTCCTGCCATTAGGCAGGGGCTGAGAACTTCGCTAACAAACCGAGCATAAAACTGCCTACTGAAAGAAAGCAAATTATCAAAAGACAAGAAGGCTGAATTACAGAATGAATAAAAGGCTAGCCCAAAATGAACATCCGAATTTCCATCCATACCACTAACAAACCGAATGCATGACTTCTTATTGACCGGTTCACAGCTTGTCAATAAGTAGGGGGATGACAACAAACCCAAATGCAAGATAGGGACGATTACCGGACTTAACACACAAAGATCAGTATGTCGCAACACACATTAATCCCTTTTTACATTGCTTTATCATAAAACCTCAAGACAAATCTGAGGATAAAAATGCTTATCAGAGCAAGGGGGCTAATGTAGGTACATAGTGATTGCTCAAACCATCAGAGCACAGAGGATACCAAATTTATACCACACGGATGCTTATAATGAGTTCATAACTCATCGAATATATGCGATAAACTTATAAATCATCGCATGACTACGATAAACTCATACTGAAAATGAGTTGTGATGAACTTTAGATGCACACAATCCTGTGGTGAACTTTGGACATGCACAGAGCTGCAAGGAGTTTGAAGTCATTGTACAATCGCAACAAATATAGGAATCACTGTAAACCGGGAATAAATATTAGTTGCAAGTGCGCCTTTAATCTACGTGCGTGGCATGATGCCCCGTGGGCCTTACAAAGGTGTGCCTACTAAATGATGACATCACTCATGTCACGTTGGTTAAATGGGTCACGAAAGGAAATAACAGACGTGGATTATGAGAATCTTCAGACGAAAGGAAAGTTCACCCTGAAGATATTTCGTAAGACACTTGGTGAAACCCTAGTAGTGTTCCCTGACGACCGATAGCGAATCCAATATTCCCTTTCCTAGTGGGAATCAAACACTTTTGGGTACTTCCTTTCGGGACCTCAGGATCTCTCCCTATAAATGGGGGTCCATCTCATAACGAGATCATCATTGTATCCCATCATCTTAACATTCACATTTTCCCTAGCCTCTAACCTACCCCTGCATCCGGTCTTTCTTTGTCTTTCAAATTGAAAAATAAATGTTTTTGATAGATTAGTTCATTGTTTCACATAGATTTACATGTAGATGTTGTCTGATGGTTATAAAAGCATACAACTAATGGAGGAAATGTCAATTTGATGTTTCCCTTAACATCCCTGGTTTATGTTTCTAGTAGAAACATTTCATAATTGTTTTAACTTAAAACGCCTAGGCAGTGCTTATGTGGCATTGCTTCAAGTAGAAACAGTCACGACAAGAAACATTACGTTGGTCATTTTATAGCAACATGGCTCTATACAAGCTTCTTGCAATAGCATTTTAAGCAACTGAATCAAAGCAGCTACCTAGAAAGATAAGTGCTCCCAAACAGGCCCTAAAACTCGAACTTAAGTACTTTTACACCTATCCACATATGAAGGTATATCTAGGTTAGTTTATGAGAAAAGAAAAAGAACACACTTTGGTGGCACTTGATAAATCTAAAGTTTGATGTCTGAAAAGTCAAAAAACTATTATTCAAGTTTGAAATTTGAAAAGAAGTAGAAATGATTTTATGCTTTTAGAGGCTCTAAAAATATAAGATCGTTTGAATTGGAACAATTCTCCAATGTCTAAAACTGTAAAAGTTATTATTTTTCCTTTGGCAATAGACTTTTTAATAATATTAAAAATATCAAGAATAAGATTAAAAAGCTATAATTATTAAATAGTAATATTTTTGTTGTAATTAATTAATATTATTACTATCTTAAATGATAATATTCAATAATATTATTACTTAAATAAATAATGTTTTTTTGCAATAATAAATAAAATTTTATAATAATAATTATTAAATGATATTAGTGGAGGCATTAATGTTATTTCATCACCATTAAAATGTGTCTGATTGCACTAAGATATTAGTGGAGGCATTAATAATTATAATAATAATTATTAAATGATATTATTACTATCTTAAAATAAGAAACCCCAAAAACAAGTAAATGAATTACACATTCACACCATGTAACATAATTATATATTCCGTTGGTTCAGTCCTGCCTATGCTAACAGGATACAAGCACTTTGTCCGTGGATGATTTAATTAATACAGCAAGATCAATTAGAAGTTTCTTATCTATAGGTTTCAACATGTATAGGAATATGTTTAAGACTCGCTAACATGACTGCTTATCTCATAAAACTCTGCACTCGTTAAGTTTCTTACAAAGTGCCCGTGTCTCTCTAACATCCTCTTGTTTAGGTTGAGCTTCTGCCATCTGTTGTTTAAGCATAGAAATTGTTTTTCCAAGCTTTAAAGTAACCTGCATAACTCAAACATGAATACGTAAGTTATATTCAAGTAACAACAAAACTAATTTAACATTAGATTATAGAATTTTTTGCACTTTCAACCCTTTCCATTTGAATTGCTGATCCGTATTAAACTATATTTTGGATATTTGATATAGAATTATATTTGATTGAACAAACATAGAATAGTTTACATTTAAGGATGGATTTGATAATAATAAATTTGAGTGGATTAAAATTACAATTGGAATTTTTATGGGATTTATGTGAACATGGATCCCACATCAGTCCATGTATTTTTATTTCAGATTAAAATTGTTTTAAATGCTTTTCTAGTCCATGTATCTTAAAGATAAGATATGGGTTTTAATTCTAGTCCATGTATCTTAAAGATAAGATATAGGTTTTAATTTGGGATATTTTATTTCGTTTGAAAATATTTTTAACTCGTTTTTTCCTAAAGGAGGGTTAACTACCTGTCTAAAAATAGTGTTTTTACTTTAGATTAGGTAACCACATGGGATCTCATTTTTAGATTTTTGCAATTATTATGGGTCTTCACCAAGGTTTATCACTTAGTGTGATCTCTAGGAAGCTTAGGTCTGGCTGAAACAAAGGAGCCACCACTCACTTAATTTAAGAGGAAATAGGTCTTCTGTAAACTTTGAAAATTGATTTTGCTTTGAAACATAGTGATTCCTTCTTCCACCTAAAAGGCATTTACCAAGTGACTCTAAATTTGGTAGGAGTGGGAGAGGGAAGGTGTTAGGCACCCCTCTCTCCAAGCTGTAAATGACAACCTGATATGGGAGTTGTTTAGGCTCTTAATTAACTTCACAAAATTTGAATCAATACAGATGGAGTTCTAAAATTTGCGAATAGGATCCCTTATAGCATATCTTAATCTCACTTTTAAGGGGACTTAGGCTCTTAATTTTTCCTAAATCCATCGTCTCATTCCCTCTAATTCTGAGATCACGTGAAGCTTGAAAAAAGCTTTAACAGCTCTAGAGCATAAATCTCAATTAATCTGAAATCGAGCTAAATGATATCTGAAAGGAAACTAAAGCAAAATTGACTAACAAGAAAGAAAAACTGATAATCCAAGTTAAGAAACTTACCTATTTGATGAAGCCTTGACTAAACTTTATAGGAGCAATTTCAGAGCCTGATAGTGACATCTTTTGAGATTTCTGAATGAAGGGAGATCTGGCAATTGCTCCTTGATGAGAAAGAGTGGATATTTGAGAATGGCTTTATCTTTATTGAAGGCTAGGACATGAGTACAGGGAGAAATTAAGCATTTTTTTTTGGTGAATTCTAATTTGAGATTTAAAAATTTTCTTAAATTCTTTGTTGAAATGGTTGGAAATTCAAGTGAGGGTTCTCTCTCTTGTTTTTTCTTTTTCTAAAATCTGCCCTTAAAGCTCAAAACATATCTTATTTATAGAGAGGGGAGGCTGGAGCAGGGAGATTAAATGAAGGGTTGACATTAACCCTTTTCATCTACTTGGCTTGTCCTCATCGGTCGAATGGGCCAGGGGGATTAAATGAAGGGCTAGCATCAACCCTTACTCTTTTGAGGTCTTAGGTTTGGACACATAAAGGAGCATTTTAATCTGGTGTATCAAAATAATCTTTTTTATTTTAATGGTTGAACAAGTGAATAAGGTCATGAAAATTGGCGTACTGGTTTTTCTATCATAATGATGAGGTGTGATTGGTCAAATAGGGTCGGGATGGTGGATAACAATGGCTAACAAGATTGGATTAATGAGATTTACTGAAATAAAATCTTTGCTCAATGGAAGGTCAAACATGAGAATTTTTAGATGAAATTTGATGGGTAGGAAATTTTAAGGTTTTAAGAATGCTCAAAAATGAAATCATGCTTGTTTTGGAAGGATTTGGAGGAATTTAAGGCTAAAATTTGGCGTGATTGATCGTTTAAAGGTTTTGTTTCATGTGATGAAGTCTGATCGTGTGGTTGGTGTGGTGATATGGCACAGTTGTAATTATAGAAAGGGAATCTTATACATTAAACGAAAGATCTTAGGGTATTTAAAACATGATTTGGTTTCTTGGGGTTTTTACATGTTTTAGAAAGAATGGTGGTGTTTGATCAGGTATCCAGGATAGGAAAAAAGTGGGTCGAAGAGGAGACCAAGCAAAAGTTGGGTGCTAACATTTAGCACTTATATACACTAACCATAGATAAATTGACAAAACATATTTAGGAGAGGGTGGTGCATGTTATTTGTTGATGACATTGCTTTAATTTATGAAACTATAGAAATGATTAAATGCAAAGTCAAGCATATAGGCACTTGCCTTAGAAACAATTTATTTTAAAATAAGTAAAACTGAAATAGAAATGTAAATTAGGATATACCTAGGATGCCACCCATAGAATTATCATATGAAGTGGGCATTATTTGGTACATTGGTTTGACATTATTCGGTGCATATGAAACTCAATTATGATATGAAACGCAATTTAACATTATTTGGTGCATTGGTTTGATAATTCATAACAAAAGAGAGATTGAGGAGGATGCCACCCATAGAATTAGAGCAGGATGGGCAAAATGAAGGAGTGCATTTGGGGACCACTTCATTTTACTTCCTAATTTAGTTTTCACAAAAAAATAAATATAAGACAAAGCCAAATCTAACGCAAAAGCAAACTAAAATTTACACTAAGCCAAATTACTCTTAGTGCATTCTCAAGCCATTTAAACCCATTTTATTGAAATTTGCAATATACAAAAGCCTATAGTATTTGATTTGGACTAATTTTCTTTGAAAAAAATCAAGGTTGTGTTTTCAATTTGGACTGAAATGCACACTACATTCTACCGTTGTCTCTTGTTTGGATGCATACTATCAAACATCTATATATACTAGTAATTAAGCACGTGTGTTGCACGTGAGAAATTTTTCTTTATATTATTATTATTATTATTAAATTTTGTATTTTGTTTCTGTCATAAATAAAAATAATTTTTATTTTAACAATAAATTTTATTTAATATGATGAATATATAACATTAGAAATCTTCCCAAATGTTTTCGGCAAAATTCAGTACTTTTTCATTTTTTGTGTTCTATCATTTTTCTAAATATTTATTATTCAATTATAGCATCATAAGTTTCTTTAAAAAGTTGGATCATTAATCCACCGTCTAGATAGAAAATTTTTTACTTAAATTTTATATTATAAACCGTTGTCATATGTTTCATTTAACTACAATTTTCTCAAAAACCGTAGCTAAAAATTGATCCACAATTGAGTCTTTAGCCACGAAAAATGCACAAACTGTGCCTATATGAAACCTTTAGCTATGGTTTTTTTAGAAAAAGTGTAACTCTAAGTTAATTAAAATTTTCTTTTTAGCTACGAACATAAGTTAGACCATTACTATATATGGTTTATAGCTACCGTTTTATCTGTCGTTATAGATACAGTTTATGCTCATTTTTGCCTTTAACTATGAACTAAAACCGTAGCTAAAAGTCACTTATAGCTACGGATCATACCTTCTGTAACTATATGCTATAGCCATTGCAATATTGGCTATGGTTTCTCATCCAAAGCTAAACCATAACTATAAACCTATACGGTTTTCTTTAACTTTCAGCTACGTACGGTTTTATCCGTAGCTAAAGGTAATTTTTAAAATCTTATAATATGGGTATTTGTCAGCCTAGCAGTTTTAAATTTTTAAACAATCACTATACATTTATTATTAGAGATTTCTTTACTTTTCCAAGAAATATCTATAATTAGGACTGAACACTTTACGAAATAAATGGAATAACAAGGAGCAATTCCTACCTCTTTTTTAATTTCTTTGACCCGATCCTGATATGCCTTGTCAGTTTGTTCATGCAGTTTTATAAAAAGCTCGTTTTTATATGATTTTCCGTCATTCTCGGCCAACACCTTGTCCACAAGGGAGTAAAATTGCTTCACTTGATAATCTCTTTTTTCTTTATCCTTGGTTTTGTTATCGAAAGCCAGAATCCGGTTTTCATAAGAGCCAAGAACTACCTGCATACACATTAACAAAAACAGAAACAAAGATATTATTAATATTTAACGTCTCCTATGAAAGTAGTAGTGCATATTAGTTTTTTTTTTTGTGTAAAATAGGAATATTTTAAAATCGATCTGGAGAACGAATCAGTCAAGGGTCTGGTTTTCGGGTCGAATGGTCTAACCATTCAAATCGAACAATCAATCCATTCTAACAAAAAAATAAAAAATGGTCAAAATCATTGAACGATTCAAACGATTCAACCACCCGGGCCAACGATTTGCTGACCGAATCAACACTTCTTTTATAGATATCCAGTTTTGGTGAAAAACAGACCGGTTCCCAGTTTTTCCGGTCTGACCGTCCGGTCCAATCCGGTTTTGAAAACCATGGTGTTAAGAATAATAAAGTAATTTATAATAGATGAAGCAGGTAATGGCTTCACACTATATACTAGAGATCAATTTATTATTATATAGAGATTTACATTATATTGCTTAGTTAGCTTATAGCATGGTGTTATTGCATCAATAGATGCATTCAAGTACTTAAATAGAATACTTAAATAGGGTTGGGTGTTAAGTACTGTGGCTATTTTTCTACTTGAAATGCTGCCATATCAGTGCCATTTAGGCATTTTGATTTTAATGGTCAATAATTTTGAGACTGTTTTGAATTAAAACAGCCATAAAATGTTTCTACTTAAAATGTAAATAAGGGTATATCTGTTTTGAGAGGCAAAGTCTTGACTAAAGTGGTGCTGACATGGATATTTCTCACCAAATAGGATTCAATTCCAAAGAGTGTTTTTTTTTTTTTTTTTACTTCGAACAAAGAGTTATTTTTGTTTTAAGTATAAATGGCAGTTCAATCAAATAGAAGTTTTATGGCATAATTCTTAAACTAAAACATATTAATGCTATAAATGTGTCTACCTTAATTGCTTAGTTTTACTGGCCAATAGTGATGTGTAAATATTATAGCAATAATTTGAAATTAAATCTATTGATTAAAATAATAATGAATATATTTTATAAATAGGAATAGTAGAAGAGGTTTCAACTTTCAATTGCCAATCTAGCTCTAAAGCAAGATGTGTCTTTGGTATAAAAGAAAAGGTGACATACAAAATTGTAGTAATTATCATTCAACCAAGCTAGTTTAGAAATGGTGATTGAGCAAATAACCAAGAAATGAAATTAATGCACAAAAAATTATTTTGAATCCATGCCATGGAGATCAACTATGGAACCTAGTTTTTTCATAGGGGAATAATGAAAAAGTTTAGGCCACTGTAAATGAGAGTTGGGGTAAACTATACACCCCGGTCCAATTTTGCAGGCATTTGGTAGAGGTGTTAATACACCTCGTAAATCGGTGTAAAAATCCATCTTGTCAGTATTTTCCTCAAAAATTGGTGAAAAGTTTACATCAAACTCCATCTCTTTTAAATTAAATGAAACTTCTCTATCTCCATATGAAAACAGGGCCTAAGGCTTTTGTCATCTTGTACTTTTCTCCTCGAAGATATCCTTCCAAATCTAGGGCAAGGGTTCTGGCATCATGAAAAAGCAGTGAAGAGAATCGACAACCAAAAAAACTAAAACCGGTGAGAACACAAGTGTTCACTAGTCAATGCCTTCTTAGTTGGGTTTGAAAAGAAATCTCTGATTCTGACTGGAGAAAACCAAACCGATGAGAAAATGAGCAGCCATCGTCATCAATTGTTGTCTCTCAGATTCTGAGCGGAGAAAACTAAAACAGGTGAGAACACGAGCAATCATCACCAATAATAGTCGTCTCTTAGATTCTAAGCGGATAAAACTAAAACCGGTGAGTACATGAGCAACTATCATCATCAATGGTCGTCTCTTAGATTTTGAGCGGAGAAAACTAAAACCAGAAAGAACACGAGCAACTATCACTAGTGATGGTCATCTCTCAGATTCTAAGAGGAGAAAAGAAATCTTTGATCAATCTCCTTCTCCCCCGGTTCTCTCTTTCTCTCTCTACCTTTCTGGTAAAACTCCCACTGCAACGAACTAGAAAACAGAGTAGCCTCCATTTACATTGATGTAACCAAACAGGACGAGTGTAAATGGGCACAATGGTCGGTCCATATTCTACACTCTCACTAAACCATCGTATCTCAACTCCATCAGTGTAAAAGTGCATTTACACCAAAAACAAATGCAGCCTTAGGGAATAGAGGAAAGATCAACACTTAGTATGTTTTTACTTAAAAAATGCATTTCACAGGGTCTTTATAGAAATCTTTTGGTGTGTTTTAGCACAATATTAGAATAAGATTCGTATAACTTAGTTAGATACCTGAGATTGGTGGATACAGGTTCAAAAGTACTTTACCTAGCTTGGCTTAAACTCGACAAGACCTAGATATAGGGTTTATGTACCTATGAATCTAGTTTAAACATGACCGGTTGACAACTTTAGTCTCTAAGAAGAAATTTAGGATCCTTGCAGCAAAAAAAGACAAAAAAAGTAAGATCCTTAGGTAGAATTACATATATGTAATTATAGGCTTTTTTTATTGTGAAGGGATGAGATTAGTTTGGTGCCTTTAATTCCCAATGAAAGGCTTTTCTATATGTTAAAGGTTTTATCATAGATAAAAAGTGGTTAAAGTAAGATTTGATTGTTAAATAAAGGGTCATTTATTAAAACACCCCCTATAGTTTCATGGAAAATGACAATTTTAACCTTATAGTTTGCATTTTACTAAAACAACCCCTATAAAAATACTTTTATAAAAATGCTTTTATAAAAGTAATTTAATAAAAGTATTTTCATAAGGGTATATTTTGAAAATTTGAAAGAAAATGAAGGACAAAATAATCACAAATGCTTATTTAAGTGCTTATTGGAGAAAAAAGACTACCAAATACCCAATATGAAATAAGTGCTTATTTTAAAAAGTTGGGTGCCAAATGCAAATAAGTACTTATTTCAATAAGCACTTATTCAATAAGTACTTATTTTTAACATAAGCACTCCCAAACATGGCCTAAATTAAATTAGTTTTCAAGAATTGTAGATAGAGTTGTAGAACTTTTGTACATGAATCATAGTTAGACTAAGTGGGTAATATCAAAATGAGTATAGTAAGAATAAGAACTAGGGAAAATTATTGCAAACAGTGCTGAACACTAAAGCTACTAATAGGTGTTGTTTTGGGGTGCAAATTAATAGAGTGTAAAGGAACAAGGAAACTTCCATTAGTGAAGATTGTTTGCTAACATTTTCTTGTACAATAGAGATTTTCTTACATATCATATTATCTTTAGAACATATACAAATACAAGAAAAAGGTATAAAATTAATAAAAGGAAAACTAATAAAAGATAACAATAAATACATGGGAGATCTTGTGATTAAGAGTCAAAAACTGATTAATTTGCTTTTATTTATTTCAACTAACATAGATTTAAGGGCATATAGCTTTCCCTGATGAAGTAGTTTAATTTGATTTAACATGGGGCATTGGTTCACTCCAAAAGATATGTGATTGATGTTATTGAGTGGAATCCACTTATGGGTTTTTGTAACTTTTAGGTCTCCTAAATAGTCTATTTGAGTTAAAGTGCTCAGATCTAAAGAAATGTTCCTAAAAATATTGAAAAGTGTAATGAATACACTTGGAAAAGGTTCAACTTGGGGGCTATTTGATAACAGTTGAAAATGCTGAACTGAAAAGCTTATTTCTTTGTCTTTTAACGAATAAACTTTTAAGAAGGTTGTGTTGTGGGTTCCTTAATGGTTGAAGCTGAAATTACATAGATCACTATACCACCATAAAAAAAAATTATTGTTAATTATTTTAACAACTAAAAAACTAAAAGACAAGCAATGCTTTTTTTTTTTAATTTATTTCAGCAACTTTAACCTTTATCAAATGACCCCTAGGGTTGAATAATGAATTCAAGGGATAGCATTCACTATTAAAGGGTATTTTTTCTCAGGGTATGGTAAGTGGGTCCCATTGATCAATTTGAGAGCCCTACCGAAACTCCAAACCAACTAAAAGTGAACTATTCATCCAATTGGGGCTTAAACGGGTAAAGTTTGATCTAAACTCTTTGTAGGGTGTATTTTAAGGTGAAAATAATCAATTTGGGCATATTTAGTAGGTTTTTCAATCATTAAATGAATTAATGATTTACTTAGGTCTATTTAATTAATTTATTTCAGTGAATGACAAAAATTAAGTGGTAATTAGTAATCATTTTTCTAATATTAATTCATAAAATATCCGTGTATGACTAAATGAAATAATAGTATCATGATCAACAAAACATATAAAGGTGTCAATGGACCGGTTTTGGATTGGACCTCGTCCAGTCCAAAATCAATTTGGAACGATTGGCGGACCAACAAGACATATTGGATTGGACCAATCCGATCGAAAATATTTATTAAATTGGATTGGACCTGGTCCGTCCATAACAAATTTATATTGGTTTGGGTTGGGTTAAGCCAATATCTGATCTATTAATATAAGATAAGGATATATGTGTCAATGGACCAGGTTTGGGTTGAAACCAATCTAAATCAAAATGAATTTGAACAGATTGAATGGTCCAGACATTGAACTGGACTGGTCCAAATTGGTCCAAAACATTCATTAGATTGGATTGGACCTAATCCATTTATAATAGACTCACATTGAACTGGATCGGATTCGACCAAATCCAATCCAATTGACACCCCTAAAAACATATACAGTAGTGACAAACAAATCAAATTTCACAATAAAAGAAAGGTTGATTTCGAAGTGAAACATAACCTTCAAAGGCTGATTGCATTCACCAGCCAAGATATCATCTAATGTCTCATCATCATCCAGTTCATCTTCATGAGTGAAAACAATGATCACATAATTGGTAATATTAGCTCCAAAAAGAATCTTTAGGCTTTGGATTGCAGTTGCTTCCTCTTTCCTAAAAGGGGAATTAAGAGATAAAACCACAACAATTGCGTGGATCCCATCCTTCGCTAATTTAATACAATTAACAATCTCATTGATGACGAAATCAGCTCCAAGTGAAAAATTAATGAGTCCTGCAAAAAAAAAATCCATCAATATTTGGAAAAATCTATACTGCAAGCTAGAGAGACATGATAATACCGGAGAGGTATTCACCATTCAAAAACCCCGGTGAATTTTGATTAAGACCAAGTGATTGATTACCAAGTTTTATGACACCGATTCATTGGTGACAAGTTTTTCAGTATCATAGTCGAACCCTTAATATTTTATTTAACAGCAGTTTGACTGTTTGATCATAATTGGAAGCCCTGAAAGGTAAAAAAAACTTAAAATAAGATGCATTTTCTATCTCTTATGGAGATAAATAACATTTTATCGGAATAATTGAATGAAATTATTGATGCTATTAATGTTCGGGATTTAGTTCTTTAAATTCTAAAGTTAAATAGAGCCCTCTTTGTAAAGTTCCGTACCTTTTATGGCCATTTTCTTGTGATACAAGGGTTCTTATACATTTATAAACCATGAAATGATATTCTGTATGGCTAGTATTCTGATTTTTTTATTCATGTATTTTAATAAATTTTGTTTGACACTCATTTTTTATTTTATAAATTTAGTTTATTATTTTATTTAATTTTTGTATGTATATCTTTATTATTTAATTTAAAAAATTAAATCAAGTTTTATTTTTAATTAATAACCCACTTTACAGATCCAAATTTATTTGGAATGAGTTTTTATTTTTTTTCCTTTTTTTTAGATGTAAATACCCCCGACGTTTTTGAGAGTAGAGGTAACTACCATTTGAGTGGATGAACACATGTTTGAAGAAAGAGGCTTTTTGTTTGAGTCTGAGAATAACCACTTTTAATTGAAATGCTCTTTCTTGAAAAAATAATGCCATGTTTGGTTTAACTCTCATTCTTTTTCATTCTTACCCAAGATGAAATTCTAAAATGGAAAAGAATAGGTAAAAATAGGCAGAATGAGAAAATATTGCTATGAACCAAACGTTTTTTTCGTAAAAATGAATTCTTTTTAGACTAACAAGTGTCCTATGTTGCTCATTTTCATTCTTAAAAAAAAAAAAATTGTGCAAGTATTCACAAACCGCCAGCCTAGGTCTTCAATAGTCAATGTTTACCAATTGGCATAGATATTTTGTAAAATGTACTTTCGTAGAAGTGCTTTTATAAAAGTACTTTCATAAAAGTGCTTTTATAAAAGTACTTTCATAAAAGTGCTTTAGTAAAGTACTTTTATAAAAGTGCTTCCATAAAAGTATTTCCGTAAAAGTGTTTTTACAAAAGTACTTTCGTAAAAGTACTTCCATAAAAGTATTTTCATAAATGTACTTCCATAGAAGTGCTTTTATAAAAGCACTTTTGTAAAAGTATTTCCACAAAAGTGCTTTCATGTAAAAGTATTTTCATAAAAGTGCTTTTGTAAAAGTGATTTCATAAAAGTGCTTTGATGTAAAAGTAGTTTTATAAAAGTGATTTCGTAAAAGTACTTTTATAAAAGTGTTTTCATAAAAGTACATTTGTAAAAGTGCTTTTGCAAAAGTAAACATCTATGATAATAGTTTTATAGGTAGAGTTTCCTCAAAGAATGAAATGAGCAAGATGGGGCATGATTATTTTTCATGTTGTAGGCTAGTCAATTTTTGTGTTCTGATGTTGATTTTTCATTCTAAAAAGAATGTGGTCATTGGAAAGAATTTTGTAACCAAACACTCTAATGTTATTCATTATTGCCCATTCTTGAAATGAGCAAGAATTACGAGAATGAGGCAACCAAACATGGCCTAAGATGCCACTTGTCTAAGGGCCTTTCTAAGTGAGATATTCATATCCTCCAGGGAAAGTTCTCCACAAGGTGTTTCCTAGTTATAGGCATTAGGGTTCTAAATGATTTTATATCCCATGTTTTGGGCTTTTGACATTTTGGTACAAGGATTGGTTAAATAAAGGATAAGTTACAAATAGATACCCTAGAATTTCAATTGCAACACTTGAGTTTCCTGAACTCTAAAAAATAGACACTTGGATCCATCCATTATTATTCCGTTAGTTAAACATTACATAATCACAAAAATGCCCTTATTGTGTATTTTTTAGATCACTCTGCGGAGTAAAATCATCACTAGAGAATGCCCTTGTTGGAAAATTTGAATATATTATTTGCTGTCCATGTGAGAATGTCATCATGGGGAGACATTTTACTTGAGAATGATCTCAAAAATATACAAGAAGGGTATTTTTGGTATTATGTCATTTTTAACTAATGGAATACTAACGGATGGACCAAGTGTTTATTTTTTAAAGTTCAGGGTACTCAAGTATTGCAATTGAAAGTTCAGATGCCTATCTATCATTACCCCCAAAGTATAGGGTACCTATATGTAATTTACCCTTAAGGCTCAGTTTGGAAGGAGTATAAATACAAATATGTACAGTGCAAAACCCTGTACTTTGAACTATTTTGTGTGTATAAATACACATGTATAGTTTGGAAGGAGTACAAATGCAAAATTGTACAGTACAAATACAAGTAATATAATACAAAATACAAGGTTTTGCACTCTACATAATTGCATTTGTACTTCCAAACAGAGCCTAAATAAAACAAGAAAAAAGCATTGCCATAGGCTTGGTCTGTGGGAAAGGGAAATGATGGAAATGAATGTTTCCCATTTTTTTATTGAAAGATGCTATAGGTGAGGTGGGAAATGGCTAGTATTGTACTTCTCAATTTTTGGAATTAAGGTCTCACAATTTGTTGCGAAAAGAGTGTCAAAAAAAGCAAGGTGGCATTTGATAAATCTGAAATTTTAGATCTGAAAAGTTAAAAATATATTAAAAGTGTCTGAAATCTGAGAAGAGGTATGAATGCTTTTCTACTTTTTAGAGGCTCTCAATAGATAAAATTGTTTGTGTTGGATCAACCTTTCAACATCTAGAATTCCCTAAATTACTATTTTACCCCTAAAATAGACTATGTGGTAATTTTGAGTTCGATTTTCATTATTTCATATAAATTAATTTATTAAATTCAAAATAATATTAAAAATATGAGTAAATTATAAAAAATAAAAATTATTTATTAAAATAAGAATAAAATTGAAAAATACATATAAATTTATATTAAAAATAAATTATTAAGAGTTAAAATAATAACAAAAATAGTAATAAAGTCCATGAAACAATGAAAAAATATTTAATAATTATCAAATTATTAAATTAAAACTATTAAAAATTTATAAAATAATTAATAATTAATACAAATAAAAATTATAAAAAATAAAAACATTAATATTTAATAAAAATATAAATTTAAAATAAATCTATAATTTGATAATTATTATAAATAAATTTATAAGTTATAATTCAGATTCTCTCGAAACTTTCCCTGTCGCTTCCTTCTCCCTCTCATGAACTCTACAGACAGAGAACTCGAGCCGTTCAAATCTCCATCAACTCCCTAGTGTTATCTGGCTCTCCGCCAGAAAAGAGCATAGGAGTTGTCATTGTTGGAGCTGGGTTTCAAATCTTCATTACTATCTGGATCGAGGATTTCATTCAAACTGATGTTGTTGACTGAGAACTGTTGTTGGAGTTGGGTTTCAAATCTTGTTACTGCCTATATCTAGGGTTTCCTTCAAACGTTGCCGATTGAGAACAACGATAGTGGCGGCTGGCAGGAAGATGGGGGAGGGAGGGAGGGAGGGAGAGGGAAATCGAACAGGACCGCCAACTGAAAACTCTGCTACTAAGAAATTGAATAGCACTGCCACCAACCGACTGAGAACAATGATAGTAGCGGCCAGCGGGAAGACAAGGGATAGAGAACGTGAGAAAGAGGAAGGGAGGGAGAGGAAAATCGAACAAGACCACCGATTGAGAACGCTGTTGTTGAGAAATCAAACAAGATTGTTGTCGGTCGACTAAGAACAGCGACAGTGGCGGCTGACGAGAAGACAAGGGAGAGAGAAAGCGAGAAAGAGGGAGGGAGGGAGAGAGAACGCCCTTCGAGTCTTGTCTACATCACCGATGGTTAGGAGTCGAATGAAAAAAAATGGGTTTAAAAAGGGATGTCCATTTCAATATTATGAGGGGCATTTTAAGACCTTCAAACACATCTGAAACACGTGTAGCCCGTTCAGTGATGGCCCGCGATCTAAATATTTCAGATCTGAAATTCAATTTCAGATCAATTTTAAGATGTATAATCAAACATTTCTGGAGTCTAAAAAGTAATATTTTCAGATTCATACCTCTTAAAAGCATTATCAAACGCCACCTAAGACTTATCCGACTCAAGCTATATGAATAAAAAAAAGAGTGATTTCTTTTCTTTTCATTTTTTTACAACATCCCAATCATCTCTCCTTGTACAACTAATTAACTAAATTATAAAACATAAGATATGCGTTTGGTTCCGTTGACGTTTATTGAAAAAACGTCGTTACATTAGCGCCACATAGGCGTTGGCATTTATTACATATGAAACAAGATGAAATAACTGTTTGGTTTCACTGTTTATCAAATAAACGGTAAAAACTGAAACGCTTTGATTTTTGTGTATAGGGAGGGCATTTGGGGAAATGCCAAGTTCTTGTTTCCCCAATGTCCCAATGTTTCTTGAAATCAAATGATGATGTGTCACACTTTAATATGTATTAATTTGAGGTAGAGAATAAAAAACCTTTAAAATGAAACCCAACCAAACAATAAAAACTGAAAACGTTTAAAGTAAAAAACATTTAAAGTAAAAAACGTTTAAAGTGAAAAAGCATAAATAAACGGCCGCCCATAAACATAAATGAAACCAAACACCCACAATAAAAAAATTAAATTTCTGTTTGGCTCTCTGTGATTTAAGTTTTATTGTAATATATCATCCTCTTAGCTATTAAACAAAAGCATATTATGTTGCTCTGAATGGTTTTATTCAACTGTATTCTGCTGATTCTTTTGCTGAATGAAATTCTGGTGTTTCCCGAAAAAAAAAGAATAAACAAAAGCAGACAATAAAACTCTTCAACCAAAACATACCAGGAGTGTCGATAGCTTTCACAACTCTGCCATCTACGACAGATTGCTCCATTTCAGAAGTACGTGTAACTGAACTCAAACTGCGTTTTGAGGCGAAGGCAGAGCTTTTCAGGATGGTATTTCCAGTTGCACTTACGCCGCTCCCAGTACTTCCAAGTAAAACTACAGTCAGCTCATTAGACAATGCTGGACAATAATCTTCAATACTTATGATTCTCTCGCCCATCGCTGATGAGGTAAAATTTTCTGAAGAGAAGCAAACCTACTGTAAATGAGAATCTATTTATTCAATTTTTTAATAGCAGAGAAACCAAGGGTTGCAAAAGAAAACTTACATCTCACTCTTGTTTATGAATTAAGACGTACCCTTTCAAGTATTTCAGATAGTCTGGGAGCTAAGGAGTAATTAGACGGTATTTATATGCATGAGGAGATAAAACCGAATGTTTAATAATGGGATGTATTAGTGGGAAGGTGGACATAAGTGAAATGGACAAAAGGCATCTACGATTAATTCTGAGCTGCAAATGGATGTTGAAAGAAGATGCGAATTATATCAACAAGGTATCAACCACAACAAGAGGGTTGTCAGGTTGTGTTCAGTTCTAATCTAGTGCTGGTGCACATCAGGCCTACAGTTTTCCCCAATAATACTTCTGGCCCCACCTACATACATACACCAATGATATATATTATACTGGATATAATTAATATAAAATAGTGTTCTCAAAACCGGATCACACTGGACAGTTGGACCAGAAAAATCAGGAATTGGTCACCCGTTTTATTTCAAAATCGTCTTTTGGCTAAAAACCATTGATTTGATCAGAACCGCTGACTTAGGTGATCGAATTGTTGACTTAGATAATGATTTTTGATTGTTTTTTTGCTTTTTTAACTTTTTTGTCAGAGCGGACAATCTGTTTGGACCAGACAATTGAACTGTTTGACCCAAGAACCGGACCCAAAACGATTTCTTGTCTGATCCAATTTTGAAAACCTTGATATAAAATATTTATTTTATACATAAAAAACGGTCAAAATCACTCAGTGGGTTGGGGGGTTAAAGGGATCAAATCCCTTTCCTCAGGTGGTAAGCCCTGCCTGGCCTGGCCCATGATCATCCCTATTTTCAGATCCTAGTCATGAATCACTTGACCTTCAATGAACCGGTTCGTGACCCAATGAGTTTTTTTGATAAAAAGTTGAGTCGTAGGAAATAAGAAAGAAATAAATTCAGTACAATGCTGGGACCCGGGCTAGCTTTTATTCGTTTGGGATGGGTGGGAAGAAATCTGATTCGCTTAGCTCTCTTTCGGATAATTATGCCTCTTGGTGTTGACATCCTAGAAGGAATATGTGCTCTCTTTTTTTATTCCCCCATTCAAATATCTATCGGATGTATTTTGCTACAATTATTAAAGCAGATGTTTGTTTTGGTTTGAGTATAAGTCATAAAAGTTAAATTCAAATATATATCATACCAGTGGGATCTGTGTGATCTATGGGACTTTGTTAAACGGAAACTAAACAATAGAAATATATAAGAGTATATAATTATTTTATATTTTAATTATTTAAATGATTAATAATTATTTATATTTTATATACTATTATTATTATTTACAACAAAAAAAGTAACAATAATTAATTTCAGGTAGGGTTGTTGATCAAACTGATGAAATCAACCACCTTGACACAACTCGACTCGAGTTAATTGGTTTTCTAGTATTTTCGATTGGATTAGGTTCAACCATTTCACAACCCAAATAGGTTGGGTCAATTTCGGTTTGGTCATTTGTGAACCGACCCAACTATAGATATATATTAATATTTTATATTTTAAATATATATTTTTGTAAACAAAAAAGTGAGAAAATTCATATATTTCTTAGTCTAAACTATTTTATATCATAAATTTAATTTAGTTTTTTATACTAAATCTTTTAAGCCAACCGACCAAACCGATACAACCTGAGTTGGTTAGTTTTTACTAATGGTCAATCGGCTTTGGGTGACCAACTCCCCAACCTGACCAGGTCGATTTGGTCGGCCAAACAACCTACAACTAAACTGAATAGACATGTGACTATTGAAAACTTATAGCAAAAATACAATTATTGAAAACAAGTTTATAATGAAAATACAATTATTGAAACTAAATTTATAATAAAAATACAATAAATAACTAGTAAAAATACAATAAATAATGAAAATATATTAAATTAGCTAGTCAATAAATAGTGTAATCACAAAAATAATTTAATCTTTAATAAATATTATTCAACAAATTATAACAAAAATACATAATTACTAAAAATAAATTTATAACAAAAATACAATAAGTTCAACAAATTAAATCAAAAAAGTTAAATAACAATAGTTTAATCTCCAACAATTATTGAAATTTTTTTTGTTAAATAACAAAACAAAATTATATTGATACATAATTACTAGAAATATATTTATCACAAAAATACAATAAATAATTACTTAAAATACAATAAATATTAATTTTAGTATAAATAAATATATAACAAATATATTAAGACTTTGAAATTATTATTAATAAATATTTTTTTTCAAATTTATTTTCTAGAACTATTAATTGATATTAGTGACATTAGTTATTTAAATAGTATCATTATTTAAAATTTTAAAATATTAACTAGTTATTAAATTTAATAATTTGTAAAATTATAATTTATACTATAAATACATCATTTCATTATTAATTTTGTAAAATATTAAATTATTATTAATGATAATATTGTGGAATATATTGTAATTATTTTTCTACTTTTAAGAAATTTTTTAAATTTATTACATAATTTCGTTATTTTAAATATTTAAAATTTCATTATGTTTAACATTTCATTATTTAAAATATTTAGTTATTTAAATACTTAAATAATATGTAAAATATTTAACATTTTTTGTTATTTTAAATTTATTATGTAATATTAAATGTTTTGTTGTATAATTATTTTTCTATTTTGAATATTTTTTATTTAAGATATTTAGTTATTGAAATATTTAAATTTTATTATTTGAATAACATTTAAATTGATTAATCCATAAAATTATAATTTATATTGTTAGTACATAATTTTGTAACGAATTCTGTATGAATAATATGAATGTTATTAAATCTATTCTAATTATCTTTTTTGTGTTTTTAATAAATATTTCGAAGTTATTATATAATTTTATTATAATATTTAAATAATGTAGATAAAAAGTGGGGGAGAGGATAAATAGGAATTTGAGATAATGTAGATTAAATAACTTAGATGTATTGAAGCTTTTTATTAGTTAATTATTGTATTTTCATTATAAATATATTTTCAGTAATTGTGTATTTTTTCTATAAATTTTCAATAATTATTGGAGATTTAACTATTGTTATTTGTTAGAGATTAGACTATTAATTTAGCTAAAATTAGGAGTATTGTTCACTAGTCAGGCTTGGAAGTTGGTCACTTGAAATTGACTAACCATTAGTGATATATTTTCAGTAATTGTGTATCTTTTCTATAAATTTTCAATAATTATTGGAGATTTAACTCTTGTTATTTGTTAGAGATTAGACTATTAATTTAGCTGAAATTAGGAGTATTGTTCACTAGTCAGGCTTGGAAGTTGGTCACTTGAAACTGACTGACCAGTAGTGAAAACTGATCAACTTAATTTGTATCAATCAATGTTTTTGAAAACCAACCCGAAGACTAACCTGCTTTTGTATTTGGGTTACGATCACCGGTTCAATCATCCGAGTCAAATGGATTAGACCGTTCCATGTCAGCACTCTATATATTTAACTTTTGCTTAACAAAGTCCATGCATTGCACAAGTTCCCACTAAACCCAGAACCTAGGTCAAGTGACGGTTCGAATGGTTAAACTGGTCAAGTCAATGGTGGGTTTAAAACATTGGTATCAATTTGGGTCAATTTTCAGTTTGGTTGGTGTTCAAAAGATTTAAACTTAAAGAATTACATTAAATTTAAAATATTACAATGATATTAGAAAAAGAATAAATTTTAAAATTTAAATTTACAATTATAAAATATTTTAGACTAGGAAATATGGGAATTTTCCACTTTCCTATAAAAACTAAAAATTATTGAAAAATATAAAAAATGCAAAATAATTTTAAAAATGAAAATGGAAACTATTTAGAAACATCGAAAAGGCATAAAGAAGTAAAAATTACTAATAAAATTATTTATATCAGTAATTTACTGATATTAATGAAAATTTTCAACATTTACAATAATTAAAATGTTAATTTATTCTAACATTTTCAGTAATTAATTGTTCATAAATATAGAAATTTTTGAAAATCACTTTATTCATATCAATGATCTTTAATAATTTTTTCAAATTTCTTACTAAAAATTACTGAATTTGGTAATTTAAGTAGAAACTTAAATTATAAAATTTCAACTATTCAAATAAATACAATTTAAATAGTGAAAATTTTAAATATTTATTATATTTATTTCATAATTATTGTATTTATTGCATTTTCATTATAAAATTATTTCCAATAGTTCTACATTCTCACTATAAATTGTCAATAATTATTGGAGATTAGACTATTGTTATTTATAGGAGATTAAACTATTAATTTAGTTGAAATTAAGAGTGTTCACGAGTTGAGTTGGGGAGTTGGTCACTTGAAACCCACCGACCACTAGTGAAAACTGGCCAACTCTGGTTGTATCAATTTGGGTCAATTTTTGATTTAGTTGTTTGGTTCAAATACATTAAAAATTTTAAATTTGTAATATAAAATATTTTAGACTAAGAAATATGAGAATTTTCCCACTTCCCCATATTAAAAATATAAAATAATATATATATATATATATATATATATATGGTCAGGTCTGTTCAATTTTGGTTTCTTTACAAATGGCCAAATCGAAACTGACCCAACCTGGTAGGTTGGGGAGTTGCTGAACCGAAGCTGGCCGAAAATACTATAAAAACAACCAACTCAGGTTGAGTTGGTTTGGGTTGTTCAATTTGATCGATTCCATCAGTTTGATGAACAACCCTAGCTGAAATTAATTATTATTATTTGTATTGCAAAAATCTTATTAAAAATGGTATATAAAATATAAATAATTATTAATCATTTAAAATTTTAAAATATAAAACAATGGTCTATTCTTATGTGTTTCTATTGTTTAACTTTCGCTTAACAAAACTCGTGCATTGCACTAGTCCGGCTAGCTTTCTAATAAATTAGAGATAATTTAGGAGATTAATAGGAATTAGAGATAATTTAGGAGAAAGTGGGGGATAGTAGTGTCACTTGGCTAGACATTAGAAAAGCAAATCTCTTTTTCTTTATCTATTGTTGTTAGAGATAATTTCGCCTATGTTATTTCCTTATTGGTTTAATGGATAATTATATAGAATTAAAAAAATGCAAAATTTAAAATAAAAAGAAGGAAATTAGGAAGAAGGGTTTGAAGCAAGGAGATGCATGATGACCTGAACAACCTTGCTTTATAAATATTATACCTATGTAGAAGGTATTGTTGTACTAATACAATTAATAGATAAGTCAATTAGTCAAATTATAGTTAAAAAATCAAAATATAATCCACCATAATAATATTTTATAAAGTTGTGTTTGGTTTGATAGAAAAATAAGGAATGGAATGAAAAGTGTTCATTACTGCTTTTTTCTTTTCCTCTGAATTCTTTGATCATTTTTTCCTGTTTTTTGACATGTTAATGAATGGAAAACGGCCATCTTGGTTCTTGGATGCACAGATCCTAACGGCTATCTTGGTTCTTGCACAGTTGACGGCCATCTTGGTTCAAGGAATCTCCTTTGTGAAACTACAATCCTCATTCAAACCTAAACGCTTTCAATCCTCATTCGAACCTAAGCGCTTAGCCTGATTTCTTCAAACTTCATTTTCAGAGAACCGCTTTCAATCCGGTTAGTTTGTTATTTAAACTTCATATGTTTTCGTTAAACATTTGTTTCCTGTATGAATCTCTGTTTTAGTTAAACATTTGTTATTTAAACTTCATATGTTGTTGAAATGGTTGGTAAAGCACCCATTTTTATCTGCCGAAGCCTACTGTTTTGGTTGCTCTATCAGCGACTGAAACTTTTTCATATATATATATATTTAGTTTTGTTTGATTTTTTAGTTTTCTATTTAAACATTTTGTACTATGTTAATCTTTTAAACCTGTTTTGTTCTTGAAAATGTGGTAAAGCACCCATTTTTTGGCTGTCGCAGCATCCTTTTTTCCTGGCTCTAACGACCGAACGAATTGAAATTCGGGCGAAGAAGAGGAATCATATGGGTTGTCGGGTCGGGTCGGGTCTATGTTCAACCCGTTTTATGCCTGATGTTCATTATGAGGGTTCTCGGGTTGTCGAGTTCGGTTCAAGGGTGGTTCACATTATTATTACAAACTTTAATACTTCTTTAATTTATTAATGAATATTAATAAATACTGTTATTTATATTTTAAAATACAGATAATTAATAATGATTTAAATTCGAACTATTAATAATGATACTTAGTGATAATAATGATACACATTAATTCGGACTATTCAAATTCCCAAGAGATAATTAATAACGATTTTTTACTTACCAATAATAATTAATGATAATTAATTCCCAACAGAAATAATTAATTACTGATAATAATTACTTATAATTAATTATTGATAATAATTAATTAACAAAATTACTTGCTGTTAACATAATAAGAATATATTATCACTTAATAGTAATAATAATAATAATAATAATAATAATAATAATAATATCATTATTATTAATATTATAATTATGATTGTAATATTATTATTACTACTGATTTTATAATTATTAAAATATTATTATTATATTATTAATACTGATTGTTATTAAAAAATTGTAAGTAGGAAATTTTAGTTACTTAAAATTATTTTCTGAAATTACTGATTTAAAAATCAATACACACATAATAAGAATATATTATTACTTACTGATTTTTTGTGTTGATAAAGAAAAGCAAAATATTCATTTGTTTCATGATACAGTATTAAGGTTGTGTTTGGTTGCAGTGTAAATTTATTTGCACTAGTACAAATGCATTAGAATGTAAATGTAAAAAATGCAAATTCATGTTTAATTTTGTTTTTGATTTTACTTTATTCTGTTTCATGTCTTAATTTACTTCATTTGTACTGCAACCAATCAAAATAAGCCAAAATTTGAAACAAAAATAGGTCAGAATTTACAATCAAATAATTTGCACTGTCATGGTATCAGTTCAAATTTATTTGCACAGCAACCAAACACATCATAAGGCTCAGTTTGGAAGTAGTACAAATACAAATATGTGGAGTGTAAAACCTTGTATTTTATATTATTTTGTAGATATTTGTACTGTAAATATTTGTATTTCTACCCTTTCCAAACTGAGCCTAAGTTCTACATTAATTGCAGTATTTGTTTTCTTCTATATATTCTAGGAGAATATATATTGCAGTTATCTTGTTAGTCCCATGTTGCACATCCTAGGGCTCAGTTTGTACCCTTTTCAAACTGAGGCTAAGTTCTACGTTGCAGTATTTCCTCCCTTTTGTTTACTGACCGTGCAACCTCTCATCCCCAACCTCAAGAGTCAAGGCCCTGTAGCTGAAGAGTTCAAATCAGCCCCCCACAAGATTGCCTCCCACAACGCCCCACAGCACATTCCAGTCATGTATTGAGAACATCTCTCGATGATGACATCATCATTTCTGAGATTATCATCAGAAGATATTTTCAATACACAGCGAGGATGTGCTGTGGAAAGTTGTGGAGAGCAATCTTGTGGGGGGCTGATTTGGTCTCGTCCCTGAAAGCTACGTATACGTATTTTGCATCTTCTTCTTAATATTTGTGAAGATTATCTTCATTGTTGAGTATAAATTTGCTAATTTCAATCTTTAATTTGTTGATTTCAAGTTTAACAAGTTTTTTCAATCATGTTTATTATTGCTATTTGTAAATGTATTACTTAAGTTTTTTTATCTATATTTTTATATTCTGGTCATTTTCAATCATGTTTATAATTGATTTCAAGTCTAACTTTTCTACCTGAAGTTTGGATTCCGGAACCTCACACCTTCCTACTTAGCCCATGGCCATATCTGCTTGCACCCTAGCCCCATGGCCAAGTCAGGTTAGTATACAAACACTAGAAATCGCCCTAATTCACATTGTACTGAAACTAACCTAGATACATCAACCTCCCATAGGTGTTGTGCCAATTTGAAGGATCTCAATAAGGCTTGCCCCAAGGATGAATTCCCCTTCCCTAAGAAGGAGATATTCATAGATGCAACGGCATCTATAATGATTATAACCAAATTAATCTTCATGGATACCTTAGATGTTTCCCATACAGCTTTCAAAACACCTATAAGGAATTTCTACTATCAACAAATTCACATTAGATTCAAGAATGTTGGGGCTATTTATCAAGGGCAATGACATGTGTTTTTCATATATGATATGATACACAAGAAAATAAAATACTATATATGTTGATGATACTATCACTACAACAAAAATGATCAAAGCCAGCGGACGTAGGACCGCCGGCTTAGACCTAAGGCAGTGGTCATGAATCCGCCCCCTAAACCACTGCCAGCCTAGGTCAAGACCGCCGGCTTAAACAAAAAAGACCGCCACCTTTAAGGTCCGGTCCAATGTGGTTCAATCATTTCTAAACGGGCGGTATGTCAAAACCGCCGGCTTAGAGTTAATAAAGGCGACGGTCCTTAGGTCCGTCGAAGTATTTCTTCCATTTTAAGGCAGCGATCTGGACCGCCGGCTTAGATCTCTTTGGACTGCCACCTTAGGTCAGCCAAACTGTTGTTTCTATTTTTAGCTGGCGATCCGAACCGCCAGCTTAGATCTCTTTGGACCGCCGACATCAGTCTTTTTTTATGTCCAAGGCAACGGCTGTATGACCGCCAGTTTGTCTTTTTTTTCATTATTTATATCAATTTGATTTCTACATTTTTTAGTACCTGTTTAATATAGATCTCATGACAAATAATACATAAAAATCAATTTAAATAAAAAAACTTTTAATTAAATTATTAATTATTGTAATATCCAAAACAAGTTGCTTATATACAATATCCAATTGACATATAAAACGGTACAAGGCATTTAAAAAAATCTTCTTGAATAATGTAACGCATCTTCAGATTTAACTCTAGCACCTACAGCTATAGCAACAGTAGAGCCACCCTTCTCTGTTATTAGGTCTTCTTTACCACTTTCTTCCAACCTAACAACTTGAACAAATCTCTTGGTCATCTATTTTATGAAGCCACTAGATATTGAGACTGGATTTCGGTGCTCATTGCCACCAACGGGGACAACCATCAAGCTAGCTTGCTATTTCTTCCTTTCCTTCATGGCTTTCTGGTGATCCTTGTAAAAATCGAAATCATCCAGGATGGACACATCAATTTCATAATTCTTGAAAATGTTCAACATTTCGATTCCTTGTTCCAATTTGACCTGCAAAAAATACTAGTATTAGATAGGAAAAGAAACTAAGGTTGACATGAAAACCCACATGGGCACTACATCAAAAGCAAACAAATAAAACACAACCCACGGATTCATTTGCCATTGTTTTCATGAACTGGCAATTCAGACTCAAACCCATGTTGTCATTCTTCTCGGGTCCAAGATTTTACCATTGCACCATGAAATGGCCTCTATTATAGATACCAAAAATAAAAGGAAAAAAAAAAGAAAAAATGGCCTCTATTGCACCTAGGAACTATTTAATATGGCAAAAAACAACATATTCAGTCCTCCTACGTTATCAATAAAACAGGGAAGCTAACCACCATTGGGACAGTCAAGATCTGCTTCAAACACTGGTGTGTAAAACGAACTACATAACCAATCACGAGTGAACATGCCGGTGTTCCGTACACATGGATCCCACATGTGCCCGTGTTTGCAGTAGATCCAAAGTCCCATTTGGAACTATTAAAATACAAATAGCATGGTCATGGTACTAGGGGCAGTTGGCATACTTCAATGTTTCAATGAATGTTGTAGATGCATTTGAAACATGACCATCATGTCTTCTTAAACGGTTAAGAGTCTGGCAAGTAAGACCTCCTCAAGCAATTCAGCTGACACCTGGAGTAAGATGAGTGACAAAATCATGAAATAATGAGAATAGCAGAAGCACTTTCTAAATTACAATACAACTAACACCAATGTTTTTTTTTGGAGGGGGTAGATTAGAAGTCTTAGAACTGAAAAAGAAAACTTCAAATTCCAGTGGTGAATTAGATGAAAAATTTAAGTCTATGTTATAGCATAATTTCATTAAAAAAGAAGAAGAAGATCACACCAAGCTGCACGACTACCATTCAATGACAACATTAATCATTTATGTGGTTATGTTTAATGTATATCTATATCCTCAGAGTTTCATTGTTGAGATCATAAGACAAAAGAAAATGGTTGATACCTTTTGCACTTCACCGTTCACTCTAAAGTCTCCATCGATAGGCACTATCTTGCAAATGGTTGCACCAGCCTCAAAGGCTTCTCCATATGTTCCTTCACCAATCTTGATAATACTGTTTGGATCACTGATCCCAAGAAAGTTTCAAATTTCCATTAAATGCAATGTCATCTTCCTAAATTATATCAAACAAACACTTTTCTTTTTCTTTATCAATAAGCAAAAAATGTTATTCTTGGCACCAAATAATTAGATAGTTTGGAGTTGTTGAGCTCATAAAATGCATTTCCAAATTCTACAATGGAAGGAAAGGAGAAAATATAAAAGGAAACATATGACCAATATCATATTATGTATTCAAGTTGAAACATGCTGACACCTTCACACAAATTTAAAATAAAAGAAAGAACAAGGATCCTTATGCATCTTCTGATAAATCATCACTGAAAATAACAGAATACTACCATAACACTGACTCAAATGACATCCAACAACAATAATCCAGAATTAAGAGGATAAAGGACAACTAAAAAAGAATTCAAGCACTTTGGGAAGAAACCAACCAATACTGGGAGAAGACATCCAATAATGTTGAAGGAGCCGATTGCCCACAAATTGTTAACAATGTTGCAAATGAGACCTTATGATCACCATCCAGGGTTTCAAATTCTGATATCAGAGATAGATTTTTAAGTCTTTTTCCAATATCTTCACAGTTGTCATCACCCGTACTCAGACCTTCCATGTGTGTCTGTGAGCAAGTATTCCCTTCAACCACGGTGTTGGATATAGAAGGAAAATCTGAAGATATATCAGAAGAAACATGTTCCCGAGGTCTTGTAGAGTTGGAAACATCACTGCAAAATTGATAATAACTAGGACTAGACTGCAGTATCCCATACAAATAATTGGGATGTGTGCAGCCTTGCTGAGTTCAGGCTAAAAATACAAAATAAAAATACATTTTTACTTCTGTATGGAAAAGCAATATGTTGAGTTTTGAGAACTCAAACCACATGCCCCAAAGGTTTGATGAGTTTTGGAAGCTTAAACCTATCAAATAGCAGGGGCAATATGTTGAGCTTGTCCTGTCTTCTGTAATGTACAAAGAGATTGCAGCAAAGCGAGGAGGGTGTACGTTGGGCACTTCACAGTGGTTTTCATGGCAAAACAAGGTGATTCACTGGGGTAACTGCATGATATAGATTCACTTATTCTATTGATCCAGGAGACATGACTACTTAACACGCACCTCACTCTAAGTAATATATGTTTTGCTGTTCCCGTAAATTAAACCTGATATATAGATATGGATTTATGCTTTAATTTAGTTCTTTACACTGAAGTTTCTCTTTTATAGCTGCAAATTAGTAAAGGCTCTTGTGAAGTTCATAACCCAGTTCCTTCAACCCCTGGTCTTGTCATCATCACAGTATTGAATGTGGGAAGCCATGACAGGTATTCACAAATTAATCTCAAGCTCTGGGGTCTGCAGATTACCTAGCTATTAATTTAGTTGAATCGATCCATTGTTGGATTTACATTACAAAATGCACCTTGGACTTCGAGTATGTGAATATAAACCACCTATGGTCGTCTGTACTTACACACTTGAAGGTGCATGCATTTCTATTTAGGTGCAGGTCTGCACCAGAATCTCATTTACATGTTAGCAATATTCTCAAACTCGGATCAGACACAAAGGGTCACAGCTCGAATATTGGTTCGATTGTCTGATTTGATAATTCACCAACTTGTTCCAATAAAAATACAAAATAAAAWATATATATCTAGATTATATTTTTAGAACTTTTTTTATATCAAAAGAGGTCCAAAACAATAGTATTATAGCTAGATGCATATATTTGAGATTTGTTCGAGCAAGTCAACATTTCTAAGAACTGGGTTCCAAGAAAGAAGTGAAGAAGTGTGTAGCCTAAAAATCAATTTTTCCACATATAGTTTTTCCATACAGAAGTGAGAATGTGTGCAGCCTGAACTAAGTAGGTTCCTTTCAACAACTTGACTGCACCTAGTTTTTCCAGTGGGTTGTTCCAACTTTACTCAAAATTCCAGGTAATAAATTATTCTTTCTTCTATATGTTACATGTATGTGTGAAGTGATTACTATAAAAAGAAGGCAATCAGCTTAAAACTTAACCAATTAGAAAAATAAAAATAAAAGATTTCAAATATAACATCAAATATTGAAGGATAACAGATGCAGAGCCAGCACATACCTTTCGTGCAGTTGCTCTCCGGGACTGAAACCCTGTCCAAGCATTCTCCATTCCAATGTCTGTAGGAGAAGGCTTCATCAGCTGTGCTAGCACTGGAATTCTCCTTGTGAGTATGGTTCCAGAGCTCCTCAACCTTCTCTAGAAAGCTATAACTTCTTGTTATCTGTAATTTCTTTAAAGAGGTGCCACTTCCATTCATGTTTCAACTGAGGATGGATTGCAGAAACATCCCGAGGATGTGCAACTTGTCAACCAACTCATGATCCCAGTACCCAAGTGGTCACCTAAGTTGGTCCCTTTCCTTTCCACATGTGCATCAAAATTGTAAATAAGGGCTTACAAATTTTGGTTGAGACTCAGGTTCAACAAGGAAAGATGCAGCCTCTGGAGAAGGCTTATTAAAGACAAATACGGGCTTACAAATTTTGGTTGGGACTCAACGCTGGTGATACATGAGTGCATAATAGAGCTAGTCTTATAAGTTGGCAGGCTTCTTTTTCATCAAATTCACTCAATTTTGGGTCAATGAGTTCAATCTCACAGTTATTTTCATGTAGATTCCACGCCTAAATGATCAAACAAAAATGAAAAACACAGTAAGGGATTATATGTCTRTAAATAGTGCAAGTGAAAACAACAAATTTCATTTTTTTACCAATTCAAGAAGATATATCTTCTCTGGATCCAAGCTGGAGTAAAAATTTGGCTGTCCACTAATGATCTCTAGAACAACAATACYATATCCAAACACATCAGCCTTCTCAGTTAAATGCCCACGCAAAGCATACTCTAGTGTCAAATAGCCACTTAACAGACATCAACCAAAACTGATGYTACTTTGTTATATAGACCAAGGATCATAAATATAAAGAAAAAGTAAATGAAGATAGAAAAGTGATGTAAGTAATGCTTTCGGGTGATTACATTGTTCTGGCAACTTGGGTACTAATGCAGGTCTTCTTATCATATAGCTTGGCCAAACAAAAATCCAAAATTTTGGGATTTAAGTCAGCATCAAGTAGAATATTACTAGCCTTGACATCTCTGTACAATCCTAGGTCTTGACTCTTCATGAAGATAAGCTAGCCCTTTTGCTGCTCCCAAGCATATATTATAATGGGTGTGCCAATCAAGATTCAAAGTATTTCCTGAAAATCAGTGGCATCATTTGGATATATATATATATATATGTATGTATGTATGCGAATACGTTTTTATAATTTGACAAGGTTACGTTGTTAAACTGCAGATATGGTAGCAATCTCTATTACAAGTTGACTTCTTCCTTGATGGGATGCCACAGAGAGTTGTTGCACAACCATTAACCTCCCATCTAAAAGTACGCCCTATAGAAATCATAAAATTCAACTTAAAGTCCTTATTAGTATATGTACATATAAACGAGAAGACTTCTTCGGTTTACAAAATATTCAAAAACCATGAAACCAAGAATTATAAGGATTTATTTGGAGAAAATATAAGCAACAAATAACAAAAGGAATTCTCCCCTTACATGCTTAGTTATGTATCACACACAAATGTGCAAGCATATATATGGCTGTAAGAGAAAGATGTTCAAGGATAAACCGGAAGGTAAGGTCTGATATGATACCCTTTTCATGTCACTTATTGAAAATCCATTATATTATAATGCCAGACAATAATTCCATGTTTTGTGCCATAGAAAGAAATGAACCAAAAACTTCCAAGGAGGAGGCTCGTGATCCCTAGCAAGCCTATTTGTTTTTCCTAGTGGTTATGATCATCTTTCTAACCCTGAGTTCCAAATCAATTCTGTCTTTCCCTCACTTATTGTGGTTGTTGGTGGAAGGCCACTAACAGTTGGTGTGAAGTCTGACCAAGAAATCCATAATCAGTAATTTAAAAAAAAAAAATAAAACATTACCTGATTCTTTACATTCATTCATTAAAATAGATTCATCCATCAATTCCTAATATATTAGCTGAAGTTACAGACAGGGCAGAGATAGATGGTCCATAGTAATCTTGTTCAGGTATGCAACAAGTACCTTTTCCAGCCCAGAAAAGATGAATTTCAAGAAAGTTCTCAGGTACATTGGCCTTAAATTCTTTCTGAACAGCTTTATTAGAGGCCCCACCTGCCTCCTTTCTTATATCAAAGTCTTTTAATTGTAGATTACTCTAAAACATTGAAAACATAGCTTTAACAACTAAGAAAATCTTTTGGAGCATCAGGTATATATAGACAAACTAAAAACACATAAAGATTAACAAATATGCATGAAACTTAACGGTTTTTTTTTTGTTTGCTTCTGGTATTTTGTAAGTAAGATAAACTTGAGAGATTCAATAATTGAAATATGAGTTCAAGACCCATGGCAAGAAATTTTATTCAAAGATTCTCTTCTGATGTTTCTTTTATTAAACCTTTTAAGTTGTGGACAAAAAACCCTTATAAGCTCCATTTAGTATACTCCAATGAGAGAACGGAAAGTTGCCATTTATTAAAAGACACATATACGAGTTGTGTTATCTATATATACAATTTAATTTAAGGTTGATCTATATTCTCATTAATGGATGGGTTCAACTAATTAGAAACGGGTTGAAATAACAATGCAGCTTCATGGATTCAATGACATAGACCTAGTATAATATATGCATACCTATATATAAATGTCAAAAACATGCCTTCCAAGACTTTCCAAGATTCTGAGCTTGCATCACTGATTTTTGTCTCTGCAAACCAAAGGCTTACTGTAGATTCCATTCTCCAAACCTAGACAGGGGAAAAACACGCCTTTTATTTATAGGAAATGATATACTGTGTGCACAGAAGCATTTAAAACAGGGGAAAACACAAGCATTGTATCGTGGTTTCCCATCAGAACATATTGACCTAGAAAGCACAATCCCACCCAATCCTTGTGTGCACAGGAACATTTAAAATAGGGGAAAAAACATAAGCATCATACCTTTGATGTAGTTCTCAGTAGATTTTTTATTAATGCAGAACAATAGAAAACCTTCTCTTCTCCTACTCGAACGAACAAGGGTCGAATATTTCTTTGTTAATCCCGTTCAATCAAAGAAAAAAGGAAAGAAGTCATCCTCCTTCACAAGCAAACAACGAACAAGTTCGATGCTAGTTTGGAGTCGCGCCATGCTTGTTTTCCCCAAAGAAGTCGTCCTTCTCTTCATCAAAGTGGTCTCTTCTTCGTCAAAAGGTTATGCTGCAAAAGGCTCTCCGCGAACACTTTGTTCCGTTGAAGAGGAATCTCAATATTCACGCAGGAAGAGTATTTTTGACTTCCCCGCATGCCTTCCCTAGACCGCCGCAGTGCCAAATGCCAAATCGGATTTAGGCGGCGGCCTTGCAATGACCGCCACGTCAGACATTACTACAGTGGCAGTCACTTGGACCGCCGCTTTGCTCGTTTTTCTTGTAGTATACGGTGAAAGCAAAGAAAAATGATGATCACAATGAGGTTCTTAAGAGAGTCTTCACAAGGTGAAAATAGTATAATATGAGCTAGGCTGAACCCACAAGTGTGCCTGTAGAGTAGAATTAGAAAAATTCTTTGGGTACAAAGTTGATCAAGTAAGCATTCATCCTAGTGATGCAAAGGTGAAGGCAGTCTTAGAACTCCCTCCACGAAAGAACGAGTCACAATTGAAAACCTTATTAGGTAATGTTTCCAATCTATGTAGATTTATCACGTCTCCCCTCCTTAAATTAACAAATAAGGCTAACAGTTTCCAATGGTCAAACAAACATAATTGAGCCTTTGAAGCCCCTCCCTAGATCGATCGGCAAAGAGTTCAATTTATACATCACATCCAACTAAGAAGGTCAGGAATGTCTTATCACTACAAGAAAATTGATAAATAGCGACAGTTTTAAAAGGGGTTAATTGGCAATTGCCGCTAAAATTAATATTCTATAGCGACAGTCATTTAAAACTGCCACCGTAAGACAGGATCGACTGGCGCTACAAGCAGAGCACGAATTAGGGTGCTACTTCCCCCTCTTCCTCTTCCTCTTCCTCTTCCCTTTCTCACTCTCTTCCCGCCCTATTTCTCTCTCTCACATATGAAATCTCACCCAACAATGACGCTGGCATTAGGTAACCTCTCTCTCTCTCCAGATTATTATAGTTGAAACTGATTATGATCTGATAATATTTATTGAAGAATAAGAAATTTATAATTTGTTAATGGATTGCAGATTTGATTATCCGAGTTTGACAAAATAAGAAAGAAACAATTGTTCAACCTTTCCTTTTAATTCCTTTTGTCCAGTAGTTGCGAGTAGTAGGGGATCCTCGAAGTTCAAAGGTCGTCTGTATTCTTTTTTCATTTAGTGAAGTGGTGACTAATCAATTGATGATAGTGATAGACACAAAGGACAACAAACCAGATCCTAGCTTTCTATTTTTAGGTTTTATCAACAAGAATGCAACCATTCGTCATTTGTCCTATTTATTGTTAATATTTCACTTTCCTAGTGTCATCCACACTATTTTTTAAGTTTTTTCTTCTAGCTATTCTAGCTACTGCCAACAATTAAAGGGGATGTTTGGAATTGTGCTTGTTTTTCAAAAAAAAACGGTGCCACGTCGGATCCACATAGGCGTTTCAACAAATGCCATGTATCTTATTGTTTGGTTCAGCCAATTATTAAAAAATTTGGTGTTTCATGCATCAGTGAACCGGTTCCCCCAACGGTTGACTGATGTGTATCCTATGTGGTGCTTACCTGTCAATACATACATGAAAAACGGTGATAAAAATCACCTTACCAAACAGCATACTGTTGCTCACTGCCTATGTGGCAGAAGCGTTTTTTGTGAAAAACAGGTCTTGGAAGCATGGATTTTTTTCTTGAAAATCGGTCTCAAAAAGCGCCCACGTTTCCAAACACCTTGAAGGATTGTGAACTCACCTTTTCTTGTTAGGCTTCAGCTGTTATTGTAGCTAGGAGGTTTCAACACTAGCAGCTCTTCATGCCCATGTATGCATATCTAATCCCAATATGAGTGATTAGTCTCCACTTTCCCGCAATGAGTTATCCCCAAGTCGGATTATAAAAATTTTTCAAATATTATTGAAACTATTCAAATTTCTCATAACTTAAAAGTAATTATTGAAAATTCTTATAAATTATAGGAAATCCGCATAAATTATAGAAAATTACCAGAATTCATCAGTAAATTATAAAAAATTAACATATTCCATTATTAAAACCAAGGTTACTTTGAAATTTGAAAACTTTAGAAAAATGTATTGATATTCTTCATGTAAACCTTTAAAACCTTTGATTAAGTGATCTTTTTCGGTGAACATGTGAATTTATCTTCATATTAGACATTTTTCTGAAGCATCACTAATTAAGCAAAAGACATTGACGTAAAGTTGATTGATTGCTAAATAACCCCCATGAGATATTAATCCTGTGTTAATGAGTTGGTGGGGGGTTACAAGGTCCTCATGAGCTTGTAATCAGTAGATTGTAAGCTTCAGGTTGGATAGGGTTAAAGCACTCATCTTATAATCTTGTACTATACTAGGACCCATGGATCCATGGACAAAACAACTTGGTCATGGTCCCTTGGCTTCCATGAAGGCTCTTGAACTACAGTTTAATTTTGATTTCCTTTTCCTATAACTCGTCAATGTAGTTCTACTTCTACATAATATTCGATTTACTATTTATTATATTATGATGTTTGTGTAATTTCTAGGTATCAAGTGATGAAGCTATTGAGACTGCAAAGCTTCTTGCTCTGAAGGAATTGCTACTATATTCTATCTCCAAAAGAATGAATTTTTTTTCTATATTTTCTATTACCATCTTATTGCTCATATATTGTTCAAATGATATAGAGGGGTGATAAAGACTAGAGCAAATATCTGAAAACAGAAATAAATGGAAGATGGCTAGATCAACTGACCAAAAAACAGGCCCTATGTGGTCCATTCAAATCCTCTAACTGGATTTGCGCCAAAATTTGACAGATTCATCTTTTTGTTTCGTTTTCTTTTTTTTTTTTTTTGATAGGCAACAGAATTTGACAGATTCATCTTTCATATATATCAGCACCCTTGGGTTTACATAAGTATGTTCGGCATTGGTATTTCAAGAAGTGTGTTAATATCTTTTCCATTCTAATACATGTTTAGACCAATACCTTTCTAAAATCATTTTCCTGATTGCTAGATCTCAGAGTTGTTACACAGGCTAAACAATCTTGTGTTGAACCCAATTTGGATGCTTAATAAAGAAAAAAGTCTTGCAATCTTAAGACTAGTTTTAATCTTGAATGGTTGCGGGTTGGGGTTGCCCAGGTTTTGGGTTCAGATTCAAACCATAGGGTAGGTCACCTTAGTTTTGTTCTTATCACTAGGCTTGTTAAGCAAACTTTCAGCTGCCTCTGTCTATCTTAGGACCCAGGCTTTGGAAAAACCAAGCTAGGTGATGGTTATAGGTTTGGAAATCAATGGATGGGCTGATAGCAAGTTACCCTCAAGGTTTGGACATCACCATTCAGCCTCTAGGAATTGCAGGGATGAAACATTGACCCTTGGACCACCTCTACAGGTTTTGTCCCCCTAGTTCCCCTTGGAAGAAATGTTAGTCGAAGAAATAAAAGAGAACTGGACTAATGTGAATGGTTTGATGATAACTTGATCTATTTATAGATGACCAGATAAAGATTGAGTACAATACAACTATTAGAATTTGATTTTGTGCACAACACTCAATATTAAGAGATTAGTTTAACTTACACCTGAACTCTATCGAATAGAGTCTATCAGGATAAGAAAACGATTAGATCATGATGAAGTTCATCACATGTAGGGGTCATGCGATGGACTTTATCATGAAGTCTACTGCTGGTCTTTGATAAACAGTAATAGAACTCTATCACGCCCCCTCAAGTGAAATGTGTAGCATGGACATGAAGCTTGGATCTGAGTGCCACTAACAAGTTTGGTGAAGATATCTGCCGTCTGATCCTATTTAGAGATAAAACACACCTCTAGAGACTTATTTAGTACCATGTCTCGAAGAAAGTAATAGTCAATTTCAACATGTCGAGTTCGAGCACGAAAAACTGGATTGGGTGCAAGATGTGTTGTTCCAATATTATCACACCAAATAATTGAATAGTGACGGAGTGGAAGATAGAGATCTCTTAGCAGAGATTGTAATCATAGAACTTCTGTGGCAATGTTCGCACAAGATCTGAGTTCAGGCTCTATACTGGAACAGGTGATTGTATTCTGTTTCTTGGAACTCCATGCCACTAAATTGTTTCCCAAATAGATAGCAAAACCTCTGGTGGAGCGTCTATCATCCGGACATCCCGCCCAACCGGTGTTAGAGAAGGCTTGAAGAGACAAGGGAGCAAGGGAGGAGTAGAATAATAGCCCATGATCAATCATACTTTTGAGGTACCGTAGTATATAGCTACCCAATGATTTGAGGTTGGAGAGTGGAGAAATTGGCAAACCTTGTTTATGCTATAAGTAATATCTGGTCTTGTGATTGTCAAGCACTATAAGGCTCCAACGATACTGTGGTACTCACTGGGGTCGGACAAAGAAGATCCATAGAACTTGGTCAATTTGCAAGATCTGACCATAAGTGTGGATAGTGGTTTAGCTAGATCTATATGACTACTTGAGAAGATTTGTAGTGTACTGTTGTTGAGAGAGAACTAGGCCAGAGGAATGTGGAGTGAATTACATGCCTAAGAAGTACCGTGTCGGACCTAGATCCATGAGAGAGAACGTGACAGCTAGAGAAGAGATAACCCATGAGATAGTAGCAAAAGTGGACCCAATTAGGAGAATGTCATCAACATAAATCAGCATATAGATGGAAGTAGTACCTTTGTAAAAGATAGCAAGTGATAGATCCGATTTAGAAATATGAAAACCCATACTCAAAAGGTGAGAGGTCAGCCGAGAGTACCAAGCCCTAGGAGTCTATCAAAGCCCAAATAGAGAATTTTGTAGCTTACACACATGTGTAGGAAAGAGTGGGTCTTCAAACCCTTTGGGTTGACGGACGCAGATGTCCTCTTGAATGGTTCCATTAAGAAAGGCATTGTCAAAGTCGAGCTGATGAATTGGCCATTTATGGGACACGACAATGGCAATAACAGTTCGGATGATTGTTGGTTTAACAACCGAGCTGAATGTATCAGTAAAATCTACTCCTGGAATCTGAGAGAAACCCTAAGCAACAAGTCGAGCCTTGAACCGTTCTACAGACCCGTCATCATGCCTCTTCACTTTGTAAACCCACTTTGTGTTGATGACATTCATACCATCTTTATAAGGAACGAGAGACTAGGTGCAGTTTTGTAGGAGAGCATTGAATTCCTTAGTCATCGCTTCTTGCCACCGGACACCAGTAGAAGCCTTGGAGTAAGAAGTAGGAGTGGCATCATGTAATTGGGATAGTAGTGCAATGGGTAAGGGATATTTAGCTATAGTATGAGCTCAACCGGCGGCGGGGGAGATGTCTCACTGGTGGTGGGAACCATTGTATGATGATCAGATCTGATTGTATGTGTCAGTAGGGAGGGAGTATGAATATAAACCCCATGTGAAGGAGTAAGTGATTGAGATGAGTTAGCGGATATCCCGGGAAAGAGGCTCTCATAAAAAAATGACATGGCGGCATATGTATTCTTGTCCAGATTCGGGATGCAAGCAATGATAGCCTTTGTGGATGGCGTTGTACCCTATGGAAATACATCAAAGAGATCTGAAGTCAAACTTATGCTTATTATACGGATGCAAAAAAGGATAACACGTGCATCCAAAAGTTTTCAACATGTTGTAATTTGGAGCAGTATTGAATAGCTTCTCAAACGGGCTGGCATGACCAAGAGATGGACTTGGTATACGATTCAACAGGTAGACGATTGTCTCAGCCACATCATACTAATAAGTGAAGGGGAGAGATGAAGTTTCTAGTAGAGACAAGGTAGATTCGATGATGTGGCGGTGTTTTCTTTCAACTATGCCATTTTTCTCATGAGTGTGAAGGCAAGGTCGATGATGGGTAATGCCATGATGGTCCAATAAGACAAAAAGTTTCCTATATTCTCCACCCCAATTAGATTGGAAACATTTTATTTTGGCATCAACAACAACTCAACATGAAGTTTAAAAGTAAGAAAAAGATCAAATACATGAAACTTATTTTTATAGGAAAAATCCAAGTAAAATGACTAAAATCATCAAGAAAGATGACATAGTATTTAAATCCTTTATTTGAAGTAACTGGGGCTGGTCCTCAAACATTTGAGTACACCAACTCCAAGGGATGCTTACTGATTGAAGAACTAGAAGACAAATGCAACCTATGACTCTTACCCATCTGGCATGCTGAACAAACTCTACTAAGCGACTAATTAGAATATGGTAAACCATATTTAGACAAAACTTGCCTCACAACTCGCAAAGCAGGGTGTCCAAACCATTGATGCCATTCCTGAATAGAAGCTCGAACTCCAACCATTGCTTGAGGACACTTATTGTTGTTGTGAACAATACTCGGAAAAAGATATAATCCATCTCTATTGGGTCCTCACAGAATTGTTCTCACTATATAGTCCTTCAAGAGAAATCAATCTCGGTGAAACTCAAAAAATAATTCATTGTCCTTCGTGAATTTGCTAACTGACAGTAAGTTTATGCATAAGGAACATGAAACAAGTCATTTAGCTTAAAGGCACCATTAGAGGAGGATAAAGTAGAGGAACCAATATTTGAAATCTGCAAACCTAAGCCATTACCCACTTTCACTTGATCACTGCCTTGATAGTCAGAATGTGACTATAGATTTTCAATGTCTGGCATCATATGATGAGTAGTGCCGAAGTCTAGATACCATATGGGATCAAAAGAAGACGAAGTGTTGGTGTTGTAGGCAACCGGATCGTACTCGTCATTGTGAAAATTGAGATCATAGCATCTGCTCCATTTTTGTGCTCCATTATCGAGTTTATTACACAATTGACACACAATGTTGAAACCACCACGTCCTCGACCACCGGAATTATTAGGTCGATCGTCATTGTTATGTCCACGACCCCTTCCTCATCTACGGGTGTTGGACTGAGAGGGGTATTGTTGGTGTCCTTGAGTAGGAGATAAATTCTTTCCTTTGACATTGGAAATATTAGCAGTTAGAGAGGGATCATTGGAGGGAGGGGCGTGTTCCTCTAGCCATGCCTCATGACTTAAAAGAATTCCAAGAACATCATCAATATTGGGTTTGTTGGTGATCGTTGTCACCACAGATTCAAATTCTAAACCAAGACCGATAAGAACATAAATAATCAAATCCATATTTGAAATTGGGTCAGCTATAGTAGCAAGATTATCAACAATTGTCTGAGCTTAATGAACATAATCAGATATACTAAGATTTCCCTTCTTCAAACTTTACAATTGTTTCTGTAATTCGAAAACCCAAGAATTAGCATGTGTAGAATATGACTTATGTAAAGCATTCCATACCTAGGAGGAGGATCGTAACCTTACAATTCGAGCCATTAACCTTTCAATTAATGAAGAAATTAGTCAACTAAGGACGAGCTGGTCAAGTTAGAACCATGATTCATATGCTGAATTGGAGACAAGTTAGCCATTGATGGGATCCATAATTTCTTTGGGTGGAGCCGCTCGCGAGCCATCTACAAGTTCCATGAGTTTATGGGTATGCAAAATAGGTAGGAACTATGCTTTCCACAACAAGAAGTTTTTGCTATTCAGCTTCACCGGCAAGAAGTGAGTGATGTTGGGAAGATGGCCGATTGGACTAGAATCCACAATAGTGGTGGATTATTGAACTGAATTTTGAGTTTGGGCGTTGGAGTTGGAGATGCCATGGCTCCGATACCAAGTTGAAGAAATAAAAGAGAATTGGATAGATGTGAATGGTTCGATGATAACTTGGTCGAACCTTGATCTATTTATAGATGACCAAATAAAGATTGAGTACAATACAACTATTAGAGTTTGAGTTTGAGTTTGTGTACAACACTCAAGATTAAGAGATTAGTTTAAGTTACACATAAACTCTATCGAATAGAGTCTATCATGATAAGGAAACGATTAGATCATGAAAAAGTTCATCACATGTAGGGATCATGTGATGGACTTTATCATGAAGTCAATAGTAGGTCTCTGATAACCGGTAATTATAGGTTATTTATAATGAATTCCATGTTGTTTTAGTAGGTGCAAAAAAATAATAGAGATTTAGTAGCAATTAGGGACTTGCCACTAGAAAAAATTGTGGCTATCACTATAAACTTATAGCAACAGTCGGTCTTACCCTTTAGCATTATAGCAGTAGTTTTCTGCATTTTACCAGCAGTCGCTAAAATTGCCACTAGAACCTTTAGCGACACTTGGTTTATGACTACTGGTAAAGTTTTTAGCGGAACTTTTAGGACTTTTAGTGGCAACTGCTGCTAAAAATCAATTTTCTTGTAGTGTATTTACTACGCTAGCAAAACCTTGAAGCAAGCAGAAAAGAATTATGGAACAACATTGCTAAGCCTTAGTGTTCACAACATATAAGTTTAAATACTATATCCTAGGCCAAAGAGCAATCCTAATTGCAAAGAATGATTCCATTAAGTACTTTGTAGATAGACATTCTTTATCAAGAAGATTGGCAAAGTGGTTGATGCAACTAATGAGTATACCATTGAATATACTCAACCCAAATCCATTAAATTCCAGGCAGTGGTGGACCTTCTAGCTGCCTTTCCCACTGAATACCCCTTAGAAATTTCAAAAGAAATATTGGGAGACCTACCCTTAATCGCAGTTGTTGAAGATAGAGAGTGGGAGTTAGTTTATGATGAGAGATGCACTAACTCAAGCATAGGAGTAGGAGTAACCCTAACTTAACCCTTTGGAGAAACCACAACTTATTCTTTCAAACTTTAGTTCCTCCGTTCATATAACATCGTAGAATATGATGCACTTGTCATAGGGTTGATTGTAGCAAGAGAACTGGGTGAGAAGAAAATTATGATAGTATGAGATTTACAATTGGTTATTGGGTAGATGGATGGGACAATCATAGTGAAAGAAATTTCCCTCCTACCTTATAGGATTACAATCCAAAAACTAACCCAAGACCTAATCATCACCTACCAACACTACAACAGCACCAAGAACCATAATGCAAACACCTTATCCACTTTAGGATCTAAGATACAACCATGAAAAGACCAGAAGACTTTGATATGCATCCAGATGCAAGCAAAACCATCCATTAACAAACTATTGCAATGGGTAAAAACATAGATAGAGTCGGTGAAGAAGATTGGAGATATCCCATAATTTATAAGCATAAAAACCCCACTTCCTCGCCACAAGACAATAAAATTCTCTTGCAATATCAGTTAGTGAATGAGGTCCTATACTATAAGATGGCTAATGGAATGTGCATTCACTGCTTGGGCACTGATTAAAGTAGGATTGTTTTGAGAGGAATTCACAAAGCATGTTGTGGAAATGTGACCACCAAATTATATAGAAGATTACATTGCATGGATCACTATTGATGAAACATGAAGGTTGATGCAATGAAAGTGCAGAATGATTGTGAGAGATGCATACTAGAAATGAATAAATTTGAATGCTTGGAGATTAGGGAAATTGACTAGAGGGATTCTTACATTGTGTACCTTTCAATAGGATCCTTGCCGACATACAAGATAACCAAGAAAAGACTCTTATTCATGATCAAGAGGTTTTACATGCAGGATGGGTTGCTTTGTCGTAGATCCCTTAAAGATAAACCATTAAGATACATAGTGGGTGATGAAATACCACAAATCCTAAAATCTACCCATAGCAAAGAGCCAGTAACACACTAGGGCCAGAATGCCTTATGCGACCATATACTACATCTAGTGTTCTATTGGTTGACGATGCTTAATCATATGGCCAAACAAGTGAAAAAGTGTCACATATGCCAAATCCATGGATGAAGAATCCATCAACCATCTAACAAAATCCACCAAATAATCACACCATGGCCTTTCCACACTTGTGGGTTAGATATATTTGGAAAAATAAAACCACCTTCTAGAGGTTATTGCTTCATCATTGTTGTTGACTACTTCACGAAATGGGCTAAAGCCATCCCCTTGAAAAGAATATGGGCCTTGAATGTTGCCAACTTTCTACACCAACACATTATCCATAGATTTGGAGTACCCCATGAGACTCCCAAAAAATAATGGTCTATCCATCAAAAACCAAGAAGTTAGAGACCTCTTGGGATAATATGGAACACGCTTAAGCACATGAATAATTTAGTTCACCCAAGGTAATGGGCAAGTCGAAACCACAAACAAAATTCTTCTAAAAATTCCAAGACAATGGACGAGCATCAAAGAGATTGGATAGACATACTTTCTAGCACACTGTGGGCATACCTCAATAAGGAAAAGGACAAAAGCAACCCCATACTCTCATATGGACAAAAGGCATTAATGTCCATTGAAATACAAGCAATTTTAGTGCCGGTAGCATATGCAATGGGTAAGAACTTCACTATAGAGGAGATGGAACAAATGGCTTGTATCAAGTTAGAAAACCTAGATAAAGTTAGAGAGAAAAGAATTTACTACCAAGTGGAGTACACGCAGATCATGGCCTCCAAGTTTAGCAAAATGGTAAAGCCGTGGATCTTCAAAGAAAGGGAAAAGGTATTCAATATGGTGCTACATGTCCGACAACGTAAATCTACCAGGAAATTCACCCCAAATTGGGTCGGCCCCTTTGTAATAAAGAAAGCACATTCATCTAGTTATTATGTATTATGGAACTTCAAAACTAATACGAAAGATGAGACCATTAATGGCCATTGGATAAAACCATACTATGAATGAATATTGAATTAGGCAATTTGTTTGTAACAATTGTTTCACATCAATGAAATGTATTTCTTTTTTTAATCAAGCACCACCTCGGTTGTATGAGCCTTATGTAGTCATACATGTCACACAACATAGAATTCTATAAAGACCATAGAGACACCAAAGAGGCAAATCTATTTTTTAGAGCCCTATGTGGCTATAGGTATCACACAATATAAAATCCTGTAGAGACCACAAAGGCACCATAGAGGCATATCCATTTCATACAAGCTCTATATGCCCATAGGTTTCACACAACATAGAATTCTACAAAGACTATGGAGACACCATAATGGCAAATCCATTTTCTTTAAGCCTTATGTGGTTGTAGATTCTCCACAACACGCCACAGTGTAGGGATCAAGGGGACTAGAAAATACATTTTTTAAGTCCTATGCAGAAATTGGTCTCTCACACAACGCAGAATTCTATAGAGACCACAGAGACACCATAGAAGTAGATCCATGTCAAGCGAGCCCTATGCGGTCATTGGTCTCACACATCATAGAATTATGTAGAGACCATGGACACCATAAAGGAAAATCCATTTCATACAAGTCTTATGCAGCCATTGGTCTCCTATAGTGTAGAATCCTATAGAGACCATGAAGACACCATAGAGGAAGATTCAATTCTTTGAGACCCCCATGGCAATAGGTCTCATATACTGTAAAATTTTGCAAAGACTAGGGAGACACCCTGAGGGCAGATCCAATATTTTAAGTCTTATGTGGTTGTATGTCCCCAACAACGCATCACAACACAGGGATCATGGAGACACCGTGGACACCACCGAATTAACAAAAACACCTAGACAACTGGGTGACCAACCCCAAAATACCCAATATAGGGGCACAAGATTCTTAATGACAATACCAAGTAGCATGATAGTGCCAACACATTACTATGATGCTTTATGATCTACACATATTTCATTAACATTATTACCACAACTATGCTAGAAACGTCAAGACTTTACACAATAACCATCAATCCCTAAAAGGGCTATGCTCCAAATTAAGTCAAATATACCATCTCTTCACAATCAATGAAATGAACAATCAAGATATACAATGCGTAGAAATGTTTATTACTAAATATACGAAACCAATGACCAAAATATTCAGAAAAACAATGTTCTAACACTTAGGAAAATTTCTGATGTTGCTCATTTCGCAATTATAACTACAACATGCTAATGCAACTACATAAACAATGGTCATATTATGAGACTATAGCATCATACGTAACACAAGTATTAATAGAACAAAGCCATAGTTGCAAGTTTCAATATGGCATAAAGATCCATAGTAACACAAGTATTAACTAAAGAAGTATTTCATTACATTTATTTACATTAAATGATTTCATACACTAGTCAATAAAATTGTGTACAACTTAGCTACTCAATTGACATATCATGTCGTGGAAGACGTTTGTCATCGCTCTCTGATACGTGGCCCTAGCATTCTTCAAGCCAAAGGGCATCATCTTATAGTAAAAGTTCCCAATTGGTGTCTGAAAGGCTATATATGGGGCATCTACAGGGTCCATGAAGATCTGATTGTATCCACTATAGGTGTCTAGGAAGGAGAATAGTTAATTTCCCGTTGTCGAGTCTATCAAAATATCCGTGTTTGGTAGAGGAAATTCATCTTTAGAGTAGGCCCTGTTCAAATCTCTAAAATCGACACAGCACCTAAGGCAGGGGTGGAAGAAGTTAGTTTGCAGCATTGTTTTGACAACCTAGCTAAGTACTTAGAGTGTGAATACTAACCTGAGTTGCCCATTCTTCTTTTTGACTGGAACCACATTAGCTAACCACTGTAGGTGTGCTATAGGTTTGATAAATCCTACTTTTAGAAGCCATTTGACCTCTTCCTTGATTTTCAAAGCTATTTCTGGCTTGAAAATTCTCAGAGGTTGCTTCACTGGTTTGACCTTTGCATCTATGCACAAAGAGTGTTTAACAAGGGCCAAGTCCAAGCCTAGCATCTGGTTGTACGACCAAGTGAAGATGTACTAGAACTTTGTGAAAGAAAACACAGATCAGTTTTATTCCTAATCAAGTCTCAATGTTCACGATGAAGAAAGGTTTCTTTTACCTTTCAATAGGTTGAGTAGTTTATGTCTTTCTTCAGGTCCTAACTTGGTTGATATGTACAATGGCCTCTTCTCTATTCCTTCCATGGCAATGTTGATTTCTTCCAACGGTTCTTCCACCACATCGATGGAATCTCGCATATGTTTCTGTCTCCTCTTTCTGTCCCTTTGATATTGGTGATATTTGTTTGGGTTATAGAATGTCCTCCTGGGATGAAATCATCACGATGTCCTTTTGCGAAGATTGATCAGTCAAATAGCTCTAGTTGAAACATTATGCACGGATATGTTCACATCGGAAAGTGCAATAGTTATTTCATTCAAGGTGCATGCACATAACCGTGGAGACATATAAGTATTGTATGTGCAGTCCAAGCGATGAGTACATGGTAGTTACGATCTTAGTAAAAGGTGCATGTACAGTAGTTATCCTGATAGCAAAGTCTTTTGATGGAAATAAATATCAAGTGCATTGATTTCAGAGAATGTAGTACAATTTTAGCAATTATAACATGATTTGCGACCAAACATAAAATCATAGCTCTGGGATGGCTTTCTTAGTCGTAGATATCTCACCATCCCCATACTCCTCGATGATGGTATAGTAGCTTTTCTCGTCGTCATTGGTCATCTGCACACATCTCGTCCTTTTCTTCTTCTCTAGCATAGCCGGGGGTTCACTCGTGAGGCTCGGCAACTGCACACCCTCCACCTTGGCTATCCTCCTCTCACCTTCGTCGGCCAGTTCAGTGTAGTAGATTGCATCCTGCAGGTGAGCCTTTGATCTATCGAAAGGAACACGAGTCGTTGGAATCCTTATCATGCATCCCCTATACTTGGCCTTGACGCATTGGTGATATGTTGATGGGACTAAAGTTAAACCGTGTATCAGAGGTCATCCCAATAGGGTGTGGTATGTGGTCCTTCTTGAGGTCACTTGAAACTCCTGTGTGACAGAAAACAGCCCTATTGTGACCAGAAACTCCATAGATCCCTCTATGACGAATGCGTTGCCATTGAAGTCTGTTACCTCCATGGGTAACCCTTTGACCATCTCTCTTTGGATATTCATTAACTTCAAGGTATGGATGGATATCAACTTCACGGAACTCGCAGGGTCAACCATGGATCTTCTCATCTCGAAGCCCCCCACCTTCGCTGTGACTTATAAGGGCTGGTTATGGTGGGGATCAGTGGCTAGCATATCATCCCTGTGTAAATTCCACGCTTATCCTGTCAAACCAGTGGGGTTCTAGTAGCCTTTTGAATGTCTCTACCAGTGCCCTAATGGCAAGTCTCCTCGTTGATGCAATGGCTCCTTGTTTACTCAAAAATTGTTGGAGCTCAGGGCTTTGCTCAAACCTTTGTATCAACATATCAGGGTGGTCTTGGCCCAGTGCTCCGACCAATTAATGATTCCCCCTTGTGTATGGGGGGGAGGGGGTTTGTTTCTACCTGTGTCAAGTCTCTTTTAACAAAATCATCTAATTTTATTTTCTGTACAAATAATCATCTCAATGAAAAATAGCCCATGAGGTCATGGTGCGGTGACTAATGGAAGTTACACAACCTTCCCCCATGTCGTTCCCTTTTGGAGTCAACCCCTGGTGGTGGCGGTGGCAGGTTGATAACTCAGTCTTCCACGAATTTATTCATTATCATTACTACTTCCTCCTTAGTGTAGGCAAAAGGAGGAGGGATCGGTAGGTTCCTTATTCCTTGGATATTGTTGCGATAATAGGGCTCTGTCTAGGCCCTCCAGTGTTGCAAGGCTTTTTGTCAATGACGTAGGCCTCATTCCTTTCGTACTGTCCCGGGGGCGGTGTAGACTAGGCCATAGTGTTCCTAACAGTGCATGTTATCCTCTCTGTGCACTTCCATAACTGGCTAAAGGTCTCAATCTCCACGTTCTCTATGCCTATCTTGTAGGCGGGTTGCATGCCTTACACGCATTGCTCGATGAAGCTTCTTTTAGTGACATGTTTGTCAAAAATGGAATGGGTCAATTTCTGAAATCTCATTACATAGGCCAAAAGATCTTCTCCTGTGAGCTGCTCTGTGTTGCGCAGGTCGGCCATCGTCAATCTCCGTTCTAAGGTAAACCATTTCAACAGGAACCACTTCTTTAGTTCCACCCATGAGTTAATACTGCCCGCACTCAGGTTGACAAACTAGGTATACGCTGGCCCAATCAGGGATTTGGAGAACTCTCTGACTTTCAAGTCTCTATCAAGAACAAAGGACCCTAGGACATCCTCAAATTTGTTCACGTGCTTCTGTGAGCTCCCTTTCTGCCCATCATATTGCAGCCACTGTTGGGGAGGAACATAGCCAATAGGATAAGGTTTATAGAGGATCCGGCCGGAATAGGGTTTTTGTAGGACAAGTGAGGCTTGGGCTTAGCTTTGGCTTTCCACATCTGCCCTTGGACGTACTCCTTTAATTTGTCATGGTTGAGCGGTGCCTCTATTACTAGGTTCTCCTGAGGAGCGACCCAAGACTGTCCAATGGTGGGTTGACTGGTTTACACAGGTATAGGATTGACCCTGGCGGGTTGTTCAGGTACAACGGGGTTTGAATTGGTGGAATAGTGGCTGGTGGGATAGAGGCAAGAGGAGCAGTGGGGGTAAAAGGGGATTGTTCAACTCTGGCTGACTGCTGAAGGAGGAGTTGTAGGGTGGCCCTCGTCACGACTTGCATCTACTCTAGACGGTCAAAACAAGCCTCAAACTTGTAAAACCTTGTTTGAAAGTATCTCAATATTGACCTGGTTTGTCAATTCCATGAACTGATCCCCAACCTCTGGGTTGACGTTTTGTTGGGTGTTGTCGTGCTTTTCGGGAATAGGGGAGAGGATGATCCTATGTACGGCCATCCTTCATGATCAAGGATCCAACTAGAGATTCTAATATAAGTGTGGTGGTGAGGCTATGTACGGAGATCTCCTTGAAGGACAAAGGAAGACTGGATGCAGGAGGTATGCTAAAGGCTAGGGCAAAATGTGAATGACAAGATGATCTCGTTATGAGTTGGACCCCTATTTATAGGGAGAGATCCTGAGATCCTAAAAGGAAGGATCCAAAAACATTTGATTCCCATTAGGAAAGGGAATATTGGATTCGTTGTTAGTTGTTAGGGAAAACTGCTAGGGTTTTTCCACGTGTCTTACGAGATATCTTTGGGACAAACTTTCCTTTCGCCCGAGGATTCTCATAATCTGCATGTGTTATTTCCTTTCGTGACCCATTTAACCGATGCGGCATGAATGCAATCATTATTTAGTTGGCGCGCCCTTATTAGGCCCATAGAGCGTCCCATCACGTGCATTTAAAAATGCTCATGCTTCTAGCATTTGTCCCTGGTCCGCAATAGTCCTACGCTTGTCACAATTCTGCAATAACTTTGAAGCCCATTGCAGATCCGTGCATGTGGAAAGCTCATCACAGGATCACGCATGTCTAAAACTCATCGCAAATCCACGGGTGTCCAAAGCTTATCGCAGGTTTACTCTGGTCAAACCTCATCGCAACCTGTTTTGGGTACGGGTTTGTCACAATCATGTGATGAACGCATCATAGATGTTCAATGAGTTGTGAACTCATCGCAAGCATCCATGTGGTATTAATTCAACACCTTCTATGCTTTCATGGTTTGAGCGACCACTATATACCTACAAGCCCGTTATCGTGGCTAAGGTTATCAAAGTCTTACTAGTCAAGCCAAGATACTTCATCATAGTTGGTACAATTGAGTTCCATCGTATTCGAATAAACTAAGTATTTTCACATGTAAAAAGGTTGAATTTCATCACATATGCGAAAGTTGAATGCTATCGCATTTGAGAAAATTAGGTGTCATCGCATGTGAAAAATTTTAAATTGCATCGCACACGCAAAAGTTAAATCCTGTCATATTTAAGAAAATTAGGTGGCATGCATGTGAAAAAGTTTAAATTGCATTGCACATGTGAAAGTTAAATCCTATCGCATTTGAGAAAATTAGGTGTCATCACATGTGAAAAAGTTTAAATTACATCACACACGTGAAAGTATTATCGCATTTTTAGAAATTTGAATATCCTCAGGTGTGGGAAGGTTAAGCTTCATCGCACATTGAGGCAGTAAAATATCATCACACTTTGTAGAAATATGAGGTCTCATCGTGTTTTGAGAAAATGAAATGTCCTCGCACATGCAAAAGATGGGTGCCATCTCCACCACGAGTTAATTAACATAACATCAAAGAGAGCTAAGTGGTATCACGTATGCAAAGGCTAGATTAGATTGCACCTGGTGCTGCCAGGATAATTCATTGCACTTCAAGGGTTTAAGTGCCAAGATGTTTTATCGTGCTCTATGTCAAAGCCTTCCTGGGGCTGCCATGGTGATTATACATATTCAAAGAGGTAATTTATTCAGTTTATTTCATCGTACCATGTATCTCCTATGCTCCCCCTTGGGTTGCCTGAAAAGAATGGTAAGATCCATCATATGGACGCCAAAAGGGTGCGGAATGGGTGGGCAAATTTCAAAAATTTCTTACCTTTCTTCCAACTGGGAATCATATTCCTTAAATTTAGAATACAGTATTCAAGGATCTGACTTGAACCAAAACCGAACCAAATCTGAACCAAAAGAGAAGGGAAGGGATATACCTGAAGATGACACAGTTCAGGTATTCATGCCCAAATTTCTTACATTTCTTTGGTGTTCACATCCAAAGAAACTCCCAAGAACTGCTCCCACTGAAGATGACACAGTGATAATGAAGCAGAACCAGCAGTGTTCTTCCCACGAACCAGGTCCTTCTAAAGAACTCGATGGAAGCAATGAGCACCACACACGATCAATATTTCAACAAAGATTGATATCAAGAACCTTTCTTGATCTTTCCCTCACAGAGAAAAATGAACTAGCAGTAGATGGCAGCTGAAACTGGAGGAGAAAGCTAGAGAAGAAGGTGGTGAATAGCTTTCTTCTCTCTAGGGTTTTCTCTGAGATCTTATCTCAGATTGCAGTGTGTTTTGCGAATCCCTTAGGGTTTGAATTCTTGTAATTCGAAATTAGGGGTTTTCTCCTACGTTCCCTAGTGATTAAGAAACCTCCTAATCTCATTAGGAGTTATCCTAATCCAAATCTGTATTTGGATAAGGAGTCTTCTTAATCCTATCTGCAGATTAGATCAGCCCACTCCTGATCCTATCAGGAGGTTACCAGATTCAAATCCTAATTTGAATTTGGTCTCCATGAGTGGATGGGGTTAAGAACCAATCCTTTTGGCTTGACATAACCTCAGATCCGCCCCTTTAAGTGACTGATGAAATCAGCCCAGTTCAAAATGGGCTTTAGGCCCAATATGCATCAAGTGCTCAATAGGCTTCCAAACTGCTGCCTAGTTGGGCTTCTTTGTATGGCATGGGACCCAAGCATTGATCTACACATCAGACACATGGGTTCGGCCCAGCCTTTGTTACAAGGCCCCGAATTCACTAGAAATCCCAATGAACCCCTTGAGCCCATCACATGGACTCTATTGCCCAACACTTACACTAAGTGGTCCCTGGGCCAAGTAATCTTATAAAAACCCAGGGGCTGTGGGCAGATGCATGATTAGCCCATCAGGTATAACCCTAAATGGTCTTACACTTAACCTCTCAACCCATAATGACCCAAACACTGCTCGACAGGAGAGGACCTCTCCCTCGACTGCAAGGCACAGTGTTGTACTCTCCTCTAAGATGGACCCTGGGGATTAAAACCCTTTTGCAAACGAGTTGAAACCGTACATATATATTATATCATTATAAATATATTTTGCAAAACAAAATTTCAATGGTTGAAATCGGCTGTCGACAGTCTTGGTTTCCATCAGAGAGAGTGCATCCTCGATCATTACCTCTGTTTGACAAATGGGCTGATCCTGTCACTATGATCACCCACTCAGATGGGTTCATGAACCATCCCAACATACCTAGGTTTTGACCCCCTCTAAGGATCTCACTAATTGGCATATCAAAGACAGCCCAATCCGCCACCTAGTGCAGTATCATAATCGAATCTAGGGGTCAGGTGTAATTTTCTAGTTTTGCCCACTCATCACCAAGGTCCAGGGCAATACTGGAAATCTAGTCCGGTTCAAGGTTTCAAGTTGAACCCTCACTGCATGTACCTCGGGTCTCATCCTAGCGACTGAGACAAGCCTCCCCAACCAACTTGGCGGCACATCAGTGGCAGCCTTATCAGGATAGGTCTCCCCAGACCGACCCACTGGCTGTGAACATTTTAAACTAACACGAGTCTCATTAAGTGTCCAGTTTAAGGGTCTTACACAGAAACATACCATACAACTTGAATCAAACATGCGCTTTATTTATTTACACTAAATGTCTAAAGTACATCAAAACTGATTGGAGCTAAGGGCATACAAACTGTCTAACATTGCCAGGGTATGTAAGACTGCGCCTGGGGTTGCTTGGGTCTATAAGATCACACCCGGGGTTGCCAGGGCCTTCCTAGGGTTGCCAGGATATGTAGTGTGTGGGGGGGGTGTGTGTGTGTATGTATAGTTGGCATAGTTAGAAAAGAATTTCATACAATTTGAGAGCAATAATATGTTCAAAATGTAACATGCTTTTATTCAAGAATAAGAATGTGTACAAAAAACTCATAGCATGCTCTGTTTTGAGTACAACATACTTTTCTTATACAAAAGACATATGACAAGCTTTTCTTTCAAGATTTCACAGATATAATTTACATCACTAATCATTATATGGTTTCAACCAGAGACCATTCACAATCTCATCTTGCTCATTTGTGTCTATAGTCTTCAATACATAATATTCAGTTGGGTAAGCTTCTTGAGTTATGTATGGTCCAACCCAGTTAGGTGCAAATTTTCTTATAGATTTACCCTACCTGACGTGGAGTGCTGTTTTAAGTACCTTGTTGCCCTCTTTGAATTTTCTGGGCTTCACTAGCTTGTTGAAGTTAGCAGCCATGATTTGTTTGTATTTGATTTGTTTCTGTAATGACTTCTCTCTTCCCTCTTCTATGCATTCTAACTTGTCACTAAGCAAACGGTCAATCTCCTTTGTTCAAAACTGCTTTTCGATTACGTAGCCTACTCAAACGGACACTGTTTATATCTATGCTGGTAGAACAGCTTCTTGGCTGTATACCAATGAGTAGGGTGTTGCTTGTGTGCTTTTTCTAATTGTTGTGTGATAAGCCCAAAGTGTTTTAGACAACTTTTCTGACTAGTCTTTTTGGTTTTCTACTACCATTTTACTCAGCATCTTCAGCAAGGTCTTATTGTTTACCTCTACTTGCCCATTCCCTTATGGGTATAGGTTGTAGATATGCATAGTCTTGCCCCATACTATCCCAACAAGTCCTAAGCTTCCTGGTTCTTTATGGATAACCCATTATCTATCAAAATCCTCATGGGGACCCTAGATTGGTGGACTATGTGTTGCCTAAGGAAGGTGGGTGTATTTTGCCTATTAGATCTACCCCATTTTGCCTATCTATTAAAATCCTCATGGGGATCCTGGATTGGTGGAAAAAGTCTGTGGCCACTATGATGAAACAGTATCCCTGGGAAGGTGGGTGTATTTTTCCTATTAAATCTACCCCCCAGGTGTGGAAAGGCCATGGTGTGGTTATGGGGTGGAGATTATTGGCTGGTCAATGTATCCTTTCAGCATGTACATGGCATTTGTGCCACCGTCATACATGCTTTTGGGTATCTTCCATCATTGTAGGCCAGTAGAAACCTAGGTGCAGGAGATGGGTGTTTAAGGCTAGCTGTCCCTAGTGTGGAGCTGGTTCAAAGCTATGAACTGCATTTAATGCTTCTTCTATTTCCTCACTGGCTAGGCATCACAGAGGTTTCTCGGTGTAAGACTTTATGTATAACACTCCGTCGTGAAGGTAGAACCTTTTGGCCTTTGCTAAGAGTTTTCTCTTTACAACTGGATCGGCAAGTGTGGTGTTGTTCTCAATGTATTCTATGTACATGGTTCTCCAATCTGCTTCACCAATTGTAAGGCATTCATTTTTGTCTGCTTTTGGAATGCACTTCTCATAGTCGTTCTGAATCTTGGCCACATCTGTTTTCATCTCTGGCCATTAGTACCCAAACCTTTGCAGTCTTCTGTATAGTGTGCTGGTTATATCTCCACAATAGGTTTTGTGGGTTTCGTTCAATACCACTTCTGCCTCTTTGGGCCCTAAGCATCTTGTCCTAACTCCATCTACCAATCTATGGTATAGTACCCTGTGCATCAATTTGTAGTGTCCTTCTGTCTTGAATCGCCTCTGTTGGGTTGTTCAGCTTCTGTATGACATCGTATCTCCAATCCTCTATTGTTATGTCATCCTTCTTTTCTACCTAGTGTCCCAATCTTTCTGTTGATGGTTCACAATGCATCTGGATGGTAATGTTGATTGGGGTTACACTCAGCTATATTTTTTATCCCAACATGGCTAAAGCATTGGCGTATCTATTTTTGGCTCTATTTTGATGCTCGTAGGTTACCTCTAGGTCCATGGTTAACCTTTGGATCAATGTCCTATACGTTAAGATTGCCAGTTCCTTAACTATGGTGCTGCTATCCATCTGCCCAATTACCAATTTAGAGTATCCTACCACTTTGACTTTCTTTGCTCTAGAGTCCTTTCAACCGTCAAGTCCAATACTAATGCCTCATACTCATCTATGTTATGTGAACAAGGGAACTACAATTTAAAGGAATAGGCTGAGGTGTCTCCAGCAGGCGAAGTCAGTGTGACTCTGGCTCCAGCTGAGGTGCTAGTACTACTTTCGTCGAAGGTCAAGGTTCATTCCCCATCTTCCACTACTGCGATGATGGGTAGTTCTCTAGGCACTTCTTCAAAAATGGAAAAATTGTCGTTGGTGGGAAAGGCAGCTAGGAGGTCTACAACCACTTAACACTTAATGGCTTTCGGTTGGGTTTACTCGATGTTGTATTCATTCAACTACATCATCATCCACTTGACCAATCTTCTTGAGAGTGGAGGTCTATCCATGAAGTATTTAATGGGATCACTCCTTGCGATCAACTTCACCTTTTGGCCTAGGATGTAATGTCTGAAATTCTATGTCGTGAATACTAACGTCAAACACTATTGTTCCATGTGGAAGTAATTCTTTTCAGCTGGTTTCAGAGTTCTACTGGCATAGTATACTGGACACTCAACGCCCTCATCATTGTCCTAGGCTAATAGGCACCCTATAGCCTTTGAGTTTGATGCGATGTACACCTTGAACTCACAGCCACTCTTACGTGGTGACATGGTTGGGGCATTGGCCAAGGTCTTTTTCAACTGGTTGAAGGCGTCTTGATGCTTGGCCGGGAATGAACCTTCCAAGGTAGGAGACTTTTCCTAGGAAGGTCTTCAGTTGAGACTTAGTGTTTGGAGGGGGAAGGTCTAGAATTGCTTTCACCTTGACCTCATCTGGATGGATTCTAGTCTGATCTACTATGTAGACTAGGGACTTTCCAGATTGTACTCCAAATGCGCATTTCAAAGGATTGAGCCTCAGGTTGAATGCTCTATATCTATCAAAGACTTTTCTAAGCACTTCAGAGTGTTCTTCTCTTTTCTTTTCTTTGACCACTATTTCGTCTACGTAGCACTTTATCTCCTTGTGCATCATGTCATGAAATACACTCACCATTGCCCTTTGGTATGTGGCTCCGAAATTCTTTAGGCCAAACAACATCATCTTGTAATAGAAATTCCTTATTGGAGGTCAGAATGTTATATGTGGTGCATCTACAAGGTCCATAAAGATCTAATTGTATCCACTATAGGCATCTAAGAGGGAGAATAGTTGGTTTCCCGCCGTTGAGTTTATTAGGATATCCATGTTTCGTAGAGCACCTTTGGGGCAGGATCTATTCAAGTCTCTAAAATCGACACAACACCTAGGGTAGTGGTGGGAAATGTTAGTGTGCTTGTTTTGTTTTGATAACCGAAAGCTAGTGTTCTAGAGTTTGAATATTAACTTGAGTTGTCCATTCTTCTTTTTAACTGGAACCATGTTGGCTAACCATTGTGGATGTGCGACGGGCTAGATGAAACCTACTTTCAGAAGTCGTTTGAGTTCCTCCTTTATTTTTAGTTATTTTCATTTTAAAGATCCCCTATGGTTGTTTCACTGGTTTGAATTTTGGATCTATGTACAAAGAATGCTTGACAAGAGCCAAATCCAATCCTGGCATCTAGTCATATGACCAAGCAAAGACATCTTGGGACTTTGTGAAAGAAAACATTGATTAGTTTTGTTTCTAACGAAAGCCTAATGTTTGCGATGAGGAAATGTTTTTGTACCTTTTATTAGGTCGAGTAATTTTTGTTTCTCTTCAGATCCAAACTTGGTTGAGATATTTAATGGTCTCTTCTCTGCTCCTTCTGCAGCCATATTTATTTCTTCTAGTGGCTCTTCTACGGCATCAACAGAATCTTGCATATGTTTGGGAGGCATGTGGACCTCATCGTAATATTCTATGGTTTCTTCTTTTTGCCCTTGTTATTTCGGGTGGATTGTTAGTATCTTTGGTTTTGTTGTTAATTGCACATATTTGTTTGGTATGTCGTACCTTTTATTCTAATGGATTCCATTTGGATTGTTCACTGTCTTTCTGCGATGAGATCATCGCAATGTCCATTTGTGAAGATGGTACGACGAAATAGTTTTGGTTGAAACATCATTCAAAATGAGCACACTTATGGAGGTATATACATATTGGGGAGTGCAATAATCATTCTCATTCAAGAGGTAGATGTACACACAATACCTATTTGATTTTTAGCAGAAGATGCATGTGTACAGTGATGGAGATATATGAGTATTATATATGCACAGTGATAATTTGGTTCAAGCGGTAAGTGTATGGAAGTTTTTTATTTCAGCAAAAGATGCATGTACAGTGTGGTTGATTTGAACTTGGTGATAGCAATATAGCCTGAAGTAAGTATTTGATGATGTTCATAGAGAAAATATCAAAGTCATACCTCGGGAATGGATTTCTTGGAAGTTGGCACACAGTTGTCCTCGTATTCCTCGACGGTAGTGTAGTAGCTTCTTCCATCATCATCTATAACTTGGACACACCTCGTTCTCTTCTTCCCCTCCAGTGTGACAGGGGGTTCATTCACAAGGTTCGACAGCTACATGCCTTCTACCTTGGCCACTCTCATTTCACCTTCATTAGCCAGCTCAGTATGATAAATCGCATCCTATAGGTGAGTCTATGTCTTGTTGAAAGGGACGCGAGCCGCTGGGATTCCCTCTATGTTTCGCCTTGATGCATTAATGGTACATTGATGGGACCAAGGCCAGACCATGTATCAGTGAACGCCCTAACAAGGTGTGGTATGCTGTTCAGCCTGAGATCACCCAAAACTCCTGAGTGATGGTGAACTATCACAACTGGAAACTCAATGGACCCCTCTGTGATAGACGCATTGTCGTTAAAGTCCATGACTTCCATGGGCAATCCTTTTGTTGTCTCCTTCTGAATGTTCATCAATTTTAAGGTATGGATGGAGATCAGATTCACAAAGCTACATGGGTCAACCATGGATCGCCTCATCTCATAGCCCCTTATCTTTGCAGTGATGTACAAGGGTTAGTTGTGATGGGGGTCTGTAGCTAAAATATCATCCTGGGTGAATTCCATGTGTGATTTGTTAGACCGATGGGGTTCTAACGGTCTTTTGAATGTCTTCGCCAGCACCCTGATGGAAAGCCTCCTTGTTGAGGCGCTGGCCCCCTGTTTGGTGAAGAATTGCTACAACTTAGTGCTCTGCTCAAATATTTGTATTATCATATCTGGGTGATTTTGCCCTGGCATTCTGACTACGTTGTTGCTTCCTCCTTGGGTGTGTGCGGGGAGGGGATTCATGTCAACCTAGGCTGATTTTCTCTTGACAAAATCATCAAGCTTCACCTTCTGCACGAATAATCACTGAAGTGAGAAATAATCCATCAAGTCATGATGCGGTAATTGCTAAAAATTACACCACCTCCCTTCGTGCCTTTCCTTCTCCGTGTCGACCCCTGCCGGTGGTGGTGGTAGGTTGGTGACACAATCTTCCATAAGATTGTTCACTATCATGATAAATTCTTCGGTGCAGGTGAAGGGAGGGGGAACTAGTGGCAGCACACCATTTCTTCTGCCTTGGTTACTACTACGATAGTAGGGCCCCTGCCTAGGCCCTCCAGTCTTGCGAGGCTTCCTATCAACAACATAGGCCTCATTCTTTTCGTATTGGCCTATGATTGATGTAGACTGGGATGTAGTACTCTTGACAGTATGCATCATCCTCTTTATGCACTTCCATAGTTGGCTGAAGGTCTCAATCTCCACATTCTCTATGCCTATCCTGTAAGCAAGTTGCATGCCTTGTACACATTGTTCAACGAAGCTTTTCTCAATGACATGTTCATCGAAGACCGAGTGGGTCAGTTTCTAAAACCTCATGACATAGGCTAAGAGGTCCTCCCTTGCGCACTGCTATGCATTACGCAGGTCTGGCATTGTTAGTCTTTGTTCTAGGGTGAACCATTTAAATAGGAATCTCTTCACTAGCTCTGCCCACGAGTTTATGTTGCCCACAGTTAGGTTGACAAACCAGGTGTAAGCTAGTCCGATCAAAGATTTAGAAAACTCCTTGACTTGCAAATCTCCATCAAGGGCAAAAGATCCTAGAACATCCTCAAACTTATTTACGTGCTCTTGTAGGCTCTTTTTCTGCCCATTGTACTGTGGCCACTGTTGAGGAGGGACGTAACCAGTGGGGTAAGGTTTATACAGGATCCGGTCAGAATAGGGTTTTTGGAGGACAAGAGAGGTTTGGGCTCTATTTTGGTTTTCAACCATCAACCCCTGAACATATTCCTTTAGTTCGTCACGGCTGAATAGTGCTTCTATCACTGGGTTGGTTCAAGGCAGTTCAACGGTGGGTTGGTTGGTTTGCACCAGCACAAGGCTGGCTCCAATAGGCCACTCGGGGATAGTAGAGTTCTAATTGACGAACTGGTGACTAGCGGGGATGAATGCTGAGGGAGCGATTGGGGTGAAAGGTGATCATTCGGTCCTGGTCGACTGCTGGAGAAGGTGTTGTAGGGTGATCCGCATCTCTTTCTTCATCTGTTCTAATCGGTCGAAACGGGATTCAAACTCATAGACTTTATTTGACAATACCTTAATGTCAACTTGTTTGGCCGACTCCATACCAACTTGATCTCCAGTCTCTAGGTTGACGTTCTCTTGGTCGTTGATGGATTCTTCTAGGATGGGAGAAAGGTTAATCCTACGAGTGGCCATCCTCTATGATCAAGGAAGAACCAAAAATTCTAATGTGAGTGAGGTGGTTAGGCTACGTACAGGGGTCTCCTTGAAGGACAAAGGAAAGCCGAATGTAGGAGGTAGGCTAAAGGCTAGGGCGAATGAAGTGATAGAATTATTATCCCGCTATGAGTTAGACCTCTATTTATAGGGAGAGATCCGAGGTCCCAAAAGGAATGAGCCAAAAGTGTTTGATTCCCATTAGGAAAGGGAATCTTGGATTTGGTGTTAGTTTATAGGGAACACTGTTAAGTTTTCGCCACGTGTCTTATGAGATATCTCAAGGATAAACTTTCCTTTCATCTGAGGATGCTCATAATACACGTGTGCTACTTTCTTTCATGATCCTCTTAAACCGACGTGGTGTGGGTGACATCACTACTTCTCTCGCATGTCCACTTTAGGCCCATGGGACTTCCTATCACACACGTTATTAATGATACATGTGCTTCTTTCATTTAATTCTATCCCATGACGAGCTTGCACTCATCGCGGTTGTGCGATGGTGTTAAGCTCATCACAAATTCGCACGAGTCTAAAGTTCATCGCAACATGTTCTGAGTCAAGAGTTCATTGCAAGTGTGAAGAGGAAAGCAGGCAACACTACTAATCTTAACTTCGAGACTTAGAGCAATCTAGATCTAGTTGACTTTCCGTAACACAGGTCTAGAACCTCTTGTAATTTTTTAATTTTGAAGGTGAAAACTTTTGAGGGAATTTAAGAAAACGAAATGAAGGGTATTGAAAACATTTGATGATGATTATTGAGAAAATATGAATGACGGAAAGGATACTTAGCCAAACATGTATACACATTTGGCATGCTACGGAATTTACTTGAATTTTGTACCACAACAAAGGTAAACCAAATTGCTTTGTATTATTAATTGGTTTCATGGAAGGCAGATTTTGTTAATGCCTTGTGGTTCCACAAGGACTAAGGAATTCCAAACTCCCAACTAATCAAAGTATTAGATCAGAAAATTAACTTAACAAAACAAATAAATTTAATGATTAAGCAAAGAAAGGATTTATGGAGATGTCTATGCAAATGTACAAACTAATGAAGTAGTTCATTTTTTTTCCAAATTCTACTTACTCTAAATCGATCAATTCAAACAAATTTATAGTTAAATCTATGTTATAAAGGATTGGGTCCTCGTCACTAGTTAATCGTCTTGCAATTCCTTGAGCTTGGATTCAAGGCAAAGCCTAGTTAGCTCAAATTGCAGCATACACACTATAGATCAAAGAAAGACATTTTCATTCTTATCTATTAATTGTTTCCAAGATTAATAGTTCTTAATATTCAAAAAGATTGTTGAATGCAAAGTTAGGCTTGAATTATGTGCATGTCTAATATAGTCAAGAGAAAACAACAATAAAAAAACTATATACAACATCTTGCAACTCAAACCCTATTAGAATCTAATTCCATCTCTAAGAGATGTGGCTAGTATTTTCTTTTGGAGCAAAGCCCTAATTGACAATAAAAGCTCAACTTGAAGAACTCATTCAAATATGCTGCAACTCAAAATCATATTAGTTGCATTGATAGATTTCAGCAAGTATCTTCTTCATTTTATCCAAATAATTCCAAAAATATTTCTCCCCGATCCATTCAAGAAATGAACAAAAGGAGCGACATGCTAAAAATTAACTGAATTAGTGTATTACAACTTATAAGCAATGCTACTATGATCGATAGCAATGCTACTATATAAGATACAAAAAATGATAGTAAAATTATTCTTGTGATAATGTAAATACCATTGAGTACTTATTGAATCAAAAGAGATAGATAATATCAATTGAAGATGGAAAGGATGTTCTTCAATGATGAATTGGTCAATCCGATTTTCATTTTCCTATGGTTGCCAACGCTGGTTGGTGTTGTCTAGTGGAGAAGACAAAATGTGAAGAGGAAGATGCATGGGGGAGGAAAACCCTACTCAATTCATGCCTTTTATATAGTAGTAGTCGCCTTTCTACCACCTAAAAAACAGTCATAAAATTAATATTTCTTGTAGTGACATTTGAAGCTAAAGGTCTTTAGATTGAAAGACAACATACTTACCAATACATCATGCTTTGGTGACTTTTCTTTGTTACTTGAGTTCCAATAAAACACTAAAATATTATTATCATCATCATCATTTGAAATTGCCACGCGCAATGCACGCACACACACAGATATATATATTCAACAAAAATTTTCTTCTTTGGATGTGTCTAAGCGGTAGTTACTTACATCTATACTACTTTAAAAAGTACAAAAATCCTCAAGAATATTTCTGGAATTTTGTGATGACAATACTTACCCCTCTATATTTAAATTTATTGATAAAAAATGAGGCCAAATAGGGTAATTAGTTATTGATATTAAATGAGTTGAAAAGAGTTAATTTTAAGATATTCAATGCATTCAATTATTTCTCATTAAATTCAATATTTAAGGTATTAATTTGTATTCACCTTCATTGAATCATATATTTAAGGTTTTCTTTATTTCTTCTCATCATTAAACTCTATAATTAATAGATACATAAATAAATTAACAATTTCAATAACATAAAAACTTATACTTTTAAAATCTACTTAGAAAAAATAGTGTTTTCATCTACGTGGTGGTAAGAAATTAAACCATTTGGGTCAAATGGGTAAATCCATGTTGCCACAATTAAATAATAAAATGAAAAAAATATAGAAATTAAAAATATGGGAATGTTTTTAACATCATATATTTGACATATTAAACAATAATAAATATGATAAACAATGTTTTAAAAACCGACCTGAAAGCCAACCCGCTTTTGCCTTCAGGTCATAGGTCACCAGTTCAACTGTGAATTTCAAATGAGTCAAATTGCTCTGCGTCAAAACTATGTGTGTGTGTGTGTGTGTAAAAATATATATTTTATCAATAAATAGTATAATTATGTTTTACATATAGCATAGTTATGTTTTACATATATTTTATAATTATGTTTTACATATATTACATACAATATATGTATTATGTTACATTTATTTATATATTTTTTAATTCCGTTTTAATTTTTTTATCTATAAAAATATTAAAAATTGCAATTTAGGGCCAAAAAATAGGTTTTTTTCGTGAAAATAGAAAGGCAAGGCTCATAATACCCTTGGGATGTATAGATCTTGAAAAGTTCCTAAAAAAAAAAAGATAAACCCCAATCGAACATCGGAGTGCAAAGTTATGACTTCCAAAAGTTTGCACATAATTAAGTGCACGACCTACGACTTGGTTACTGGGTCAAATAGGTCAGTGGTTGAACCGCCCAAGTTAGATAGTTTTTAATCAAAAGTGGAGAGTTTCAACAAAACAAAACCTAGAATCAAGGCCGAGTGATGGTTCGAATGGTTCAATCGAGCAAGTCAACAATAAGTTGAAAACATTGATTATAAATAAGAAATGTTTTAGATATATTTTTCTCATCATTAAATTCTACTAACTAAATCCAGAACATTAATTTTAATAATATAAACATAAATATTTTGAAAAATAATTTGGAAACAAAACCATTTTCTTCCCTCTCGGTGATGGGTAAGCAATTCAACCATTTGGGGTTAAATTCGTTAATAAATAATGCCATAAATAAATAATAAAATATTAAAGTAAATAAAATATATAATACAAAAAAAGAATTGGCATGTCCTTAATATTTATATATTCATTATACTGAACAAAAATAAGTATGAAATGTAAGAAGTGTTTTTGTAAATGATGAAAATAGAATGCCAAAATTAAAATCGACGTAGAAATGAAATGATGTCATTGTCAAATAATAAAATTTTAAAAAATAGAAAATACAAAGAATCACAAAAATAAATATTATACATAAGATATAATTTTATCAATAATGGAAATGTAATACAAAATTTAATGTCAACCTAGAAATCAAACTATTTTTCTTTTTGGGTTGTGGGTTAGTCGTTTAGGTCAAATGGATTAATCGGTGATATAATAGTAAAATAATAAATACTTAAAAATAATAAAAAAGTACAAGTAATCAAAAGAATATATAAAAATATATATTAATTATGTCAAACAAAAATTGTGTGATAAGTAAAAATTATGTATGTAATATAGATGAAATGTATAATTGAAAACTGATCTGAAAGCAAAACTATTTTCTTATTTAAATAGTGGGTCATTGGCCCAACTTTTCAAAGAAATTCATGATGTCATAATTGAATAATAAATATTAAAAAAAGATAAAACACAAAACATAAAAAAGTACAGAGTTTTGTCAAAGACATTTCAAAACATTTCTAATGTTATATAATCATCACATTAAATATAAATTATTTTTATTTAAGATAGAAATGGAATACAAACTTTAGTAGTAGTAGTAGTAGTAGTAGTAATAATAATAATAATAATTGTTATTGTAATTTAAAATTTCTACAAGTGCACATTTAGTACAAGTATTTAGGTTTATTTTAAACATATTGTTATTTTTATTAATTTTCAATTTCTATACTAACTATGATATATCTAAAATTAAAGTAATTAATATGAAAAAAATTCATAGTGCTTAATTACTAGTTGAAAAGAAAAATAAAAGCAAAAATTCATTTCAAATATAGGATTTATAAAGTAAGGTGTTTTTTCCTTAAAAAGGTAAAGTATTATTTAAAAATAAAACTTGATTTAATCTATTAATTTAAATTTAAAATTCCATATTAGTACCTTGTACTTTAGGGGTAGTGTCAAGTTGGTACCCGAACTTCAAATCATGCCATTGTAGTATCTAAACTTCCAAAAATTGTCAATTTAGTCCCTATTGTTAACAATCCATCAATTATCTTACCACGTGACGACATGTGCAACTTAAAATTTTTGAAAAGATCAAAATTACCCTTGAAAATAAAACACTATTCATTATCTTTTACCTTAAGACTGAACCATAATAGACACTGAGCCACAATTGGATTGTCTTGATAAGAGAACAAAGAACGTGAACTAATGAATTTGAACCCTTGAACACTAGTGCGCGTACAGTTGTACCCATCAACACTTGACCCACAAACATGTCTTTGTTGAAGCGAACCAAAGTAGCCATAGCGAGAGTTAATTGCTCTCGGATCCGCTTGGAACACTTGGAGTCACAGAGAACACATTCAAGCTTCGAGAAGACCTTCGATTTAAGAAGCGAGTCTTGTAAATCTCCATTGAAGCCCTGAGACACCCAACTGTCAAACTGAATCAAGAACTTAATCTTATTTTCCTCGATGACGGGCCCATGTAGGGAAATTCCCGAGATTCTCTATCCAAACTTGGATCTCGTTCTCGATGGAGCCAGCAATCCAAGAGATATCATACGTGGAGAATCAGTGATGGAAGAAAGACTGGAGACTATAGCCTTGTGGTTGTTGGAGATTGTCAACGAGGGTTTTGAGGTTGGAGAGGTCCTAGATCTCATTCTCGATGGAGCCAACAATCCGAGAGATCTCATGGTTGGAGACCATTGTGGCGGAGGAAAATACTGGAGACTGTAGCCTTGTGGTCGTTGGAGATTATTGACGAGGGTTTTGAGGTTGGAGAGATGACAGGAGAGCCTTGACAAATTTGGATCGCTAGATAGGATGTTGTCGTCCTCGGTTTCAAGCTCTAGTAGAGCTTTAATGGTGGATGCATCTTTTCCCAAACTTGGCCTCTTTTTAAGATCGTTTGAAGCTTGTTTCATGGGCTTCTAACACTTTCAACACTTGTTCGTTGTCTTTCTTACTAGTTTCCCCTATAATCGCTCTCAACTTCGAAGCTCTGAGATAGAAAAAATGGAGGAAAATTTTCTTCATTACAATCTCTAATAATAAGCCCAACGACTACTCTTTCATATGGCAGGACCAAACCTTCCACTTCTTCTCTACGTCAAAAGTGTAAATTGAACATACCTCCCCACATCTTCTGTTGGAAAAAATGGGGTCACTGAAAACTTTGGAGGAGAAGCTTTGAGGCGCGTTTGAAAACACTGTCTTTAGAACGCTATTTGCTCCCACTCAGTTTTACTGAGTTTGTTGTTGGGTTACAGGAAAATTCGTTCTCAGAATACAACAGAGCCTTGGGCAAGAATCTGCAACCAGCAAACATTGTGACTGTTTAAAATGTAGTTAACAATTAATGACTATTAAGTTTGAATTGTGCTTCTTGATCACACCCGACCAAATCGTGACCGTTGATCTAATTGACCAATCAAACCCATTGGATTTAATCTCTTATGAGATTAAAATCCAACATCTTCTTTTCCGGGTTAAATGTGCAAATGACACCAAAGGTCTTCTCCAATACGAAGAATTTGCCCTTGGAGACAATGATCAAGAGCTAGGTGGTGGCAGTAGAGCCCATGAGGATGGCATGCATGGGTTGGTACATCTTCCACTTGCGTGAATTAAGGTTGTACATCTTCATGGTGAGTGGGGCATCTTCAAATTCAGAGGTGCCACCGGCAACAACGATGTAGGACCTAATAATTGCAACTAGAGTCGTTGAAATGGAGGGGGTGGTTAGAGATCCGATATGAATAAGAAGAAAATTAGATGATAGATGAAGGCTACTTTGGTCCTTTTATATGATACTTAACATCCGTTAATAGTTTTGGACCAACTTGACAGTTTTTGAAAGTTTAAGTGTTGCAATAATACAATTTGAAGTTCAGGTACTAACTTGATGCTACCTCTAAAATATAGGTACTAATGTAGAATTTTCCCTAAATTAAATAACAAATCCATACAAAAAAATCAACTAAAATAATAGCCTCAATTTAAAAACATGAAAAATGGGTGTAAAACAAAATTTGTTAGAATAAATAAATAAAAAAATAAAGGACTTTTTGCATAAAAAATAACCAAGTTTGTTCAGTTTACATATTCAGGCATGTTTAAAGAAAATTAATTGCAAAAATGGTGAGAGGGAAGAAAATGTTTTTGTTAAGACCAAATTGCCCCCGATTTAAAAGATATATCGTTTTCCCCTCTTCTGCACTTCTCTCTCTAAACTTTAAAGCACGCTTTGCCTTCCTCAGCCCTCCATTCAAGAATGAAAAATCAAGAAAAAGACATATCTTTTTGAATAATATTTTCAAAGAAAACTTTCATTTCTGGTGAATGCAATCTGAGTACAAAATAAAAAAATCATACTAAATCCGGCGTTGAGCTTGGGAGGCCTTCTAAAATACACAGGAAATGCTTAGCAGGGTGTCCAGGCATTGGTTCTCCACTGCTTCATCTCATCCATGGCTCTTCGTGGGCTTAGGCAACCCCGGCGAGAAATACCAAGGAACAAGACATAATGTGGGTTTTTTATGGTTGTTTATCTTGAAATCCTAATTCCGCCATTTAAACCCATAATTTCCCTATCTCTGTCTGAATCAACAATGGCCAAACACAGGTAGGGTTCGAGATGATCGATGCGTGTGCAAAATCACTAGGGATTTCAGTGGACACTGTTCACTGCAAAGCTCTCTTTGGACAAGGTTTGTTTAATACCTTTTTTTTTTTTTCATTAGTTGATGTTTACATTAAGAAATTTCAGTTTCACTATATTGTTCAGTCTGTATTGTTAATCTGGAGCTTTTATTCGTTCAGGTTACGTCGGCGATATTCCAATTTTCCTTGCAAAGCCGCAGACATACATGAATTTGAGCGGTGAATCTGTGAGCAGTCATTTGTTTATATTACTTTTCTACATTATTCGTTTTTCAATTGCCATGACCCACTTGCCCACAAACTGCTTGCTTGGCCAACCGAGACCTGCGTTTGGCTATTCGTTTCCACAGACAAGTTGCTAAAAATGGTTGCCGAAATTTTAATTATTTGACTTATGGGTTCGTCTCCCGTGATTCCAAAGAACAAAATAATGCCAAGAGCATGAAGTTCTTGTTATCCTTATGAGGTTGGCTGTTAGTTTCTATCATTATGCCTACAAGGGTTTTAATTCCTAAGTTTATGGATGTTTTTAGTAAAACGTTCTTGTCCAACAGGAAATCTTTCCAACAAGAAATCTTGCTACTTATCAAAAAAAAAAGGAATCTTTCTGTATATTTCAGTGTCTTGGGAAGTTTTTTTGGGTACTGACAGTTCTTCCTGCGTTGGAAAGCAAAAGTGTGGAATGTGAAATTCTCATTGATGGTAAACTGAGTATTTTTACCACAAATAGAAGGTTGCAGCCTTTCCCAAATTTGCAAAAGGCTTATTGTCAATTTTCTCGTTGATCTTATGGAAAGGACTGTGTTTATATTAATTGCATATGGTTATTCTTCTTTTGTCACTTCAACATAGAAGGGTGGGACACTGAGTTGCCTAAGGAAACCTTTAAAAAGTGGCTAGGGATTAATGGGGGGAAAGAAAGCAAAAATTATGTGGAGTTGTGTGCCTTTTGCAGTCTGTTGGAGGTGTGGGAAGAAAGTAATTGAAGAATCCTTAATAACAAAGAGAGGAAGAAGGATTGATTATGTGCTGCTATTGGTTCAAGGCTGGTGGATTGGATGCTTTTTCATCCACAGTTTAAAGATTCTAAGAGAGAAGACTTTGGTTCTGATTTTTGGATTTCATCGAGTCTTTGATTAGTTGAAGCAAGAGCACTTGTTTTTGTTTGTTTATCTTCCCTTTTTGTTTTGTTATATGTTCCTTTGTATTTGCGGGTGATGCCTTGTTTTTTTGGAAGGTAAATAAAGAGGAAAATATATTGAAAGAAAATGATGAGAACACAATTGAACCCAAGGCCAAGGGGGTTGATCCATATACACCTCCTCCTGAAGATCACTATGAAGGAAGGCATTCTTGATGTCAAGCTGAAATAAGGGTCAGTTAAAGTGAGTAGTAAGGAGATAATCACTTGTACAAAGCTCATCTTGGCAATTGGAGAGAAGGTTCTTGAGTAGTCAACACCATAGGTTTGTGTGTAACCTTTTTTCCACCAGTCGTGCTTTAAATCATTTAATGTTACCATCTTGTCGATGTTTAATTGTATATACCCATCGACAACAAACTGCTTGCTTCCCCGGAGGAAAGGAGGTGAGATCCCAAGTATAGTTAGATTGGAAAGCATGGAATTCTTCATCCATTGCCTTCTTCTAGTTAGGAGAAGTAAGGGTATCCTGGATTGAACAAGGAATCGAAACAAAAGAAAGGAGAGAAACAAACTTCTGATGGAAAGGAGATAAGTGAGTTAGTGAGCGAAGGAAACATAACGAAAAATAGGATGATTAATACAAGCACGCTTACCCTTACGAAGGTCAATGGGAAGATCAAGATCTGACTATGGAGGATTTGTTGACGGTAAAGCCGTTGGAGGTGTATCATAAACTAGAGGTGGATATATTGGCTCTCATTCTTGTCTAGAGTACGCTCTGTGAATCATGGTCATAGAGGCTCCTGTGAAGTAGGAAGAGGGATAAATACATTACCTAAAGTAGAAGGAAGAGGAACAGAGGGAGAGGGTTCTTGTTTGGAAAAGTAAGGCAAACTCTCAAAGAATGTAACATTGGGAACAACAAAGGCCTTGGGAGATTTGGATCATAACACTTATACCCCTTTTGTGCATGAGAATAACCAAGAAAAACACATTTGATGGCACAAGAGTCAAGTTTATCATGGTTAGGACCCAACTTGTGGACAAAACAGACAACCAAAAACACAAAGAGGAAGAGAGAAAGGAGAAACCCAGGGAAATAAAATAGAAAAAGGAGACTTTCCATCAAGAACAGATGAAGGCATGCGGTTGATTAGAAAACATGAGGTGAGAACAACATCACTCTAGTATGTCTTAGGTATAGACATTTGAATCAACAAAGCATGAGTTGTTTCAATTACATGACAATTTTTCCGTTCAGCCACACCATTTTGTTGAGGTGTGTGAGAACAGGAGGATTGGTGTATAATACCATGAGTGTCAAAATAGGTTTAAAAATCCCCAAGAAAATATTCTTTAGCATTATTTGAACAAAATACTTTGATACACACACCAGATTGATTTTGCATTTTATCATGAAAGCAATGAAATATAGAAGACGGGTCAAAATGATTTTTCATTAAATAAATCCATGTCATTCTTGAATAATCATCAATGAAGGAAAATATTTAAATCCATTATAAGATGACATTCGACTAGGACCCCAAACATCTAAGTAAACAAGCACAAAAGGATGCAGGACTCTTTTATCTTCCCTTTGAACACAATAAACTCTATGATGTTTATTCAATTGACATGACTCACACTCCAACTGAGATATTGACTCTAAAGTAGGAACTAATTTCTGTAAAATACAGAGAGAGGGATGACTCAAGCGACAATGCCATTGATGAGTAAATGATGAGTGGAGAGCCTTTTGTGGACCATTGCCATTCAGGTAGTACAATCCTCTAGCTTCACAACTGCCACTAATTGTCTTTCCTGTCTGGAGATCTTGAAACACATAATATGAGGGATAACAGGTTATTGAGCAATGGAGTGACTGAGTAAGCTTACTTATAGACAAAAGACTAAGAGGAAATTGGCACATAGAAAACAGAATTCAAATTGATGTCAGAACTAAGAGATGCATTACCAGTACCAAAAACAGGGGAAGAAGTTCCATTAGCTAAGGTTACGGTTTGAGATATGGAGGGAGAAGACAAGGACATAAACATGTCTGGAGATTCATTCATATGATCTGAAGCTCTAAAGTCAATTATCTAAGAATTACATTTAGAATTGGAGACAAGACAGGCTGTACCTGATTGTGCAAGGGTGGCAGTTGTGCCGGAAGAAGACAGGTGAAGTCTTTCATACTCTTCACGGGTGATAGAGACCAAATCCTTGTCCTTACCCACTCTTGAAAGAGGTACCTTCTCAGTAGAAATTTTGTTACCACTATCACATCCCGCAATGGCATGATTAGCTCAAGAAGATAGTGGGCCAGTAAGTCATGGCGAAAGTTAACAGTATGTCCCTCACGACCACAACGAGAGCACTCTCAGACTAGGCCTGGACCATTACTTCTACCACCACCTTCATACCAGTTGACACCCTTCCACCACTTCGGCCACCTTTAAGCCCATGACTCACTCCTCTAATAACTCCTCTACCATGCGTATTCCTACCTCCATCACCTCCTCTAATAGTTGCCAAGGTAGACCTCTCTGGCATGGAAATGTTGTCATTATGTGGGTTTGAGGCTCTCCGGATGTGAGAAAACACTTCAGAGAGAGATGGGAGGTCGCTACTGCCTAAAATCTGAGCCCTCACTGGTTCAAATTCACTCCTCAAGCTGGATAAGAACCTTGCAATATCCAGATGTTCCCATTGTTCTTGTTGAAAAAATTTAACTCATTTCTCAGATTCTTCAATGCAGCCTAATATTCCTCCACACTCTTATCACTCTGCTGGAGAGTGAATTAGTCATAATACAACTGATATATCCTCGTCACATTATCTTGACCTAAATACAGTTGCTTCTGGACACTTACTGTACTATCTTCGAACACAAGGAAGAACACCCACAATCTACCACATTCTAACCTGAACCACTTCTGGACTTTACATACTCAAAACTGATCTTCTTCCACACCACCACAGTCCATTCAATCACCACAAACAAGCCTTCAACTGCCGCACCAAATGAAGCACTAACCACTGGTCCTTCGAATTGCCGAATAGGGGACCTCTACAAAACCATGGAAAACTCACCAGCTGTCACGGTTGGAGGCATAGAGGCCTTCTTTCCTACAGGGTGATCAGTTCTTTATGGTCTCTTTCTCTCCCCTTGCTGAATAGAAGATGTTCTCTACTTGAAGGAAATAAAAATGAGAAAAGAAGAGAAGGAAGTCAAGAAAAGTGTGTGGTCAGAAGAGAAAGGAGTTAGAAATGGTGAAGAAGAAAGGAGGAAGAAAAGAAGGGTTTTCTTAGTTAGAGAACTCAGGAGTTTCATCCTCTCTCTATCGACCGTTTGTTTCATTAAGCTCTAATAATTGTAAAATTAATTCTGCCCTTATAAATAACATGAGACAAACCAAACATATAACAAGAGAGAAAAAAAGACTAAAATACCCCCACTGGCTAGACTTTAACACCGTTCAAGGAACCTGAAGCACCAAGGGAAACTCCTTGTGAAGCTCCATCCTCTTGAACTGTTTGTATTCCATCTTGTGGCCTGCATTCCACATAGCAGCTTCAATGGAAGTTGTAAGCCAGATACAGTAGAATCTACCATTGGAGAACACTTCTATTTTCCTTGGAATCTTTTCAGGCTTCACACCCATCAACAGAACTGCTGCTGAAATCAAGTCTAGCAAAAAAAAAAAAAGTTCTCAAACCACCTCCACAAGCTTTAGCAATCAACTCAAAGGCTGATTGCTACCACAGGTGAAAAGGCAGACCCAAAATGCTCAAAATGATGCCATCATTGCACTGCACAATCTTTGTGTTAGAGCTTGGACACCAATATGAAATTAAAACCTGAACAAGCTCAGTTTGGAATGAAGAAGCAGCAAGATCAATCTCCTCATACAAAAAGTCCAGTAATGCTTTGTTCTTGTCAAAAGTTGTTAGCATTAGCGAACCTTTTAGTTTCAAAAAGTCACTGACCACAGCTCCAATTCACGCCAATCTTCAACCTTCTCTTTTGTTGCAACCACAAATCTGCTTTCCAGACGTTCTTTCCTTCTGTTGATAACCAATTTGACATCTCCCATATTACCTGTCACTGTCACCTTCAATAGATCTTGTTCTGTTTTGGTGTCTGAAACCTTTTTCTCTATATTTCTTTCGAATTCCTCCATGAGCCTAAGTGTCTCCCTCCAACCATTGCTCCTCCACTATTCAGAAAAGCAGACTAACTATTTCTTTCCCCTCCCACAGAACTCCCAAAGGGCAATGAAGCTTCCTTTCGAGTTACTTCTTCTGTCTGCAACATATCTCCTCCCTCCCATTTTTTTCACTGATCTCCACCCTTCCCTGTCTCTGAAGAAAATCAAATCCTCAACTAAATCCTTAAACCAGCAAATAGCTTCTCCAACCAAAAAACTGCAGCCCTCTTATTCTCCCTGATCTTCATGGCAACCTTTTCATTAAGACTGGTTTCCTCAAAGAAAAAACTCTTTACTTTGATTCTCTGAAACATTCTCATCTTCAAGTTAGGATTTCCTCAAAGAAAAAAAACTTGATGCAATCAAGTTTGAATCAAGAATTGTCAATAGCTTCAAGGTCAAGTTCAACTCAGCTGTCTTATGGATTGATCTTCAGCCCCTCTTGATCTGATTGGATCCTCATATATCTACAATTCTTCAAGGTAAAAGCAAGGGCCCAGCCCCAATCCTTCATTTCTCTTCAGCACTTCTGATAACTCCAATAAACCTTCCCTAAAGAGAGAAATCCATGAACACCTTTGGAATCAGCTAACCCTTATTCTTTTCAGCACTTCTGAAAACTCCAATAAACCTTTCTGTTATAAACCGAATCAGTTTTACATGGTCTTTCCAATTTATATGAAAATTCAATATATGTTAATATGTTATTTTTGGTATTGGTTTAATTTATTGCAGACTGGACCACTTGCAGCATACTATAAGATGCCACTCAATCGTGTTGTGGTGGTACTATTCTTTTCACTCATCTTTCCTGTTTTTATTTTTCTCCTGATTCTCTTGTTAAACTGGAAAAAGATGTTGATTAACTAATTTATGTTTGATTTTTGTAGTTTTTTGATGATATGAACTTACCTTGTGGGGTACTTCGTCTACAGCACAAAGGGGGGCATGAAGGTCATAATGGGTATTACTCCAGGGCACTTATTGGTTTTACCTCAAAATTATCTATTCTTATTTTTTTAGTTCTAATCAGATTACAAAACTAGTTGATTTGGTCTAACCTTCACAATTAGACATGGAACTTTGACCAGTTACAGTGATTCAAGTCAATTCAACTTGGAAAGTTGGAAAAACTATTTTGAAAAATTATTAATGAAGTCTTGCTGATCAAAAAAAAAAAAAAAGAAACGAAGAACAAATAGAGGGTGCTAATGGAAGAATGGTTAGTAACTCAAATAGTACAAAAAATAATATATACCTTTGTAAAGCTTGAATTTCTGAAGTGAAAGAGCATTTAATAAAATGAAGAAGGGAAAACATTAGGACTTAATGGTATCCCAAATGAAGTGTTAGAAGTTGTGGGGGAGGTAAACCTATTTAATAAAATGATGTAACCTAAGAGGATACTGGATGAATGGAGAAAGAGCACTATGTTGCCTATATTTAGAAACAAAAGTGATGTACAAAGTGTTGGAAATGAGATTTCTATGTATTCAATTAAAGCCAAATGTATTTTGTTTACATTCTTTCTTCTAATAAAGTTGAAACTTTTTTTTTTGAGGCATTTGTTCTACAATTGTTTATCTTTATGACTTTTTCCCCTAGGGAATATTGTAGAGTATCCAAGTGGTGAGTGAGATTCATCATGGGATTCATCTTTATAAACTTGATCCTAACTAAGGGCATGTTTAGGTAATGGTTAGCACATGTATGGTTATATGGTTTGATCTCAGCCATTTGGGTGAGACTTTAGACTACAATGTAGATGTGCATTGGGATACACATTAATAATATCCAGAGATTGGTTCATCAAAAGGAGTCCCCTGTCATTGTCAATTGCTTGAATCTCTCATATGCAAAGTCTCTTTAGTCCTTAGACCTGAGGACTTCCAATATTGTAGGGTTGTAATCAGTCACTTTGATATATCATGATGACGACTACTAAAGATATACGACTATGAGACTCTGTATGCTGGGTGCSTGTGAGTGATTCTATGATTTTGTGAATGTCCAACAAGGAATCTGCATCTTCAAACAAGAGTAGAATATCAT
>NW_010729285.1:23198-42780 GCF_000365185.1 Nelumbo nucifera | reverse complement strand
GGAGGAATCCTAGTTGCACTAAGGCTTTGATAATATGGTACCAGAGAAGTCTGGGATTAATATTGGAAGAGTCCTAGTGGCATTGGAACTCATAGTTATTTTCTAGAGCATTTCCTATAGTGTCCTGATTGAATTGGGAATCCCTAATATACCCGGGTGAAAATATGCTAGCAATTGCTTTGGACCAGTTTCAAAGCAAAAGGCTGAGTTTCAAAAGCCGGTGTCTTCTTTGCAAAGCTAATAGTGAGGACTGCTACCACTTATTAAATTTCTTGTCCAGTTGCTGTAGCTATTTGGAATTGGATTTTTACTTTGTTTTGGTGTAGGAGGAACTTGTCAATGTGGAGTGAAAAAGCTAATTATAGAAGGTGATTCAATGCTAGTAGTGGATTGGCTGCAAAAGGAGGGGAGTAGTTTTTGGAAGATAGAAACAACTGCCATTGTCAAACTTACACCAAGCTTGAGCGAGTCCCTCTCTTCGTTCAGCTTTGCATCGCTCAATTCCCCTCTCTCTTCTTCATCTTTGCACCCTATATCTTTCGATATTGGGCCTGGGAACACCTGCTCTTCATCAATTGCATTGATGCATCTCCAACAGACTCCAAGTTTTAGGTGAGGTTGAGTTAGTGAAACCATTTTACCTTCCATCCCAAATGAGTGCTTTGGTTGATCTTTACATCTCATTTATCTTCTGACATTGAGTTAGACGCAGAGAATTAGGGGGCTTGGTCAAGTGACCATATCCTCCCTCATTGGTAAATGACATCCCCCCTCGTTACATGTTTTGCATATTGAGCTTTTGTCCAACAGTTTCATGAGATTTTATGGTATGCAATGAAAGAAGTGAGAATAAGTTCGACTGATGGCATGCATGGTCATATAAGGTTTCTCGAAAGGTGCTTGGTTGGACGGATTGTGAACTTAGATCTAGACGTTGATGAGGTGAGGTCTTGGGCTACAATTGAATGGTGATCAAATTTGGCATTTCAGGTGTGGAAACCCGATGTGGGTTTCTTCCTTATTTTTTTCGGAAACGAAGAAGAAGCTCTTGGCATCCTCAATTGTGAATAAGATCAGTTCTGTTGCCCAAAACTCAGGCTAGGCAGATGGAGTCCTTTAGTTGGGGCATTAAGGAACTTGGATTTGGGTACTCCAAGCTTGGTGAGGATAAATGTCTATGGCATCCCCTTACATGCCTGGTGCTTCCAAACATTTTTAGCTGTTGGGGATGCAGTGGAAAATTCAGGTTTGTTGATTCAATGACTTTCTTGTGGAAGAACCTGGTCGCTGCATGTGTCCTGGTTGAGGTGAATGAGGTTCACTTGGTGCCAACATCGCTGGCACTTAATTTTGGTCGAGAATTGCATGACTTGAAATTAGTGGTTGAAGGAACTTATCCAGTTAGGTGGATGGAAAGTTTGGGTTTGTGGGAGGAGGAGAGAAGTAGATGTTGTCCACCTGTTTCGAATCATTAGAAGTCGAAAGCATAGTGTCAAGGCGCCTAGGTGAGCCTAGGCGATGGAATTTGATAGTATAAAATAAAGATCCCTACACCTTCTTAAACTACTTTATTAGTTTTTTTATACTAACCAACATACCTGTATACTGGCTATTAGCAATAAATTCATTCAAATAAAACATAAAATGCCATTATATATACATCATACTTGTTTCAGGCCAACGAAAAAGGGGGAATGTAGCGAAAAAAAAGAGAGAAAAATAAGGGGGTGGAGCCCCTGTTTTGTTCCCAAAAAAATATTTGTTAAAAAAGAAAAAAATATAGGGGTTAGAGGACATGGAGCAAATGTGTGTGTGTGTGTGTGTGTGTATGTCAGAGTAAGAGGACAACTTGGACTGTGTTTAAGGTGGCGGAGACCCTGTTTCAGGCTAATAAAAAGGGAAAATGCTACAAAAAAGGAGAGAAAATAAAGGGAGAGAGCCCCTGTTTTGTTCCAAAAAAAGCGTTATTAAAAAATAGTGCAAAAAATACAGGAAAGTTTTAGAGAGTTGGGGTACAGCCCCTGTTTAAGAAGAAGGGGGCGGAGCCCCTGTTTCGTTTCCAAAAGTATTTTTAAAAAGCTAAGAAAATAAAATACAGGAGTACCAGGGTGATTTGAGGAGGAGGAGGCTGAAGAGGTGGAGCCCCTGTTTCATCCCACAACTATTTCTTAAATAAGTAAGAAAAGAAGGACCACAGATGACAGAATGATTGGACTGTTTAAGAAGAAGAAACAGGAGCGGAGTCCCTGTTTCGTTTCCAAAAGTATTTTTAAAAAGCTAAGAAAATAAAATACAGGAGTACCAGGGTGATTTGAGGAGGAAGAGGCTGAAGAGGTGGAGCCCCTGTTTCATCCCACAACTATTTCTTAAATAAGTAAGAAAAGAAAGTCCACAGATGACAGAACGATTGGACTGTTTAAGAAGAAGAAACTTACCTGGAGGTCTTGGATGACTTGGACCGAGTCACTGGTTTCTCTTCTCAGTCTCGGTTCAGAATTCAAACCCAAAGAAACTTTTGTAGCCTTAGTAAAAGGAAAAGAATTATCTTTATAAAAAAATTGTAACATACAACAGGATGTATTCTAATAAAATAAAACCAACCAATAAAATGATACAATATATATAAGCATTCAAAAAACGAAAGGACTCTTTGTAATGGGAGGGGCGGAGGTTGAAGACAAAGGCTTTTTTGGAAATAAAGAGTTTAATCTTGATAGCGGTGGCGATTTGATGGCTTTGTTAGATTTCTGAGGTGATGAAAAAGTGAAAGGGTATGAAGTTAGTAAAAGTAATTTGAATTTATTAAGTGGTGGACAAGTGGATAGCCAGGATGTTAGGATCTTGGAATATAAAAAAAGATGGAGTTTTTTTTTTTATTAAAGAAGCTGAAGAGGCGGGTCACGTTCGTAGATTGGGCAATGGCTTAACTGGGGCTAATCTCTTGAAACTGAAAGGTGCTGGGCTTTATCCAGCCATTATTTTAGTAGGCTAAAGGTTTTTAAGAGAAGAGGCTTTAAACATAGGAGCTCAAATTTCCTCAAAAGGGTGAAGCTTCTATCATAGTTTGATGCGGGGAAGAGAAGAGTTGGAGATGAGCTGATTGGGTTTGGGAGATACTTAGTACGAGAGCCAAGGAGATAAGAAGACTGGTGCTGACTTTGGGACAAGAGTTTATGATGCAATGGTTTTGCGGGTTCTTGTTCTGGCTTGCGGCATTGTGAGGATCAGGTCTTGGCTTTGCTTGTGGCTACTTCTAAACATTGGACAGCTGGTGTTGAGTTGGATCAGGTGGGGGTTTGCGACTTGGATGTGTCTTCGACTAATGGCGCAGAGACTCTTCAAGATGAGGCGGTGGCTGGTTCTGGTTTGGAGAAAAGAGAGGGTAGATCAGAAGGTTATGTGGAAAAAGGTGAAGTTCCTAGTGAAGGTATTAGTGAAGTGGCTTTAAAGGAACATGCAGAGAAGTTGGAGACTGACCATAAGACTTAGGCTTTTGAGTTAGGTCTGTCTCAAGCGGAAGTTGGGGAAGTGTTGGTTGGTAGGATAAGAGTTGACTTGGGCCACAGAAGGGAAGGTGGTTGGGATCGAGAAGACTGTTGATCCACTGTCAACACGGATGCTAAGAATCCCTGAGGGTCAAGTTTTTCTCATATTGTGCCTGTGACTAAGGTGTTTTTGTGGCTGAAAGATGGTATTGTGGGGGTAGGGCCTACAAATAGGTACAAAAGAATATTCAAGAGAAGAGGAAGAAAGCCAAAGGTGCTGGTGTCTGAGGAGAGCTGAGGGGTGGGTCAAGTGTCTTTGGAATCAAAAACTACGAAGGGGGATGTCAAGTTTGAGGAAAGAAAGGAAGATTGGTTAAATGCTAAGGAGGAGGTACAGGCTCTGTTCCTATTTGACAAGACACTAAGACAAGGATGTATGCCCATAGAAGACCTCATTAACAGAGATGTTGAGGTGGGTAAAGGGCTCAGTCTGGTTTCTGGGAGGAGAAGAGTTTACCAGAAAAGCCTTTGAGGAACCTGAAAAAGGAAAGAAGAGAGGGCAAGGAATGGCTTAGTAGGAGAAGGTAGGGAAAGCTAGAATGAAGATGATTTAGGGCAGTGGGAAAGGTTTGAAGGGGAGGATTAGGGTGTGCTATTTAGGGGGTCTCTGGAATTTTTTCAGTTAAAGGTTTGTTTTTTGTTTGCTTTAGGCTTGCTGGTCTATAGGGATGATGCTTCGTTCGGGATGGTAGTGGGTGTTTTTCTGCATGTGTTTTTTGGTTCCTTGTTTTGGGGGTTTCTTGGTCTTTTGTTCTTCTCGCAGGTGATTCCTTATCACCTACCCTTGTACTTTATTTTTTTTGAAGATAAAGTAAAAAATTTTATTGAAATAAAAAAGAAGATACAAGGAAGTTGATAAGCAATCGCCTGAGAGAGAGACCATCCCAGAGAGAAATCCTAGAGAGGCATAAACAAACCCAAACAAACAGAACCAAAACCAAACTAAATTAAAACCCAACTAGAGAAAACCCCTAAAAAAACAACAATAGAAGACAAGACAAAAAATGACAAATGACACCAAGAACATCCTAGCCAGCCCAACGCCCACAATATTTCAGCAAGCCACCCAACCCTAAACCGGAACTCTAAATACCATAACTCTTCTCAGTTTTTTGAGTACTGTTAGTGTCGGCTGTATAGGGGTAATACCTTAACTCTTCTTCTAAGTTTATACTTTTCTTATGAAAATTATGGTTAATTATTTTTTTTTGAAGGATAAAGAGAAAATTCATTAAAAAGAAGAAATACAAAGAAAGGTGATAAGGAATCACCCGAGAAAAACTCATAGGCTGAGGACCCCAACAGGTCCGACAACAAACCATAACAAAGCCCAGAAATACAGAAACACACAAATGAACAGCCTACAAACTCAACAAACCGAAACTCAGCCAGAAAGCAACAAAAACAACCAAGAAATTAGAAAGAAACCCCTTGAAACTGAGGTGACCACCAGCTAGACACCTAATCCGACGATACTCGACCCTCAGCTTACAAATCAGACAAAGTCTCAATCTTCATCCACAAAAGCATCTTCCTGCCTGAATCATCCTCGTCCCAATCTTTGCCTCCTGATCGAACTTTTCTTTTCAATTTCTCATCCTTTCTGAATCATCCTCTTACCAATTGTGACCTCTCTTTCCACTAATTTCTGGAGAGGCACACAGCCAGAAACACCCTCATCATTGCTGGATTGTGACAACAAATTTTCTTCAGCAACAGGACTGTCCACACTCACCTTGTCTTCTTCTTGTTCCTTTCTCTATTTGAGAACCCAAAGATTTAGCCTGCATCATTGACCCCTAAAGATCATATCCAGAAGACCCAATACCTTTCACACCTTTTCTCCTATAGACCCATATATAATTCTTTGTTGGACCTGTTCTAACCAGACCAAGCCTCAACCTGGAAAAGATTTTCGTCACATGCACGACATTCTGATTTCTTAAACTACGTGGTTTTTTGACAGTCACCTCAAAGGTGCCTCCTCAGTGTTTCTTCTTCGACCCAGAATTAGCATCTGAACTCTCCCAATCCTTTAAATGCCACTGACTTGAAATCCTTCCCCAGGTCCACACAATTAAACTTCTGTCCCTCCACGTGTCTCTCCCTTCCAACTTCCAAACCAGCCTCAATAAGATCTAAGGGCCGTGGTCCTATCATGGGGTCCACCCTCTTAATAATCCCTTCTTGATTCTTTGATTTCCAATTGCCACTCCGAAGCTCGAGGCCCAACTTACCACCTCTATTAGGGAGGACCTTTTTCAAAATTCCCAACATACCCTCGTCTTCAACCTCTAGACTGAACCTGTTAAACTGACCGTTCGGCTTCCTCTTCTTTTCGGTAGGAACCAAAGAAACTTCATCCCTCGTTTTTCCCCAAACTCCCATGTTCTCCACCCACCTTAACTAATAAGATCCCTCAACAACGAGTCTTAGATTGAAAATCTCTCTGGCGAATCACAACGACAACGATGAGGGAGCACAATGAACTTCTTCCACTTCGACTAGAATACTTCCACACACTAGTTCTAGGATTGACAAACCTGAATCTCCTGCAACCTTCTCCCATTGTTTCAAACGTCTGGAAACACCACGTGTGTAGAGGAATGCCGTAAATGTTTATCCATACCAGACTCATCGGGCCCACATCTCTGAGAGCTCCAACTAATGGATTCCATCTCCTAATCCTCAGTTCAGGAGAACAGACCTGAGATTGTTCACGAACCATGGTTTCATATGCCTCCTCATTATCGAAAATGAATAGGAAGAAACCGGCATTCATTTTCTTTCCTTGAAAGGAGTTAGTTGGTCTCCATATTGCGATTGCCTACTCCTTCACAGCCTCTTCGTGTCTGAATTAACAAAGTGACCCACTAAACTCCTTTTCAGCTAACTTAGCCATCCAAAAACACTCCTGTTCGAAGTCACACTAACCTCCATTGTAAGAGGGTTATGGAACCTAGGGAACTACCCTAGGATATATGATTTTTTACTTAAAATCTATTGCCTAGGTGACTAAGCGACAAGGCACCCCCTTATCGCCCAGCCTTGCCTTGTCACCTTGGAAACTATAGAGAGAGGTAACACCTTGTGCCTCTCTGTGGGATGCTTGTAATGCTTATTCTCTTTGATATTTAATAAATACTTGTTTCTTTCTTTTGTGATTACTTGATGCTGCAGTATTTAACTGTTCTTTCATCTTGACAGGATGAAGAGTGTAATCTATCATTTTCGAGGCAATAGGGAATTTGCTCGACTAAGAATTGGTTTGTTCTTACTGTGTTTCACTTTAGCTGCATAGTAATTTATTGTTGGTTGCCAAAATTTATTTGAGATTATTGTATTCAGGGATTGGAAAGCCTCCAGGTCAAATGGATCCCAAAGCCTTCTTGCTTCAAAAGTTCAATGTAGGGGCCCGTGAACGAGTAAGTGCATCTCACTTCTACTTATAGCAGACATGTGAAGATTTTAGTTTCTGATGCACTCAGGCCTTGCCATTTTCAAGTTCCTTTCTATAGATCTAGTATAAAAAATCTTATGAAGATGCCAATTTGCCTAGTTGGTTGGTAGCCTTTGAGAATTGATAGCACAACTTACAAAACCTGAAAATCATATAACAACATTTTGCCACTTGATAAATTGGTCTATGGTGCTTGATGTAGCATAGCCTACAAATTCTGTTAAATTTCAACATTGTTGATGTCTGCAACAACAGCATATGCTTTATTGGAAACAAAGAAACTATCTACAAAATGGTGTCCAGTGAGCTAAAAGGATCACCGGGTCAAGTGTAGGATATAATATGGTGCATAGGGGATTTGGGTTTGGGGAAAGGAATGAACCAAGAGATACAATATTAGATTTTGTAATAGTTTATGACATGGAAATTTTAAACAACATTTTCCAAGAAAGGATGGACACTTAATAACATTTAAAAGTGAATCAAATATAAGCCAAATTTAGTGTTTCCTTACTAGGAGAACAAAATGAATGATGTGTAAAGATTGCAAAGTTATCGCAAGAGAAAACTTAACAACACAACATAGCTTAGTGTTGGTAGATATAAACATTAGGAAACGGAAGAGAAATAAGGAAGAAAATAAGTGTCCAAGAATTAAGTGGGAAAACCTAAAAGGTGAAAAGATAGCTCAATTTAGAAACAAGTTTATAATAGAAGGTAATTGAAATTTAGATGGAAAGATTAGTGATATTTGGATTGAAATGGAAAACAACATAAAGAAAGTAACAAAGGATGTCTTAAGAGAAGATAAAGAGAAATGGAAAAGTACTAAAGAAACTCAGTGGTGAAACGAAGAGGTCCAAAATATAATTAGATTAAAACTAGCATGTTAGAAAGAATGGAAAAAAGCTAGAAATGTAGGAAATTGGAAAAGTATAAAACCATAAGAAAGGAAGTTAAAAAGAAAGTGATTGATGTTTGATGAGATTTACCACAAATTAGGAATTAAAGAGGGAGGAAAAGGAATGTATAAACTTGCAAAGTTGAGGGAAAAGAAAGAGATTTAAACCATGTTAGGTGCATTAAAGATGAAGATCAAGTAGTCTTAGTAGAAGCTGAGGAAATCAAACAGAGATAGAAGACTATTTGAAAATTTATTAAATGAACAACATGGAGAGGATGCTAATGGAGGAAAATCTAGCAGTACTAGTAGTGTTACAAATAACATGTACCTTTGTAGAGTTAGGCCTATTGAAATAAAATCTGCACTAAATAAGATGAAGGAAAGGTGTTACCATGTTAAGACTAGATGGGATTTCGATGGAAGTGCGGAAAGGTATGGGAGAGGTAGTCTTTTTATGGATAACTAGGCTATTCAATAAGATTGTGAAAGAAAAGATTTTCCTTTTTATGGCTAATTCCTTTTTTTTTTTCTCTCAGGTGATCACCTTCCTTGTATCTTTTTTTTGTTTCAACAAAATTTTTCTTTTATCTTCAGGAAAGAAGAAGATGCCTGATGATTGGAGAAACAACTATATGGTGCTTATATTTAAGAATAAAGGTGATATAAAAAGTTGTAATAACTATCAAGGGATTAAACTCATGAGCCACACTATGAAACATTGGGAGATAATAGTTGAACAAAGATTATGATTTGAAACAAGTGTTCAAAGAACCAATTTGGCTTTATGCAAGGGAGATAAACCATGGAAGCTATATTTCTTTTGAGACAATTTAAAGAAAAGTTCAAAGAGAAAAAGAAAGATCTCCATATGGTGTTAATTGACCTAGAGAAGGCATATTATAGAGTTCCTTGAGACTTTAGATTTTATAGATATGATGGGTCTTTACCAACACTCAGCACTTAGCCCTTATTTAATGAAGGATTAAATGCAAAACAAAAAGTAGTTGTTTCCTTAGAAACAATGGGTTTTAAATAAGTAGGACTAAAACAAAAAGTATATGACATGTGTACTAATAGGAGTGTAAATCGGGATACATTTGGGATTGGAAACCAAGATATAACTCAATGTGACCGTTTCTAGTACCTTGGTTCAATAATTCATAATAAGGGGGAGATTGAGGAGGATGCCACCCAAAGAATTAGAGTAGGATGAGTTGTAAATCACACCTGCAATAATCTGAATTTAAAGAAAAGAAATAGTAGAAACGAAGGATATTGAAGAGAGAGAAGTGAAGGAAGAAGAAGATGGAAGAAAAGGAAGAAGAAGAGAGAGTAGTTCTAAACCTCTCTTTAGCCCCCAATGGTCTCTTTTATTCTTTTATTATAAAAAATAAGGATAATTACGTGAGTGCCCTTAGTAGGGCGTCCATCACTAAAGACAACAATAAAAAACAAATAAAGAAAGAGAAAACAGGCCCATAACTAAGGCCCACTACCTACTAGCACAAGTCATAAACATTACTTAAAGAAAAGCAAAGAAACTAAGGCCCATTCGGCCCATTACACAATGTTGTAACTTTGCCTTGGGAGACACCCTTCGTCAGAACATTTGCTAATTGTTGCTCTGAGGCAATAAAAGGAAGGAAAACTTCTCCAGAAGCTACCTTTTCTCTTGTAAAATGCTGGTAAACTTCAATATGTTTTGTCCTATCATGCTGAGCTAAGTTGTGAGCTATGTTGGTCGTAGCCTGATTATTATAGTAAAGCATTAAGGGCTTATCATGTGTAATATCCATCTTCTCTAGAAGTGACCTGAGCCATAACAACTCTGAAACTCCATGTGTCGTTGCCCTGTACTATGCCTTAGTTGAAGACCTGGCTACTACTGATTGTTTCTTACTCCTCCGGGAGACAATGTTCCCTGCAACCAAGGCACAATAACCAGATATAGATCTCCTATCATCAATAGTACCATCCCAATTGCATTTGTATAAGTCTCTAGCTTCATGTGTCCATGCCTAGAGAAGATGATACCCTTTCTTGGAGTTCCCTTCAAGTAACACAAAACCTGTTTTGTAGCAGCCATATGTGTGTCTCTAGGGGCATGCATAAATTGGCTGATCGCACTAACAACATATGAGATATTTTGTTGTGTCATGCAAAGGTATAGCAACTTCCTCAAAAGTCTCTGGAACACTCCCCTGTCTGCCAAAAACTCACCATCATTAGTTGAGTTTATGGTTAGCATCAATTGGTGTAGAAACAGGTTTGGCACCAAGTTTCCTAGTCTCTGTGAGAAGATCTAACACATACTTTCATTGGGAGATGACGGTGCTATCTTTAGACCTAGCAAACTCCAATTCTTAGGAAATATCCCAATTCCCCTAAATCCTTAATTTCAAATTCCGAGTTAAGGAATACCTTGAGTGCCTGAACTTCCTTTGTATCACTCCTTGTAAGTTGTAATGACAATATCATCAACATAAACAATGAGGAAGGTATCTTGAGTGCCTCTCCTATTCACAAACAAGGTATGGTTGGATTGTGTCTGTGTATAGCCAAACTCACCAGTGCAGTTTTGAATCTATTAAATCAATCTCGTAGGGATTTCTTGAGGCCATAAAGAGATTTCTTCAACTTGCATACCTTGCTCTGCATTTCCTTACTATACATACCTAGTAGAAGTGACATATAAACCTCTTCAGTCAAGTCTCCATTTAAGAAAGCATTCTTCGCATCAAATTGATATAAGGGCCAGTCTAACTCATTGCCAAGGATAGCAGAGCTCTCACTGTAGTCATTTTTGCAACTAGGGAGAAAGTCTCCATATAATCAACTCCATATACCTGAGTAGAACCCTTGGCTACTAGCCAAGCCTTATACCTCTCATTGGTGCCATTAGCATGATACTTGATACTGAGCACCCATTTACATCCTGCTGGTTCCTTCCCATGAGGCCAATCCACAATATCCCGGGTATGATTTTTACGAAGTGCTTCTATTTCAGTTCTCATAGCCTCCTTCCATTCTAGCTTAGAGAAGGCCTTTGTAACTGACTTGGGTATAGGCTGAGAAGAAATGGAGGCTAAGAAAGAATAATAAGATGGGGATAACAAGCTATAAGGTAGGTTTTGGAAATACAATGTGCTATACATTTCCTTTTACCTTTTCTCACAACAATAGGTAGGTCCAAGTCTGGTAAGGAAGGTTCTGGAGCAGGCAGTGAAGGACTTATCCTCTCTTTAGGGGTTGAGAGTGTTTGAGGCTCAACTGTAGATGAGGGAGCAACCTGATCATGCTGTAGCCTTTGTCTTTGGTGCCACCTTTGAATAATGGGATGTATAATGAAAATTGGAGGACTAGTAGGAGGAGGAGCAGGAAAGGTAGAGCTAGAAGACCAGGGCTTTGCCATTGGAACAGAAGGAACCACAGGAGACTTAACCTTAGGATCATTAGGAGAAGATAGAGGAAGTGGTGAAGAAAACAGTTCAACGGAATGTTCCCCTTAGAAGAATGACCATAAAATGGAAGTGATTCTGCAAAGGTAACACCCATGGAGACAAAACGAGTTCCACTAGATGGACCAAAGCAACAAAAGCCCTTTTGTGTGGAGGCAAGGCATACCCTAAGAAAATGCACTTCTGGGCCTTGGGTTCAAACTTATGTCTCTGAGAGCTAGGGACATGAAAATACCATGTGCACCCAAAGACACAGAAAGTAATAGGAAACAATTAACTCTCAGGAAATGGCTTTCGAGGAATATGATAGTAGGTTTCAGTGGGTGGCTAGACCGGCTAATGCCTTGGCTGATTATCTTACTAAAGGAGACTTAACCTCAGGATCATTAGGAGAAGACAGAGGAAGTGGTGAAGAAAGCAGTTCAACGGAATGCTCCCCTTAGAAGAATGGCCATAAAATGGAAGTGATTCTGCAAAGGTAACATCCATGGAGACAAAACGAGTTCCACTAGATGGACCAAAGCAACAAAAGTCCTTTTGTGTGGAGGCAAGGCATACCCTAAGAAAATGCACTTCTGGACCTTGGGTTCAAACTTATGTCTCTGAGAGCTAGGGACATGAAAATACCATGTGCACCCAAAGACACGGAAAGTAATAGGAAACAATTAACTCTCAGGAAATGGCTTTCGAGGAATATGATAATAGGTTTCAGTGGGTGGCTAGACCGACTAATGCCTTGGCTGATTATCTTACTAAACAAGGGGCTACTTAGGTTTCTTCTGTTTATTAACTAAAGGGTTGATAGTATCCTCCATCTCCCCTCCTTAAACGGGAGGTAGCATCTTGTGCCTCTCCCTAAATTGTACTCTCTTTGGCTATGATTTAGTAAATCTTACTATTCACTGGTAAAAAAAACAATTCACTCTCAGGAAATAGGACATCAAAGGGAGATTTGAACCCCAAGACTCGAGAAGGCATGCATTTAATAAGGTAAGTAGTCGCTGTCACTACATCACCCAAAAATCTCACTAGAACAATGGTGGCAAAAAGGATGCTCCTGGCTACTTCAACAACATGCCAATTCTTTCTCTCTGCTACCTCATTTTGTTCTGTAGTACGGGGACAAGAGATTTGATGTATAACCCCAAACTTCTCAAAGTTTGAAACAAGATCATTCTCAAAATATTCTTTAGCATTATCCGATCGGAATATCTTGATGTGGGTATCAAATTGGGTAAGCACAATTCATGAAACTGTTTTGCAAGTTTGGGTACTTCAGCACAAAAACGCATACGGTAAAGCCAGGTGTATCAAGAAAAGTCATCAATAATCTGAATAAAATATTTATAACCATCCATGCAAGGTAAATGGTATGGCCTCCACACATCAGAGTGAACAATGTGAAAAGGAATTGTAGATCTTTTATTACTTGCAAAATTAGAGTTTCTACAATGCATTGACAACTTGGATGACTCACAATGTAGACTTGACAACTTAGTTTCTCTAAACAAAGTTGGAAGCAAAAGTCTCAACAAAGAAAAAGAAATATGATCCATTTGTCAAAAAAAAAGAGAGAAAGAAATATGATCCAAACAATAATGATATAACATAATAGGATTGACCGACTTTGACACATTTGAACCAAAAGTTTCTCTCGAAGGTAATACTTGACTTTGTCTAGGCATCCGATAGGTATATCCCATTTGCCTTATGGGCACTCCCAATCACCTATGAGAGTCAATGTCCTAGAAAACACCATAAGAAGGGAAAAATGTCACATTGCAATTCAAAGATTTTGTCAAATTACTAACCAAAAGCAAATTATTGTTTAATTTAGAAACATGATGGTGAGGGTGTCTGAAGCTCTAATGTTTCCCTTGTTAGAGATAGGAGCAAGAGAGCCATTAGCAAGTTTGACCTTATCTTGGCCAGATAAAAGTTGGTAAGTAGAAAATAAGTAGGACACACTAGTCATATATGGTTAAAGGCACTTGAATCAATTATCTAAGGGATCCTATGATTGCTTGAGATAAAAGAATGATTCGCAGTAGTACAAATACTTGAATGGGCATATGCAGATAAAGAGAGAACTGTCTTTGATGAAGTAGGTGCTGTAGCAATAGACTCTATGTGACTAATTATTCGATCATACTTCTCATACTCAACCTTGGCAGGTGCTAGTTTCTCTCATGCCCCTGTTCACTCTGTGAGGAGGTGGCTACATTTGCATTTGCATCTTTCGCATTCTCATTCCTTTTTTCATTGTTTGCATTCTTGAGTCTAGTAGGTATAAGCTCTAGATGCAGCTTCCAACAAGTGTCTTTAGTATATTTAGGCTTCTTGCAGTATTCACAAGCATCTTTCCCATTCTCTTTCTCTCCTCACTACTCACTATAGCGTAAGCTTTAGATAAAGTCACCTCATCTTTCACCAAAACAATTTGTCTCACAATATCATACTTCAGGTTAAGTCCGATAAGGAACTCAAAGATCAATTTCTTTCCACCAGCTTCCTATGTGTTTTAGCATCCTTTGTACACTCCCAAACCACAATTTCCATCAAATCAATCTCCTGCCAAAGCGATTTTAGCATGGAGAAGCAAATGGCTAAGGGCTTCTCCACCTCTCATCAGTAGGGTTATCCTCCCTTGGCTTCTTCTTGCTCTCGGTGATGTAACCCCATTTCCCTCTACTACACACACGTATCTTAATAGACTTAGACCAGGTTAAATAATTGGTCCCATCTAGCTTCATAGTGTCACTGCCCCAAAAAGATTCTCCATTGACCCTCCATGTCAAAACCTGGAATCTGTGGGATATTTGGTTTCTCCTCCAGTTTGCTCTATTTAGTGAAACGGAGATCAAAATAAGTCTCAATTAAGCTAGAATTGCTATCCCAAGCAAAAAGCTACTCTTCAAACTACCAAATATAGAGTTTCATAAGACCTGCCTGAATGGGAGAAGAGGAGAAAGTTCAACTGATCCTATCAGAGGTTCCAGAACTCTATCCAACTTAAGTTGCCCTTAATGAAAATCAAAAGGCTACACTTTGATCCCCAAGCGCTAGCTTCAAAGTGTCTCTAGGACCTATAACTAGTACTCTCTAGTCATCTAGGGTTTTTGGGAAAAAAAACTCCAAGAACCTGCCCTGGGCTTCAACTGGGGATGAAAAACTTCACAAAACCTCTCCAATAACCCTCCCAACTGGGCTGCCGAAGCTTCTCCCTAATCAGCCAATCAATTCTCCGTACGCATTGTGTATGGGCAAAGAGAGAAGAAAGAAAAGAATGTGAGAACGTGCTTTAATCCCAAGTTGTAAATCACACCTGCAATAATCTGAATTAAATGAAAAGAAACAGGAGAAAAGAAGGAGATTGAAGAGAGAAATGATGGAGGAAGAAGATGGAAGAAAAGGAAGAAGAGAGAGTAGTTCTAAACCTCTCTTCAGCCTCCAATGATCTTTTTTATTATTTTGTTGTAAAAAATAAGGACAATTACATAAGTGCCCTTAGTAGGGTGTCCATCATTAAAGACAGCAATAATAAACAATAATAAAAAGGAGAAAACAGGTCCATAACTAAGGCCCACTACCTACTAACACAAGTCATAAACATAACTTGAAGAAAAACAAATAAACTAAGGCCCATTCGGCCCATTATCCCTACAGGATGTGCAAAATATTGGGGGTGCATTTGGACTTTTGTGTGATAGGTGATTCTACTTGGACCAAAAGGAAAATTGTACAAAACAATTGTAATGTTTTATGGGGCAGAATGTTGGGCAGTCAAGGAACATGTCCAGAAAATAAGTCTGGAAAAAATGTGAATGCTAAGATGGATGGGCGGCAGAACTAGGAAGGATGGGATCAGGAATAAAGTCATTTGTAGGAACCTGAGTAGCCCCAATAGGTGATGAAATGAGAGAAGTAGACTAAAATGGTTTTATCACATGCATAGAAGACCATCAAAAGCTCCAGTTAGAAGAAATTTATTACAAGTTGAAGGGGTAAGAAGGCCTAAGGGTAGAGTGGTAGACCAAAAAGGACTTGGGTAGAAGTAGTAAGAAATGATTTTAGCACTAATATTTTAATAGTAGAATGAATTGGAGAAGCAGGATTTGTGTAGCCGACCCCATTTATTTGAGACAAGGCATGGACGATGATGATTATGCCTATTCAGATTGAATCAAAGAGATTCTTCTTTCAGAAAGTAATTCTATCTGGGCTTGAGTTCAAGATATTGGAACTGAGCAAGGTGCAAAAGATAGTCTTGAATGGTTCATCCTTTTCCTGGATTCGGTAGCTAAAGACGAGAATAGACAAATGGAGCAAACATGGGGAGAATAGAAGATCATACTTTGCAGAGACAAGGAAGGCAAACATGCCTTTTTGGTGTTGCTAGAATTCTTTGGCAGAGGCCAAAGTAAATGTGTTCTCATTCCTGCGGGCAACTAGGGTGAAGAGTGGAGGGTTTTTGGTTCTAGAATCGAAATGGATCTTGACTTTGAGAATGGAACACTGATGATCCCTAAAATGTCCTGTGAAGCCCTTGAAAATGGGAAGCTTGTACTCCAAATGACTCGGTCTCTTGTAAAGACAAACTCCAAGTGGCTCCAAAACCTTCTGCTAGCAAAAACTTTCAATCTTGGATGCTACTGACAGTGGAAGGAGACCTTGGTGTGTGAAGTGGAAAGCAAATTGAATTGGGTTATCTTCAAGCAAAACCTAATGCCAATTTTTGGGCTGTCCAGAGGCTCTTGGTTTTGTCATTTAACGATCATGAAGCTGTTCCGGTTTCAAAAGAACTACAAGAAAAATCAAGAGATTTTTTGGACAACTGGGGTTTTTCCACACAAGGCAAACATTGAGTGAGGAAGTGGAATCCAGAAGTGAACAAGGTAAAATGGAGGAGCAAGGAGGAGATGATCAACTTGTTTGTGTTACCCTTGCACCTGTGTAATGTTGCATCGTTGAAGATGTTGGAATACCTATGTTGGTCCAAGCAGAAGATTGTGGGAAGATTCAAAAACTCCCTATTTCCGAAGTTAACAAATGGTTCTTTTTGCATTGGACCTATATCCAATGGCCTCTTTCACTGATTGTTATTATTCTTGAGGCTCCATTAAAGATCAAGTGTTCACTCTGTACTTCTACATGAAATCAAAGTATATATGTTTTAATTTTTATGTTTATTTTAATTGACATTTTCTCATTTTTTATGTTTATGAAGATGCTGATTTTTCAAGTTGGTAGACTTTGAAAATTGATAGCACTACTTGCAAAACTTGAAAATCATAATACAGAATTTTGTCACTTGTTAAATTGGTCTATGTGCATGGTGTAGCAGAGCCCACAATATAAATCACTTGAAACTTGAACCATGTTGATGTGTGCAACAATAACATATGTTTTATTGGAAACAAAGGAACCGTCTACAAAATGGTGGCCAGCAAGCCAAAATAATCAGGCTCTTCGAAGAAAGTTGTTTACTGAGTTTAGCATGGTGTGTATTTTTGTGTAGGCAAAGGAAGTCATATATTTCTCCTTTCATTATTTGATGTGCTGTTTTTTTTTTTGGTCAGATAGATTCTGCTTTACAAGAAGGGAGTGAAGCACTGAAACTCCTTATATCCAAAGGTTTGACGGAGAGTGCTAGATGCTTTAACAGGGAACAAAAGTATAAGCATTTAAGATTACAGACATTACAAGTGTGAGCATCAAATTTCCAATAACCATAATTCTCTCTAAGTTGGTCATTGGTTTTGCCAAGGAGAGACTAAACAAGAATGTCCCATATGATGAAGAAACTTCACTCTTAAAGGCAGATGTCCTGATGTTCTATCAGAGGTTTAATCTAGCGATATAAAAAAAAAGGTCAATTATTAGGCAATGAAAGATCCCAAAATTGGCAGAGAAGTCTTAGGAAACACCATACAATCCATTATACAGTTCTGGGGAAAGTTCTATCAATTTCCATGCTAATTTCTGTTAGTGCATCAGTCCGAGAGCAGTCGAACACAAGCAAACATTTCCTATTGCTGACATAAATTAGCCCCTAATTGAAGAATGAAGTTTGTTTTATTGACCATGTAATAACTTATCTTTGGCTATTACATTATTACTTCTAAACATGGATAAGATGTTATCTTAGCCTACAGTTGCTATCCTTTTTCTTTAAATAAAAATTCTTTGTTTATTAGGGAGAGATGAATATTCAAGTTACGGTGATTCTTGCAACTATGGTGCTATCGAAGTATTTTTTTTGTCATACACCTGCAGAGCATTTGTATTAGAACCAGATGTCAGCTTATGTGGTTGAAAAGTTTTAGGTCTTTTATGAATTTTATTGTATTCAATGCCATCTGATTAATGTTGGATTCTTGATTTTTTTCCTGTCTGACAACATTCTGACAAATGAAGATGAAAATGGATATCGTAGTGAGAGAATGTCATGAGGTTCTAGAGTGTTCATGATAATTGATAGAGGCAGAGGGATATTGTGAAAAGCACTTCTAATGTATTAGGAGGGTGCAATCAAACTTCCTATTGAGTGAAAAAGTAATATTATGAAAAGTTCCTGAGATAAGGCTCAATTTGGAAGGAGTACGAAAACAAATATGTAGAGTGAAAACCTTGTATTTTGTATTTTTTTTAATGTATTTGGACTCTATATATTTGTATTTGTGCTCCTTCCAAACTGAGCTAAAGAAAAAAGAACGAAAATGCATGCCATGAAGATATACTAATGAACCGAGGGCTGGCTCGTTGGTGTATTAGGTGGTTTATTCCAGCATTGACGTGGGCGGGGGAAGTTATTAATGATGCATAGCAACGAATACAAAAAAAAAAAAAAAATTCTAATGAGATAATTTGCTATTGGATAACGAACTTGGGGGGTAATCTGTTGAATTTTTAAAAGCTTCTTTGGTTCTCCCTCTCTTTTCCCTTTTGGCTGCTTAGGCTATATCTGTGATTAGAGGATAAATATATCATAAGCTGTGGAATTTTTATTTCTCAACCGTCAAAATATTGAAAGCCTGACCGGACTATTTGACCTAGGAACCGGTCAGGTAACTGGAACTGTTTCACTCAAAAATGTTCCTGGGCCACAAACCGTTGATTTGGTCAGTGATCCCGAACTATTGACCTGTCAACCCGGGCAACAGTTTTTGACTTATTTATTTTATTTTTTAAATCAAAATGGGCTGTTCGTTTGAGCTGAAATGAACTGGTGGCCAAAACAGTTCCATGCCTGTTACGGTTTTTAAAACCATCGTCAAAATGTATTAAAGGAAAAATATATCATAAGCCCTTCATTCTCAAGGTGGAGGCAGGAATAAGCAATCCTTGCATAGAGGTCCAAAGAATGTTGGCAATGGGAAAGAAATGTCTACTTCAAGATGGATGCAAACACACTTCCCACCCGTCTCTTTCGCATCACTGGTTGACTACAGTTTTCAGATTTTCTTATCCAGAAACAAAGCATTTTCTTTCTCAACATCCTTGACGGGTGTGACATTATCCTTGAAAGTGTTCCAGTTAAGAGTAAACAAGCAACTAGGATTCTATTATAGGCACTGTTTTCAAAACCGGATCGGACCGAAAAAATTGGGAACCGGTCACCTGACCAGTTTCGTTTTTCTCCAAAACCGCTTTTTTCCCCAAAATCGTTGATTTTGGTCAGCAAACCGCTGAATAAGCGTTCAAACGGTTTTGACCGTTTTCCAATTTTTTAAATTTTTTTTTATATTTTTTGTTAGAATGGGCCGGCCATTTGGGTCAAACGGTCAGACCGTTCGAGCCGGTAATCGGACCCCTGACCGGTTCAGTCACCAGTTCATTTTTAAAAACCATGATTATAGGTGTTATACGGAGATTTTTGGAGAAATTGGTCAGCAATAGCAAGGTGCTCATCTAGGAAGACCAAGGCATTTACAAGATGGACTCCACCACCGGGGCAGAAATGGAGAAAATTTTAGGTTTCATCATAAATTGATGAACTTAGCAAGTCTGTGAAGATGGGAGAATTTGTGGAGGTAGGCCGTTGGAAAAAAGCTTTGAAGATTGAATCTAAGGAGCTCTTATTTGAGGAGCTGAGATTAAATGGTCAGCTGAGCTTGAAAATCAGGGAAGCAAAGAGAGGGATGGTGCTGTTAGAAGGTTTGGGGGTAATTGAAGGGTTCAAGGAGTTTGTGGAAGGTGCAAGTAACAAAGGCAA
>NW_010729284.1:852006-897072 GCF_000365185.1 Nelumbo nucifera | reverse complement strand
AGTTCACAGTGCTGGTAAAAGTTTAAGGCTGCAACTGTGTGGTGCAAAAGTTGCCGCAGTTCTGGTAAAAAGTAAAGGTCACTGAACCAGTTCAGCCCAAGAGTAGGGCAGATAACCGACCTGAAGAAAATCTGTAACTGAAGTTGTTGCAGTTCTGTAAGAGTCTTGCTGATGCACCGAGACTGCAACTGTAGAAGAAGCTAAGTCTTTATCACTTGTTCTGCACAAGTCTTGCTGGAGCACGAAGCTGCAACTATAGAGGAAGTTCTCCCCCTCTCGGCTAGTGCTAGGACTGTTGAATCAGCCCTCAACCAGGTCTGTCCTATACAGACCTCTCTTAGTAGCCCAATAGCTACTACTTGCTGGAAATAATCAAGTAGGACATCTACTTCTGGGTYTTACTTCCCTTGAGTCCTACAACCAAGAGAAACCCTAGGTTCGAACTTGCTTTACTCTCTTACACTCCTAGGTCTTTACTGCAGCAACCCAGAAAAGGAAGAGAGAAGATGAAAAGACAGCAAGAGAAGAGAGTGCACCTGCTGAAACCAGGAAGGAGCTAATGCTCTGATACCATGTAATCTGAAGAGCTATACTCGAAGTAACAAGGAGGAGAAGAGAACCACAGAACTGAAGAGAATGTCGAACTGTACTAGGCAGTCGACCAGTCTTTTATTTATAGATGGATATAGTACAAGGTACAAGAAATTACTGGGATGCCCCTGATTAGTGATGGGACACCCAGATGACTTAAATCACTATACAGGATTAGGCCCATTAACACAGGCCCAGTTACAATATAAGTTAAACATAAGACTGGGCTAATAAGAACTCTTATCAGCCGAACATCACTCTAACATTCTAACAGATATTACAAGAGAGGCTGTTAGGGCCCATTCAGCCCAGTCTCTTTACATATGCAAGTTCGCAAAAACTCCAATTGATCCCAACCACAAGTTGAGTGCTACTGAAGGAGATGTTCTTCTTGATAGAGGGGTCTTTTAGAGCGTGGTTGGCCGTCTTCTTTATCTGTGTTTGATTAGGTTTGATATATATTTTATGCAGTCGGAGACTCGAAGTGGTTATCCAATACATACATGAGCCCAAAACCTCTCACATGCAAGCTGTCAATAGAATCCTAGCCTATTTGAAGAGATGCCTTGATAAAGGAATGTTGTACTCCCAACTATGGACATATAAAAGTTGAGGCCTATGCAGATGCAAATTGGGTAGGATCTGTTGATGATAGAAGATATACATCTGGTTACCGTGCCTTAGTTGGAAGCTATGAGGTTTCGTGGAGAAGCAAGAAACAATTAGTTGTTGCTTGATTTAGTGCTGAGGTAGAATATAGGGTAATGGTATATAGGGTGTCGGAACCACTCTGGTTGAAGACCTTGCTGACCGAAACGGGCATTCGATATTCCAATGAGACTATCGTGACAACCAAACAGCCATAAACACTGCCTACAATCTTGTTCAACATGATTGTACAAAGCATATCAAAGTGGATAGACATTTTGTCAAAGATAGGATAGCTAGTGGAGAGATTTGTCTACCTTTTGTAAGGTCAAAAGACCAACTCACTGATTGCCTCACCAAAGGCCTTCATCATCCAAAGTTTGCTAAGAACCTAGAGAAGTTGGGCATGGTTGACATATATGCTCAGTTTGAGGGGGAGTGTTGAGATTGTATGAGCCAAGGGTCTTTTTGGTCATTTCTTACCTTTTGTATTTGGGCACCCATATGAGGGCTTTTATGTAGTTTCTCTCTCATAATATAAATTTCATGTTTGAGAGAATGAACAGTAACACTCTCCTCCATTCGTTACTTTCTCTCCTCTTTCTTCTTTTCTTCTTCTTCTTGCTCTCTCAACAAAACCCTAGATATTGGCATATTGCAACTTTAATAAAATCTTACTTTGTCTTCTTTAAAAAAAGAATCTATTTATTTCGTGAATCCTTTTTCTTTTGTTTTGAACCTAACAACAAAGACAAACTTTTGACTTATAAGTAGAAGTGTATTCTTAAAAGAAATGTCATTTATGAAGTTTGAAGTCTTTATTCTTTCAAATTATTCATGTAATCAAACTATTCATTAGCATCATCAGTCCATGAGTTGTGGAAAATCTAACTTCTGATACTTCTTTGTAGGATATAACTTGTTTGAACTAGGTATATTATGAAGTTTTATGTAAACTTCTTTGGTTCACTAAATAAATTATGGTTATGGTTAATCAAATGAAATAGGAAATTTGATGCACTTGTGGTTGTGATTATTAGAATGATCATGAGGAGGCTCAAGAAGAGTTTTTGAAGAAAACAGAGTTCTTCTTCAGTGCAGCAGTTGAAAATTGGGATGCGGAATTCTATGTTAAAGTTGATGACAACATCAATCTTGACCTTGGTTAGAGTTCTGCATTGTCTCTTGTTTAAGGAACTTTGAAGTATAAAGAAATGTCTATCTATTTTTTGGAAATATATGCATATTATTTGTTTGATTCATCTTTGACACTTGATTTCTTTTCAGAGGGGCTAATTGAAATGCTTGGAACCCGACGTGGTCAAAGTGGTGCTTACATTGGGTGCATGAAATCAGGGGATGTGATAACTGAGGAGTAAGTATTTTTCTCTGTCCTCTATGTAGGTATTATTTCTGGAAAATTACTCCTACACTCCATTTGGAGTTATTGGGGGCGTACCTTGTCAGCTTCTTCCCCTTGTTGCCTAGAATGCTTTGCCTGATGGTGGTAGTACATATTTCTTATTATATGGTTGTTAAGTGTTCAATCTTTGCATCAATTGTCATGCTTTATATATTAATAAAGTTCATTACGGAAAGGGTATCCTTTTATAAAACAGGAACAACTTTCCACATTATGTGGTTTTACTTTATTGGAAACACTTGAAACTTCTACTTAAAATTGTGGTCTTCTTTGTTCTTGTCCATAAACATTCTGAGGTCAAAGACACTTAGAGTGAAAATGCAAAATTGCAGAAGAATTATGATATCTCTTTTAAGTAAAATTTTAAACCTGGTCCTTCATGGTTCTTTTGAGAAGAGCCTCGGAATTAAAAAATGTATATCATAGATTATGAAGTATTGGCTGGTATTATGTAATGGCTTTTGCAGCCTGACAGGGATGGATTTGTTGAATTCTACCAGGAGAACCTCTTTTCTGCAGTCGACCACATGTATTTTCACCTCTTTTCGCCTTGGATGGGAATGGCTTTAACTAAAGGCCAATATTATCACTTATGAAGAAATTTTGCGGCTACTTCATTGAAAAAGAAAAGACAGAGAGAAACCAAGGTTATCCTATTAATTTAAACCCCAGTTTCAGGATCTGAATCTTCAAAGCCAACACTAAATTGATTATAAATATCATTTCATGAATTTTTTATTTAATATAAAAATTATGATATAAATATTATATGTTTTTATTCAATTATATTGTTTATCCTTTAACAAGAGTTTAAGATATTAAAACATCAAGTATATTCTCTTAAATTATATACAATTAAAGCATTTATAACGAGGTAAGAGAAAAAATCATGTTATAACAAATTATTTGGATGATATTTGGTACATGTAAATTGAAAGCATTACATTGATATAATTAACTAAGTAAAACATGTTAAGAATGTTATAAAAATTGACAACACGCTGAGGAACATGTTAGATATATTCCTGTAATACTTTGTGTTAGTGTCCATTTAAAGGCAAATATGTTGTAGAAATATTAGGAAATATTTGGACATTTTTAATCCATAACCACTTCAATCACCCTTCTCTAATTCTATAGATAACATCTTTAATTTCACTCCCATTCCCATTGTTGGTGATTGATTCAAGGTATCAAAAGCAGTTAGTTTGGGGTATCTTGTGATTATCAATGCTATTTGTCTAACCTTTATTACTAATATTTTTACTAAAATTTCAATACATGTATTCTTTCTTTGGTCAACTATCTTGAAACCTTTTTATTCTAAAATATCTCTCTCCATTCTAAGCCTTATCTCAATTATATGGGCTCAGCTATAGGAATCTTGTTTCGCCATTCCTTCTCTGTTTAGTGTCAGAACACTAAAAGACAAATCAGGATCTGTGACCATAAAGTTTGGCATAAGTTTTATGTCGGCTGCCAACGTGACACAACCTTCTTTATCTGGGCCTGGGCCCGGTGGTGTAAGATAAGCTTACATTGGTGGAGTTGTGCAAATGATCACTTCTTTTCCACAAATATGAAGCACCATTTGACAGATGTCAAAAAGTTTTTAGATCTGAGCCATCAGCCATTATTAGTTGTTTTAATCTCATCTGATCTCCTGGATTGATCTTTTGTTCTCTCAACCAAATTCAGGCTGCACCAGGGGCAGCTCCAATATAAACCACCTCGAGGTCGGATATGTATGGTTCTAGTACACCTCTGGTTAAATAATTTTCTGATGATGAATACCATCTTTGTCTTCTTCCATGGCTCCTTCCATCATATCTTCACAAAGTAGAAACAACAATCTAGAGGTCTCTTGGATACTTCTTTAGAACTCTCTCTCTTTCTCTCTCTCAAGTTTCCCATAATAATTGAACAAAGAAGAGTATTACCCATCTCTAGAATCTGTATTCTTTGTCTAAAAGTTTTAATGACAGATGGACTGACTGACAGCTAGAACAGTTGATTAACTATACCTCATTTTTTCGCTGAGTTTGGGGTCTGACCAGATGTAGATCCTTGTAGGTTTACAGTTCCGGTATCTAGCTTGGTCTTAGTTTCACAACACTGCTAAAGAATATACACCTGGAGTCTTATGTAGAGGTGCAAGTCACTGCTCATAAGGTTGAGGGGCATGCATGTAAACTGGTTTCATGGATTGCTGGTCATGGTTTCATGTTTCTACAATGTTAAAGCATTTTATTTCATCCTTACCTTTCAAAAATATGATTTGACTTTTATATATTTAATCAGTCTTTAGCATCATATATTGATTTTCAGGGGAAGGTCATGGTATGAACCTGAGTGGTGGAAGTTTGGAGATAAGAAGTAAGTATCTGACTCATGGATATACAAACAATGGATTACTGCATATATCTGTTTTCTTATAAAATGTGAGCTCCTATATTGTACTAGCATGGCCTCATACTCACACACATAGTTTCTTGTTTACTACCAATTCAAACTTAAATGACATTGTAATTTGAGTGAACCCTTGTTTAAAAGTTTCTTATTGATTTCTAAAGAAAGGATAGAATCTCTTTGTATAATGATAGTAGTCAGGCTCAGGCATAACTGAATAAACTTAGCGTGTTTCAACTCTTGGTTACAAAGACTTGAAGACCAGAATATGATAAACTCGGGTTTGTTTTATAATCTGATTGTTTATCGCTTTAGTACTGAAAATAACAAGAATGCTTATTCAACATAGGTAGTACTTCTTATATATATCAACAACCATTAGACTTGGGTGTAAGAAGGGGATTAAGGAATCATGAAATTCCTATTAATTGTGAACTTCTAGAGTCATTGGATGCTGTCTATCTTGTTCCCACTCTTGTTGATGGTAGAATTTGGATACCAAATCCTTTTGAATACTTGAACATCCTTTTTTAAGCTATTTTATTTCCATTGTGATGCAGCACAGACATTTCTAGTGAGTGGGGTTAGGTGTAAACTTATCTCACTTAAGATTTAGCAGTTTGTTGGAAGGTATTCCACTTGAGAATCAATTCTTGTGATTGGCTCCAAAAGAAAAGACCTAACTGTGCATAGTTTTCAAGGCACCAAGGCAAGGCTAGGCGACAGGGAGGCACCTAGGAAATGGACTTTTTTTTATAGATAAAAACATGAATTCTAGTTGTAATTCCTTAGGTTCGAAGCAACCAACTGCCATCTTTCAGTAGTAATTATTTATAATCCCCCAAAAAATATAAACTTCATATTATATCATAGAAAAATCAACATACTCATGAGAATAAAGAGAATAAAGAAAAGAAAATGCAGAAAATACTGGGGCTGACCTCTATTTTTGTCCGAGGAGGAAGACAGCAAACACATGTATGTTGAACTGTTTATTGAAATTTATTTTATTATTATAATCTTGAAAAACAAGGAATATTAAAACAATCATAGTGTGGTGTACAAAATATCTAGGTGTGAAAGTGAGGCAGCCCTCCATAGGTGCTTTGTCGCCAAGGTTCAAAGTATTGAAACAATACGCCTCGTCTCCATGGGTGCCTTGTCTCCATGGAGATGCACAAAGAAATGATCTGACTTATTATTTATGCTCCATCTTGAGGGGGAATGTTAAGAAGTATTTATAGTTATTATTGGAAGTAATTATAATTATTATTTATTTAGGCACCAGGGTATTCTTGGAAGTCTACTTATGTTTTAATTAAGGAATGGAAGTGTAATTTTACAGATTTAAGTTATAATTAATAATAGTTGGTGTTAGATGGGAAATTTTATCAAACTCTTATTATGCTCAGCCCTATTTTCTTTCTTCTTCTTATCCTCACTTATTCTATTCTCCTTTCTTTGTGCTTTATTTTCTGGTTTTTCTTTTGTTCTACATCCAATCTAGCATTGATCTTAGGTTAGTTACAACCTGTAAGTGTTCAGAATTTCCTGTAGCCTAAATCTTTTCTAGAATATGCTAGCCCTCCATTTTGAAAATATGCTAGCTCTCAAACAAGATCTTGGATCAATCTGTGGGTTTGCAGGCCAGTCTGAGACCTAAAAGTCTTAGATCAGTTTGACCTAAGGTCAAGTTGTGTAAATTAATGGTGCAACTTGAGTCGGGTTGGGTTGGCAATTTTATTAAGATTTTGATGGGCCTAAGCCCTAAACTGAGTGCAATGTAATTGAAATTCTTCAAATTATATAACCCAACTTGCAGCTCCCAATGCTCCCCCCCCCCAAAAAAAAAAAATACAAATAAATAAATAAGATAAAAAATTAGAAAGCAGCCCTATATGGATCAACTAAGGTTGCAAATGATATCCATTTATCTGAATTTAAATCTGATCCTGTTCAGCTTAATCCAAATTCTATTTGTTTATAACTGGATAGAATATGGGACTATGGGTCCACCCCTATCCAATTCATATATAATTCAACTTGTTCTATTTAAATGTATTTGCTTATATATACTTAAATTTTATATTCAGTCTATTAGTAAAGTTGGTTTTAATGTTTCATTTTTACCAAAGAGACATTGGATCAAGTTTCATAAAATTTATTTTCAATATATATATATATATATATATATGTGATTGCAATCCGAATTTGTTTCAATTTGGACATAAATCTGATGGATAAGATTTAATTTGAATTCGTATATAAATAATAATGTTTGATATACCTTATATTCCATTCAGTCCTATCAGTTTGCAGCCCTAGGATAAATTGTCTTAAAAGGTGTATTTCATGTATTGCCTCTCTCTCTCTCTCTCTCTCTCTCTCCCCAATAGTAGCATAAGAAAAAAATTGGCTTATTCATCAAAAAGAAAAAAAAGTTTGGTTTTAAAGATGGCAGGAAAACATTAATAGGCTCTTTATTACCAACTTGTAATGGAAAACCTTTCTAAATGTTACAGTTTGAAATTAATAAATACTTATTATTAAAAAAAAGGAAACTTAAAGCCTTGAATATTTTCCCCCTTTCTTTCTCCAAACAAAAAAAAAGGAAAGAAGAAAAAAGAAAAATCCGCCATTCATTTCTACTAATTCAAATCAAAACTTTCATTTTGTTATAAATTTAACCTTCAGAATTATAAGACTTTAAAAAAGTATGAACTTTGACCTAGTTCACTGTATTTTATTTTATTGGGTATGGACTGCATAGTTAAGTAGACGCAAGATGATTCTCTATTGAATTGAGGGGTTCTTTTATGTTTCAGCCACTATGCTAAATGCATTCATTGATTTTTCACTACTTTCAGATATTTCAGACATGCAGCTGGTTCTCTATTCATACTATCTAAGAACTTGGCTGAATATATCAACATAAACAGGTTGGTGCTTAGGTCCTTAACCAGAAGCTCATGGGTACAAGCACTGAACTTGCATATCAAAGTTGTATTGTATGTCATGAAACTGATGAAGCATTGAATTGATTTCCATTCTTCCACCTTCACCAGAAGCACCGAGGAGGATGTATAATGTACTACATTCTTGGACAACTCTGTAATCTATATGTATTGCATGCTTATTTTCATTTGCCATCTCTTCTATGCAGTGCATCTCTGAAGACTTATGCTCATGATGATACATCTGTTGGATCATGGATGATGGGCCTGGAAGCAACATATATTGATGATACTCGTCTTTGCTGCAGCAACTACCGTGAAGGTGAGTTTACTCCCTTGGTATTACTGTCTCTGGTTGTGCATTTTCCTACTTCGGACGCTTTACTTCCTTTGTCTTCTTATTCGACCTGTGTAAATAGTTACAGATCGAGACATAAACATGTTGACAAACTCCATCTAATTTTGGTTTGCAGACAAGGTGTGCTCCATGGCTTGAGTCAACTCGTCTTCTAATTTTGATGTGGATCCTATGAGTCAACTCGTCTTCTAATTTCCTTCTTGGTGGATCATTCAAATCGGGACTTCAAGAAGTTAAAATAACTGAGATGTTTTCAGAATATGTAACATTGAAGTTCATGACTTGCCCAAAAGCAGCAAGGGTCTTATCAAAAGCTACAATAAAGTATCCTTCTCTATGAAGAGAGCAATTTCAAAACAATGTTGTGTCATCTGGAGACTGCCAGATTTTGATACTCATCGAAGTCATATTTTCTTGAGATGGATACAAAGGCTGGAGATGTAGCTCTGATATTGCCTTTGTAGGATTTATGTTCAACCAGCAAATGCTAGAGGCAATTGGATTTCCATTTAGAAAATTAGTAGATATTCAGAAAAAGATCGTTAAGTTTGCATTTCACATTGTAAACATTATGCCATTTAAAGGTGATCAAAGGTTTTAATTATTGATATGATAATTATCTGAAGGGTGGATTTGGATCGTATTGGTTTCTAGGCTATGTAGCTGAGGATTGGAATCTGGGTTGCCTACTTGACAGGTCAGAATCTTTACTACTACGTTATATTGCATAACTAGTGGGACCCGTGTGATGCACTGACTTTGTTAAAAGAATTTGAGGCAAAAGGAGTTGAGGGCACAACTTCAGTGGCCCCAATTGGCTCGCCAAAGCTCTTTTAAAAGTTGGGCTTGATTTTTCAATTTTCAAGTTGGGCTTGGGCCAAAAAACTGAGGCCTAACATAAACCCAGGTTAGGTGTGGGTTGAGGCCTCAAGTAGTCCAAGCCCGACCTAATTTAATCTAAGCCCTTCTAACATTTTATGATATACATATCTACATATTATCAATCTATTATACCTGAAAATCGGGCTACAAAGTTCAATTTACCTAAGTCCAAGTCCAACTTGAGATCTTGGATTAAGCTCGGGTTGAGCCTGGGTATAAGTTCAGGCTTAACTTTGAGTTGGGCCAAGCTTGAGCTTGAGATTTGAGATTAGGTTTGGGTTAACCCTCAACCAAACCCAACCCACCCAACTTGTACCCCAAGAATGAGCATTATGACTTTCCTAATTACATTTAAAACTAACAATTATTTAAATTTTTTATCAACAAATTTGTTGTTTTATTAATAAACATGTATTAATTTGTATTAACTTTATTTCTATTAAAATTTTGGAAGAATTTTTACATTTTTGTAGTTTTAAAAAATTATTAGAACTTTATTTTTAAATTGTCATTAAATAATTTATTTTCTTTTTTAATAATTTATTTACAAAATATACTAATTTATCTTTTTTCCAATATAAGCTGGTCATTAATTTCCTTTTCCAAAATTTTCCAAAACTATACTAATTTATCATTAATTTATATATTGAGAAATACAATCTTTTTAAGAATTTTTCCGAAAGTACACTAAATTATCTATAATTTTCCAAAATTTAATTATATGAAAAATTTATTACATTTGTGTAATTTTGACAAATTATTGAAATTAATTCTAAAATTCCTATTAAATAGTTTATTTACAAAATTATATTAATTTATCTTTTATCTTCCAATATATTATTTTAGTTAATAGTTTCATTTTCCGAAATTATACTATTTATTTTAATGCATTACTACATTTTGATTTCAATTTAGAAAATTATAATACATTACACTAATTTCTAATAATTTTCAATAATTAATGTTTATAAATCAGAAAATGACATTAAATTATAGTAAAAGATGAAACATTAAATAACAACAAATTAAAGTAATTGTTGAAAAAATTACACTAATTTCTGATAATTTTCAAAAATTAATGATTATAAATCAGAAAATGATAGTAAATTACAATAAATTATACTACTTTTATAATTTTCAACAATTAATGTTTAAAAGTTGGAAAATAACAGTAAATTACAATAAAAATAAATTACATTAGCTTCTTATAGTTTTCAATAATTAGTGATTAAAAAACCAGAAAATAACAGTAATTAACACAAAATCATTCCAATTTAAGTAAATACAAATGTCAAGTTTAATAATACAAACAATTATAAGTCATAATTATAATTTAAATATTTTAAAAGATGTTTGAAAACTTATTAAATTTGGGAGCAAATAAATGATAAAAATTAATAAATAAAATAAATATTTTATTTAATGAAGTAAATGATAAAAATTTTCATAGTTTTTCTAAAAATTATAAAGCAATTTAAATTATTAAATCCAATAATGAAAATTATTTCAAACCAAATAATTGATAAAATAATAGTTAATGATTTATTTGGAGAAATTGAAATTTTATAATTTAATTTTCTGAAGAATAATGTATTCTAATTTAATAATATATTCCAAGAAATTAAAATTTAATTTATAAAAGTAAATTAAATTTATTCCATGAAATTAAAATCTAATTTATGAATGTAAATTTTTAATGTTCTAAACATAGGGATCATTATAGAAGCAGGTGACCTAATCACTAGGTCGGGTCCAGGTTTTGTCAGGCAGGCGTAAGCCCAGATTCATGTGCCACAACCTAGATTGGGTGGGTCTAGGCTAGGTGGCCAGATGGGCCGGGCCGGCCCCCGGATGGGCTTGAACAAACGTTTGAGCCCGCGGGCTTGCCCTTAGGCCAAAAAGTCTGGCCCGCAATAAATTTGAGCCAGGTTTGGGATTTGCCAAAATAGTCCGGCCTAAGCCCGGCCTGGCCCAACCTATAGGTTAAACCCAAAAAACCCTAACCCTAAATATCCTAACCCCTTCCTTCTCACTCATCTCTTTCTCTTAGTCTTAATTGAACCCCAGTTCTCTCTTCTCAGTTTTCACAGCCAAACCCCAATTCTCTCTTCTCTTGGTCTCTCAAATTTCTTTCTCCCTCAACCAAACAATATCACAATTGGTAGAGAAGGTTGATGGAATACCAAGCTTCATCTGCTCCTCCCTCACTCTGCCGAACGAGATTGCTGTCGCAAGATCGCTGTCGGTAGAAAATAGTGATGCATAGCAAGGTTTGTCTGCTCTTCCCTCACTCTGTCAAACAGGATGTTGCTGCCAAGATCGTTGTTAGTAGAGAACCCTGATGGAATAGCAAGCTTCATCCAATCCAGTTAAACAGGATTTCTCTCTCTCTCTCTCTCTCTCTCTCTCTCTCTCCCCCCCCCCCCCTCCATGGTCGCTTGTTCAATTTTCTTTTTTTCTTTGGGTTTCTCAGAAAAGAGGGGTTCTTCCTCCCTATGCTTTATCAATGCGAACTCAGCACCAACGAACACAGTCACACAAACTCAGCACCGGTAACCATCTTTCTGTTAGGTCGGCAATAGATTGGGCTTCGGGCTCGGGCTCGGGCCTCAGAAAATCCTATTTATGAAGAGTAAAAGCCCAGCCCGGCCCATGAACAGGTCTACCCTAGACCAATGTAAGATCAATAAAAGATAGGGTGGATGTTAGTTGTGTCAATCCTATCAAGTATCAACGTTGCCCAGATGTTTATATAATATTTTTATTATATTACTTTAGCATAAAAAAAATATAATCAAGTTTATGAATGGGCTGGGCCGGATTTAGAGGTATGTTGTATTTGAAAAACCCGATCCAAAACATCTATCTTCTTTACCCATATAATCATTGCTGGCCACGCTCATTCAACCGCACATATGGAATATCGGTTGTGTTGTGGTCATCGATGTTCCATATGTGCGACTGGATGAACATGGCCAGCAATGTGTTGTGTTCAGTAGATCCGAATTCATATAGCTATAGTGGTCAAGGTTCAAATCGTTCCGGGACCCCACCGATACGCCTCTATAGTGGGTGTATCAGGGGTCTGACCAGTTCAGGGGATGGAGGAGACCTAAACCGGCCCCCCTGAACCGGTTTCAGAAAAAAAATAAAAAAATAGTATTGATTCGCCCGATACACCCATACCAGCGTATCAGGCGTATCGATATTTTGAACCTTGATAGTGGTTATTCAACACAACAACCACAGTAGCACAAATAGGGGGGGCATCCTCTATGGTTTTTCACCCATCCACGCTGTATTCACGTTAGAATAATGCCGGCAAATATTATTCACACCGGAAAACAAAAATTTTTCACTCGGTTTTGGATTTTCATTAGATGATAACATGGGCCCCGGTTTCGGTTTTTGACACCTAGGAGACATTATTCTAGTCAGGAAGAGTTCAAATGACATTGGAAGAGCATGGTTAATGTGATGCAAGAATAACCTTTCACGATCAAGCCACTATTCCAAGTGCTCAACCCCTGGTCCAAGGAATTCAGATCTGTGCCCCATAAGGTGGTGCCCCATAACGTTCGACAGCACATTCCCGTTATGTATTGGGAACATCTTCCGATGATGACATTATCTATTTTGGTATATCATCGGGAGATGTTCTCAATACACAACGAGGATGTGCTGTGGGACGTGTGGGGCGCAGATGTGAACTCGTTCCAAGTGCTCCACCCATGTGCTATGAATGTCCATATTCTACGGGTCTCTCAATCTCTACAATCTACTACGACTCACAGAGTGTTTCATTTGGCCCTGCTCCAGACCGAGATAATAGAGTGAGGCAACGGGAGGGAATAGAGAGACTATGGAAGAAAGAAGTCGGCCCTATTTCCTATCATTATCACCATTGTGAATTGTGAATTGTGATCGGCCTGTTTCCTAGTATGTCACGTTCTCTTCCTAATTTTTTTGGCAAAAAAGAGAAGATTGTCATGCAAGATGACAACTTCATGGGCTTGTAGAGAAATATCTCACCCCTCTAGAATTGCTCACTTGGGGTAATGGAACACACAGAGGCCTTCTGACATGGCATAACATTAATTGTAATATATACACCATCTCAACCAGAAATTAGAAAGAAAAAAGGAAACAATTAGTTGATTATTAAAATTAGTATTTTTAAATACTAATGAAATATATGAAAAAATAAATAAATAATTAATTGTTAAAATTAGTATTTTTTTTTGTATTAATGAGATTTATTTTGGTTTCTTAAAGTATATTTGCATATTTCAATTGCATTTTCTATGTATATCCTATAGGTCACATCTTTTTTTTGGGTAGACTATAATTCATACATTTTACTTCAGTAAGCTATTGAAATATATATGATTCTCATGTGTTCATACCTTAGCTATAGTGATCAGAGACCTAAATTTAGTGCTAGTAATGCATGTGAAAGATTTTTGTGACTTTTCCTAATATGTTCTCGTGCATCTAAATCATTCTTGTTCTAAAATTGCATTGCTGATATTTTGAACATTTGAACCTTGGGGTGATTTATTTATGATACTATAACAAATATTGAAGAAACATTAATTTTTTTTGAAGGGTTGCACTATTAAGCATTACCCAATTTTAGAAAAAAAAAAGTGATTATCCCAAGAAGGATGCATCACCCTAATGCACATGAATTGAGATTTGTTCTTCAGCGTCTCACACTGACCTTACAACCACATTTCACCCTATATTGGGAATATTTTCCCATGAATAATAAATACAAGTATAAAGATGTTCCTGACGTGTGGCCAAGACATGATGTGAGGTCGGTGTTAAACACACTCTGTGAGAGCAGATCCGTACTCAGTGCATATATACAAATTGGGATCTGCTCCTCACATAGGGCACTTCACACCGACCTCACATGCACATCTCACCATGCATTGGAAATATCTTCTGTAAATAATAACATATAAATACGGGAAATATTCCCAATACATGGTAGGATATGCCTGTGAGATGCCCTGTGTGAAGAGCAGATCCGGTCTCCACATATACCCAAAATTGAAGGCGCTGTTTAGATTGAGTTGCTACAAAGAAGCGGATCGTGTTGAGCATCCATGTTTCTTGATAAGTTAAGAGTAGCTTCGTATTTTAGACATGTGGAGTTCAGAACACTGATTTGGGATTTCTGGATTTTCCCCAAATACAGTTTCCCATGTTTCACTGGGGGACCGATCTTGGAATGCCAAAAACCGTCTCAAAATCCCTCCCAAATGGGTAAAAGCTTTTGTTTTCATTTTTGTTTAGATTCCTCCTTACCGATTTTTTAAAAATGATTTTTGCCCTATGATGTAGGCGCAGATGGTCCCGTTCATTTGCGGGCTTACACGAGTCAGATGGTGTAAGTCAGAGCAAATCGAATCAGGGTGCGCATGTGGCAGAGCTCGGCGGGTTCCGAGGAGCTAATAGCACAGAGTCACCTGGCAGCCTCGAATGGCCACACTCATTTCGTAAAGACTGCATTCCAATCGTCCGAGTTCATCTACCCCAGGCGGCTTCAAGTATAAATAAGAGGTGACCCCCTCAAGGTAAGGGATTGGAATTTAAGTTCTCTAGCGACCACTTGAGATCTCCTATCATCTCTTGTGGCCTTGTTTAGGTGTTCACACCCAGGACCTCACACACCCAGAACCTCGTCCACTCTGCATCTCCCAATACTAACTTGATTGTCAAAATCTCTGCCTCGGCTTTGCACCTGAAGCTTCTGATGTTCTCCTCCTTATAGGATCAACCTCAGTCTTTGACCACCTCGAACGCCTTAGATTCACCTTGGCTTAGGAGCGAAGTGATAATATAAGTGATAATATAACCTCAGTCTTTGACCACCCTCGGCCATTCCGAGCATCGGCACCATATAAGCTGATTTTTGAGAAACCAGCCGAGTTTGTTATGTAGTGATTCTCAATAGTGATTTTTTTTTCATTGGAATTATTATTAACTGTGTTGTACTCTCGTATTTTAGATACAATCTAGCGATTCTAATGGTAAATCCGTATCAAATGGTCTAAATTACATACAATTGGAGAGATTACAAAAATTTCCCAAAAATAGTTGCAAAAAAATGCATAAAATTGTATGAAATTGGAGAAAAAATTGTACAAAATTGCTTAAATAGCAGAAAATTGTAGAAAATATGCAGAAGTTGTATAAAATCGCAGAAAACTACTAGAAAATAGAAGATATTTGCAGAAAACTCACGAAGAAAACCAGAAAATTGCTGGTTATTGCAGAAAAATGCATAAATATTACAGAAAATTTCAGAAATAAGGTACAAAACTACTGAAATAACCGAAAATTGCCAAAAACGCAGAAAATTGCATGATATTGCAAAAAACTCTTAAAAATACCAGAAATGACAATTTTGTAGCAAGGTCATGAAAAATAGCATATAATTGCTGATTGTTCAGAAAATGCAGAAAATTACTAAAAATTGCTGAAAATGCAGAATTTTGTTATCGTTCTCCCTGGGTAGGGATGACAATTTTTCCATTTTTCTGATCCTTGTAGGGATCCACCTTGAATAAGACAGGGATGGGATGATTTTCTTCCCCTAGGGATGGAGATGGAGATCATCCTGGTTGGTGGGGATGGGGTGAAGACGGGAATGACACTTCCCGCCTTATGGGGCCCGACCCCCACTAATATATATGTATATATGTGTATGTATGTCTATATTTGTATGTGTACGTATATATGTTAATATTTTTAAAATATGATTGAATATGTTTAAATATATTTGAATCTTTTTCAATAGGATTGTAAATTTTAATTAAATTATTTTTAATTATTTAAATAAAATAAAATAAACAAAAACAAAATCATTGACATTATAAAAAAATCATGGGCAGTGGGGATCCCCATGGGGATGAGGATAACCTTGTCCCTACTAGCAGGAACGAGAATGGAGATGGGAGATAGAGACGGGGACAGAGATGGGGATTTTGGCAGGGACATTGGGGAAGCATTATTTAACATAGCAATGCATAGGGGTGGATTCAAATCGAGCCGAGCCAAATAACTAGCTATTTGAACTTGGCTCACCAAGGTAGTATAAGGCTCGAGCTCGAGCTAGAACCAAGGTTCAAAATATGACACATATCGGCTCATATCGGTTGATACGTATCGTATCGGGAGCACCCTGATACGCCCCTATAGAGGGTGTATCGGGGTTTTGACCGGTTTAGGGGGTGGAGGAACCTTAATCTGGCCCCTTGTACCGGATTTGAAAAAAAAAATACCGATATTACCCAATAGACCCCTACCAGCATATTAAGTGTATCGATATTTAGAACCTTGGTTAGAACTTTGAGCTCGAATGGACTCGAGTCAAAAGGTCATAAACTCAAGCTCGGCTTGATTCAAGGTTGATTTAAAAAATATATATATTTTATAAAAAATATATTTATTTAATATTTAAAAAATTAAGAATTATAATAATTTATTTGATGCATAGGACGACTAGATCGCCCAACATTCGAAATCCGTTATAAATCGAGTGGACAAGATCCGATTCAAATGCAAACAAATCAAATTTATATACCAACATCCGATTAGATTACATCCATTTAATTTGCAATCCTATTTTCTGTTTCTCGGCTGACTCGGCATTTGTCTTTAAAAAACAAGTATGGAAAAGATATAATATCTGAAAAACACCAAATCAATCAATTGGAATCATAAACTTGACAGCGAATCATGTGTTATTTATCAACATTTTAGGTGGGTTTTGATTGTCATACCATCATGGTTTTTAAAATTGGACCGAACCGGACGGTCAGACTGGAAAACCGGGAACTGGTCACTTGACTGGTTCCATTTTTCCCCAAATCCGCTTTTTCCCCAAAATCATTGATTTTGGTTGGCAAACTGACGAATCAACTGGTTAATTGTTCGAACCGTTCGAACGGTTTTGACCGTTTTCAAAATTTTTAGTTTTTTTTTATATTTTTTATTTTTTGTTAGAACAGGCCGGTCATTTGGGTTGAACGGTCAGACCGTTCGAACCGGTAACCGGACCCCTGACTGGTTCGGTCACCGATTCAATTTTAAAAACCATATATACCATATCTTTTTCATATCATAGATTTTTCTAAATAAAAAACATATAAAAAGGTTTACTTTAGTTGGGCCACATGGCAACGTGGTGCACTGTAGGGGTGATCATTTCAGCCCGGCCCGGAAATTCTAGGCTTGGGCCTGGGTTTTGTGTTCAGGCCTGCAAATTTTAGGGCCGGGCTTGGGCTTAATACTTCAAGCCCGGCCCGGCCTACATATACTTAAACTTGCACATTTTGTGTATAATGTATATATATATACATACATATATGTTATTATATATTATATATATAAATATTATAATATTGACATATATAATTTTTATTATATGTAATATTTTATGTTATGTAATGTATAAAATAAGTTTATATGCATGATATGTCATTTAATACATAGATATATAATGTTTTACATATGAGTGACATTAATGGCCCAGCCCGGCCCGGGCCTGAACTAAGAATTATGATTCAGACCCGAAACCCCAGGCCAGGCCAGGCGTGGGCCTAAGCTATAGCGCTTATCACAAGTGCAAAGCCCGGCCCGGCCCACGATCACCCTAGCGCACTGACTGGTCAGGAATTTCTGCCGCGACTCGGCAGCGTTTTTCCCATTTAAAACGTGCTTAAAAAAATCCTTACAAAAACCAAACCAAAGATTTGAATTTTGAAACGTTCCTATGAACTCCGAAAAAATTGAACGGTCGAGATTAGAGTAGGTGGTGGCCCCCCTTAAATCGCGAGCGTGTTCGGCATGAATAAAAGATAAACGTGGTGAGTGGTGAGACAATAAAGCCCAACTCCACAAGATGCGCACCGGCCCCACTTTTCCGAAATCCACCTACCCCATACTGCCACATGTCACGTGCGGGCCCTTTTTATATCAACCTGTTTGTGAAATTGGAACAGCGACAGCGAGTGTGAAGCGAGAGAGAGAGAAAAAGAAAGAGTTGAACTAAATGACATTGGTAAGAGAAAGAAGACGCCAGCAAGCACTCAGGCTTCCCTTACCTCCCCAGAATCTATCACCGTATTTTTGTTATCGGGTTCAGTCGCCATCATCACTGCTGTCATCTTCGATAAGGCCGGATTCTCCCGACATTAAGGGCCTCGCGGAGCTCGAGAAGCTGGCCGTGCTTGGCCACGGCAATGGTGGGACTGTTTATAAGGTTCGACAACGTCGGAGCTCTTCCATTTATGCGTTAAAGGTGCTGAGGTTCGACCATGATGCAATTGGCATTTGGCACCAGGCTGGTCGCGAGGCAGAGATCCTCAAGCGGGTTGATTCGCAGTTTGTTGTGAGGTGTCATGGAGTGTTTGACAGTGGGACGGATGCAGACAGCGGTGAATTATGCTTTGTGATGGAGTACATGGAAGGTGGGTCGTTGCATGATGTACTGAGGCTCCGCCGGAGGCTCCCGGAGAGTGTTATCTCCGATGTGGCCAGACGGGTCCTGGAAGGACTCAAGTATCTGCATGGAATGAAGATTGTTCACAGAGATATTAAGCCATCGAATTTGCTTATCAATGGCAAAGGAGAGGTCAAGATTGCTGATTTTGGGGTGAGCCAGGTGGTGGCGGGTTCACTTGAAGCAGGCGATTCCTACGTAGGGACGAGCGCTTATATGAGTCCCGAGAGGTTCGATTCTGAAAAGTGGAACGGAGGGCCGAACGACGATGGGTTTGCCGGAGATGTTTGGGCTCTTGGAGTGACAATGCTGGAATGCTATATGGGTCATTTCCCCTTGATTGCTCCGGGACAGAAACCTGATTGGGCTACACTCATGTGTGCCATATGCTTCGGTGAGCCACCCAAGTTGGTGGAGACGGCATCGCCGGACTTTGAGAGCTTCATCCAGCGATGTCTGGAGAAGGATTGGAGAAACAGAGGGACGGTCTTGGAGCTCCTGAGTCACCCTTTTGTGACCAAGCGTTGCACTTCCGCAGGAGGTCTGGTTGGTTTTCCTGATTGAGACGAGTTATAATTTTCCTTTATTTTATCCTTCTTTCTTTTTCACAATCTTTTTTGCATTTTTTGGGCAGTTCCTTGGGTAGGTCAGGTCGTCAATTTAGACATCTGGAGATCTTTTCAATTCTCTTTCTGCAAATTAAACTACAACAGAAAAAAAGGGTGAAAAATCATAAAAATAAAACAGGAAAAAAGAAGAAAAAAGGGAAATGGCTCTTATTTCTGATGTAGATTGATTGAGTGCATCAATTTCTTCTATGAAGGTCTCCATGAATCTGATAGACTGGTTACCTGATGGGACTGTGGGAAGAAGAAATGATGTATATTCATATGGGGGGTTCGCATCCGCCCCCCACAACTTTGCCCCCCAAAAACGTCCCACGCGCTGTGAGTGCGCCGCGTGTCCTCCCACACGCGGATTAGAGGGACTCTTGCGGAGCTAACCGTGTGTCCTCTCGCCCAAAAGGTCATCCTTCTCATTTCAGAACACTTCAACCCTTTGAGCTCCGCTGGTCGACGCGCTCACTTCAACCTTCCACCTTCTGCTCTCAGAACTGAAATCCGCCGGAGATTGCACCCCTTTGAATTCCGCCGGTCGACGCCGACGACCGTTTCGAAAGCGAAGCATTTTTAACAGCGAGAAACGACGAAGAAGATGTCCACTCAAACGCCTTGTTACAGGTCCCTTGTTATATCCATTTTCTCAGTTTTCATGAACCCATTTTGCCTTCTTCAAAACCCACATAATCAATCAAAAACAACCAATTTGTTATTTGAAAAAAAAATAGATTTTTCTTTCGAGTAGGCGAAGATAGTTTAAATTGATTGAAAGGGGAGTCTTTGATGCCGTTATTCTGTGCAAGGCACGCAACACAACTCCCACATAATTTGGTAGTGAGAAGAAAGAATCTCACATCCAAGCATGTAGGCGTTCTGCAATTATCCAGTAGTAAATGCTGCCTAGCCGCCTCTTCCAGCAAGGTGGGTCTCTCAGAAAACGCTGCTTCTCTTTCGGGTTTTCATCGAACTTCTCCATCGATCATGGAGGACGAAAAGTTGGGGATTATATCCTCTGAAACAGAGGAATATTCAACAGAATTGGATGTTGCTGTTAGAATCGTCCAAATGGCTTGCTTTCTCTGTCAGAGGGTGCAGGAGAGCTTGATTTCCAAGGGCAATAATCAGGTTAAATCAAAAGATGATAATTCTCCGGTCACAGTTGCAGGTAACTGCATTGACTGTCTACAAAATGGTTTCTTTTTGGTGATTCTGTATTCTTTGTTGTGTGCTATTTATTTTTCATCCATTACAGTTGCATTTAATGGAACCCTTGGTTTTATCCTTTTTATTTATTATATTTTTTTGGCGAGTGTTCTTCAGTTTTTCCCCCTTTGTTATTTATTTTTTTTTTTGAAGGAAATGGTTCTGCTGCTAAACATGAAAATTTGTTATTCCTCCGAGGGACTGAGGGTATGGGTTCCGTTTCGTTTTCTAGAAGCCACATCTTGAATTTGTTGGCTGGTTTTGGTTTGGTTTACAACTGAAGTCTGGGAGATTTTACCAACAAAGGTAGATTTTTGGTTTTGGTCAATGGAAGAGATAGAGTTGCAGATGTTGCAGCGGTTCTGACTTGTTGGCGTCGACCGGCGGAACTGGAAGGGGGTTCTCACTCCGGCAAAAATAAGAAAAAAAAACATAAAAAATGAAAAAAAAAACTTGCTTCCGGTAAGTAAATCTGCCGGAGTGATCGTCAGCAACGACCGGCGGAACTCAAAGGGAACAACCTCCGGCGGGTTTCAGTGGGAAGACACGCGGCGCGCTCAGAGCGCATAGGACGTTTTTGGGGGGCAAAGTTGTGGGGGGCGGATGCGAACCCACCCAAATGATGTATACATGGCAGAGAGAATGTGAGGCATTAATTGTTTCATGGTGAAAAGCAATGACAAAGCTGCTGCAACCTGGTAAAAATGCAGAGGCAATGGTGGTGCTGACCATGAAACAGATTACATATATGAGCACCCTACATATGAATTATGATATATACATTAACTGTGCAACCTGTTAAAAATGATTATTTGTCTCTACCACCCTCAATTTTAAATAGTATAAGGATCAAGTTTCAGACATTTGACGTGTATCAACTATCAACTGGACGGTTTCATGGAAGGGGTAAGAGTTCTGGCGAGCTCATGCAATCACATTTCTAATTAATTTATTAGCAGTGGAAATGCCAATATTACATCCAAATTCTTGTTTGGCAATGATGGCATCTTTTCTTAATTTCTCCATCTTTTCCCTATTTTATTCAATTTGTGGTTCTTAGTTAGAAAAGGAGCAGGGCCATTAATACTCGGGCTGTCAAAAAAAAAATTGGTTAGACCATCCAGTATGAGATTGCGTTTGGCAATCCGGATACCCCTCAATAAAATGCTAAGAAGCAGCAGGTATTTGAAAGAGAAAACAGCACAGGTGTTTGGTTTAAAACACTGGCGTGTTCACATTTCATGGGCTGTCAAATGTGGGAATGTGGACTAGATGGACTGAGACAAAACTATAGGGCTCTATATAATGAACTAACTGGCCAGTATTGGGTATGCATGTTGGATTTTAATCTCATTAAGGATTAAATCTAACGGGGTTTCATTGGACACCTGTTTTGAAAAAATAGCTTTTCTCTTATTAAAACCAGTTTTAATTTGTCTCACATTGGAAAATTATAAGTTTTGTTTTGAGTTTTTTAATAAGAATTGATTTACACTTCTTAGAAATAGAAGAGAATGGTATGGAGGTTTACTACTGCGCAATGCATGTGCATGTGTGTGTGCGGCACAATGAGGTGCATTTTGGTTTTTTGGTGTGATGCTAATCGTTGATATGATCAATGACCATGATTTGATCGGGTATAATCAAGAGGTACAATTCAAATTTAACAATCATTAACTGTTAACTATCTTTTAAACAGTTACAATGTTTGAAATTGTGACTATTCAAGGTGTCTTTCTCTGAATTCGATGACTCTTGAACTTTACTGGTTGTGGATTTTCGCCCAAGGCTCAGTTGTATCTTGAGAAGGAATTTGCCTGTAACCCAATAGTAAACTCAGTAAAACTGAGTGAGCGCAAATAATATTTTAAAGACAATGTCTTCAGATGTGCCTCATAGCTTTTCCTCCAATTTTTCGGAGACCTCATTTCCCAACAACGCATATGATGTGGTTCAAGTCTAAAAGCAGTCACTTTGTGCAAAATATAAAATGTCCTTTTAAGTAGAAAAGGAGAATGTTTGAATGGAGTTTTATATGAAAGATGAACGACCTATGCAGCAAGATCTCTTTTGCATATCTAGGGATGTCAATGTACTGGTTTTGGGAGTTACTCCATCCAAATTGGATGGACCAATAAGACATTGAATTGGACTAGTCGAGACTTAATGGTCCAAAGTATTTATTGGATTGGATTGAACCTAGTCCATCTATAATGAATTTATATTGGATTAGGTTGGATTGAATCCAATATCTGGTCCGTTGATGGAAGATTGTCCAGACACTAAATTAGACTGGTCCAAAATATTCATTGGATTGGATTGGACTAGGTCAATTTGTAATGGACTCACATTGGACTAGATCAGATTGGACCAAATCAAGTAAAATTGACACCCCTATGCATATCCATTATTTTTCTCGATGGTATGTTTCAAATATCTAAAGTTAGTTGAGTCAGAATCCAAAACTGAGTTAGGGGAAAGCTATAAATAAAGAAATTGAAATGACAAAGAAGAACAAGATATGTGAGTTGGTTAATAAACCCAAAGAAAAAGAAATAATTGGACTGATCGAAATGGGTTCACAAAATAAAGTTCAATGAAGATAGCTCAATCCAAAAGCACAAAGTAAGACTAGTGGCTAAAGGCTATGCCTGACAATTGGGGGTAGATTTCCATGAAACTTTTGCACTAGTTGCAAGAATAGAACAATTAGAATTGTTCTTGCACTTGCTGTTCAATTAAAATTGCAAGTGTTTCAATTTGATGTGAAATCAACATTTCTAAATGGAGATTTAGAAGAAGTTTATATTGAACAACAAGGATATGTGATAAAAGGAAAATAGGACAAGGTTTACAAGCTTCAGAAAGGTTTGTATGTATGGAAGCAAGCACCTCAGGCATAGAATAGCAAGATTGATAAATACTTCTATAAGAATGGATTCAGAAAAAGTCCAAATATGTCAAGAAGGAATGTATGCACAATTTTGTTCTTGTTTGTCTTTATGTTGATGATTTGATTTATACAAGTAACAGCCCAAAATTGTTGAATGAATTCAAATTAAAAATTATCAAGGAATATGAGATGATTGATTTGGGGTTATTGAGATACTTTATTGGGATTCAAGTGAAGCAAAGAAAAAGTGAAATTTTTATATCCCAAGAGAAGTAAGTTGATTTATTAAAAATGTTTCATATGTCAACTTGTAAACCCCTAGCTATTCCTATGGCTATCAATGAAAAGTTGTCAAAGGAGGATGTAATAGAATTGGTAGATGCATCAATCTATAGAAGCCTTGTTGGTTCTTTGATTTTTTTCACCAACACAAGGCCAGATATTATTTTTGCTATGAATATTGTTTCAAGATACATGAACAAGCCAAGTAAAATTCATTTTGGGGCAGCAAAGAGAATACTTAAATATGTGAAAGGAACTAAAAACTTTGGGCTGAAATATGAAAGTGAAAATGAATGCAAGTTAGTTGGATTTTTAAATAATAATTGGGCTAGTTCCATAGATGATCAAAAAAGAACAGTTGGATACATTTTTTCTCTGGGAAGTAAAATGATCTCTTAATCATCCAAGAAGCAAAATATTGTGACACTTTCTTCAACTAAAGTAGAATACATTTTAGCCACTAGTGCATCTTGCGAAGTAATTTGGCTTAGAAGACTTTTAGAAGACATTCAATTTGTGCAAAATAGCCCAATTACAATCTACTATGACAACACTTCAACTGTTGTAATAACCAAAAATCCAGTTTTTCATGGAGGAATAAAACATATTGAGTTGAGACAACACTTCATTAAAGATTCAACTAAGAAAGGAGAGATTGAAATGTTGAAGTTCATCAAGATTGAAAATCAACATGTTGATATCTTCACCAAGCCCCTAGCTTCTGAAAAAATTTTGCATTTTAGATCTCTAATGAAAATTACAAATTAAGAGTAGGTGTTGAAAAGTAAAGTAGTAATTTTGTAATTTTCCTTTATATATTGTCTTTTATATTAAGTGAGTTGCCTTGGGACTTAGTGTCAAAAGTGATGAAGGGAAATTTGGCCCGACCTCGCTTGCCACTTCAACACTTCGCTTCCAATGCACCAGGCTGATCAAACGTACCTGACACCAAGGACGTCCGTATCCAAGGGCGCCGCACCTTACTGATTTGTGATCTGACACCTGACAGCCGCACTTCAAACGGCCTCCTGCTACCACCACCTGCAACCGTCGCTACTAGCCGTAGAGACGGCTCCGACAAAAGGAGCAGTGGCGGTTCTGTCCGGCCAGAGGAAATGACATCCGAACTGGCAGGAGTTCAGAAGTAATCATGCCCGATTTGACGGAAGCCTGGAAGTGAGTGCGCGAGGTGATTATAAAAGGCTCCTACCTCCCAGGAACGAGGTATGCTAACTTTTGCGCTATCTGGTCTATCTTGCCTTTGAAAGACTCTAACTTGAGCTTCGGAGCCCTTACGCCGGGTTCTCCCCGGAGCTTCTCTTTTCCTTCCGTTTTTGGTCCCTGCCACTCAGTTCAGAGGCAAGATCGTTGATAGCTAAGATCGGCCGGATTGTTCATCATCAAAAAGTTCTAGACGGTAAAAGTAAAACTCATTTTTATATCTTGTAATTTGAAACATTTTGTAACAGAGAAGAAGCAGCAAAGACAAAAGTAAAACCCAGAACCATAAATTGGTTTTTCATCTTCTTTTCTTGTTCTCGTAATTCTATATTCATTTTTTCTTCTACTGATTTTTTAGTTCTTTGATTTTTACCACCACACTTCCATTGCTCCAACAAATTACATGCATTACTTGAAGTGCCCATACTCGATTAGACGTCAATTCATTATTGAATTTTCCAACAAAACAGGAGTAATACATTAGAGGGCAATTGACCATGTAGCATAGACGTTACAAGCAAGTGAGCAACTCTATTTCCTTTTCGTGGAATGAAGGAGATAACCGTGTCACGGAAACAATGCAGTAGCATCCTGCAATTTGCTATCACAGTATGCAAATGCCCAACGAGGAGTCTGACAGGAGTGATATTACCGACTACGCATTCCCTTCTAACCAAATTGATCAATATTAAGATGTGAAGCCAGCAAAGAGACCTTTTCGACAAGACATTGCTGCTTTGATATTCTAGGCCTTCAATACAACTTCTTGAAAGCCGAGTAGGCAAACTGCTTTATCAGTCAAGACCCGAAAGATAAAGGCATTGATTCCAGTCCGCTGGATTCTCCACATCTTCAATCTTAGCTTTAACCGGTTCATTTTCACCCGGGTGGAGTCTTCTATTTTTGAACCTCATAATCAAATCCTCTATTTGGGGGGATGGGAGTGACATGATCATACGTAAAGGGTAAATCAGAAACTTAGTGAAAGAAGATGAAAAAACAACTCACCCACTACACCAAAAAGTATTTATATTGTTGTTTTGATCTCAAATTAGCCCCTGTTTGGGGCTAAGTGTTATTTCGTAAGCACTTTTTTTTTTTTTTAAAAAAAAAAAAAAGCTCTTATCTAGATGGTTGGTAACAGGAAAGTTGATCAAAAAGTTGTCAAGCACGAAGAGCCCACCATTCCTTTCACCAAATGGGGGCCCATTATGGAAGACCTTAACTGAGTAATATATGGCCCATCAGGCCATCACCCACCCACGCGCATACGTTCAGCTTATTAGGGGTGCCCACGCCTAAATTTTAAATCGAATCGATAGCACTGATTTTTGAAAAACCGGTAACTAAAACTAAAATTGAATCAAAGCCGATTGGTCAACTGATTTATCGATTCATCGGTTTAGTTTGTTGTCGATTTTTTGGTTTTTTATTTTTATAAAATATATTATAAATAAATATATAATAAAAATTAAAAATACATATAAAATATTATATTATAAGTCATAAATATATATTCATTTATAATATATAGATAATATAATATACATATAAAAATATATAATATGCATTGATATTATATACATCAGATAAATCAGATAAAGTCCAAATGGGAAATAAAATCCTAAAATAACTAGAGGATAAACTACTAATGTAACTAGGAAACTATCAATAAGATAAACACTCGACTGATATATTAGAGTCCTTCTAGTATTTTAACTTATCTCGCTGATACACCCCCTCAATCTTAATGGGTGTGAAGACACATTAAGTTTGGATTGAAGAAGATGAAACCGAGAAGAAGTTAAACCCTTGGTGAAGACATCAGTGATTTGATCAGATGAACTAATGTGTTTGATGCAAAGTAATCCACAAGCAACCTAATCTCGAATGAAGTGAAAATCAACCTTAACATGCTTTGTGCGAACATGATAGATTGGGTTGGCGGCAAGATAAGTAGCGCTGATGTTGTTGCACCAGACGGCAGGAGGAGAAGAGAGAGAGATGCCTAAGTCAAAGACAAGGGACTGCAATCACATGATTTCAGCAGTGACTTCTACAAGAGCACGGAACTTAGCTTCTGTTCTGGACTGAGCAACGGTAACTTGCTTGTGAGCTCGCCATGAGGCAAGGTTCGCTCCAAGATACACTTCATAGTCGCCTGTGGAGCACCGGTCATCAAGGCAGCCAGCCCTATCAGTCACAAAAACCAACAAGAGAAGTGGGTGATGCGGTGCTGAGGTGGAGAACATGAACAATAAAGCCTTTGAGGTAGCGGAGGATGCATTTGACGAAGCTCCAATGGACATTAGTGGGGTTTTGTTGGAACTGACAAGCTTTATTGATAGTAAACGAGATGTCCAACCTGGTGAGAGTGGCATACTGTAGTGCTCAAACAAAACTTCAATACTTAGATGGATCAGCCAGTGGTGGGACATCAACCTTGGAGAGAAAAGTTGGATGGAACTGGAGTTGAGATTGGTTTAACGCCATCATTTTGCACTTCAGTAGAAAATCGAGTAGATGTTTCTTTTGGGAGAGGCATATACCAGTAGCAGTGTTGGTTTCTTCGATGCCTAAGAAAAAGTGCAGTGAATCAAGATCTTTGAAGGTAAAAATATCAACTAGAGAGTGAACAAACTGAGAGAGAGCTTCATAAGTGCTGGCAGTAACTAGTAAATCATCAACATAAACCATAACAATAATTTTAACACCATACTGATTATAAATAAAGAGAGATGAATCAGCATTGGAGGGAACAAAACCAAAGTCTACTAGGGTGGATCCCAGTTTATGGAAGCAGGCACGAGGGGCTTGTTTGAGCCCATGGAGTGCTTTCTTTAGTTTACACATATGTGATGGATATTGAGGGCTAATGAACTCTTGAGGTTGTTTCATATATACTTCTTCACCTAAATCCCCATATAAGAATGCATTGTTAATGTCAAATTGTTGAATTGGCTAGTTATTTGCAAGTGGAATACTAAGAACCACGCTAATGGTAGCAGGCTTTATTATAGGGCTGAAAGCTAAGTGTCACCAACATCGATCCCCTCCCATTGGGAGTATCCCTGTGCAACAAGTCTGACTTTGTACCTTTGAAGAGAACCATCGGTATTATACTTCAAACTATATACCCATTTGCAACCAATAATATTCATATGAGGGGAGGGGAGAACTAGGACCCATGTACCATTATGCATAAGTGCATCAAATTCATCACTTATAGCTGTCCGCCATTCTTGGTGTTGAATGGATTGGGAGTAGCTCATGGGTTTAGATGGTGCAGAGGAGGGTGAGAGTAAAGCATGAGGAAGAGGGTGGTGCATAGACTTCTAAACAGGGCGAGAAGCATGCACGGTGGAGTCAATAGAACAAAAACGCAAAGGGAGAGAAGATATGGACTTGATGGAGGGGTAGAAATAGTGTTTGATGAAGGTGGTGTAGCTAATGGTGACTCTGAAGGAGGAGCCGAAGAAGGAAAAGTAAGAGGTGGAGGAGCAATGATGGTTGTACCTGGGTTAGTGTAAGGAGGAGAAGAGGATGGACTCAATGCAAAGAGGAAGGTGCTCTCTTTGAAGACTACATCCTAAGTGATGATAATTCGCTTAGAGAGAGGATTGTAGCACAAATATCCTTTGTGATGAGATTGTAGCCAAGAAAAATATGTTGAGTAGAGTGATAGTCAAACTTGTGAGAGTTGTATGGTTGCAGAAAGGGGTAACATGCACACCCGAAAGTTTTAAGAAAATTGTAGTAAGGGGGTGTGTGGAAAAGTGCTTCATGAGGAGAGGAATTACCCAAAATAGGAGTGGGGAGTCTGTTGATGAGATAAACAACGGTGTCAACAGCATAGCCCCAGAAAGAGAATGACATGGACGCATTAGAATCAGGGCAAGGGTTGTTTCAATAATGTGACGATACTTGCGCTCTGGAGCACCATTTTGAGCATGAGTTTGAGCACAAGAAAGTCGATGGTCAATATCACATTTTGCAAAATGGGAGGAAAAAGTATGGTATATTCACCCTCCAGTCGGATTGACATTGCTTAATGCAACAAGAGAAGAGATTTTCAGCAAGCGTTTAAAAGCGCAAAAAGATAGAGAAAGCATCGGGTTTGTGGCAAGACGATAGACCCATGTAAATCTGCTAAAATCATCCATAAAAATAATGTAGTAACAATAACCATTAACGGAAAAGGTCCCCAAATATCTGAATAAACCAAATCTAAGGGCTGCTGAGAGAATTCATGAACATTATTACAAGGAAGCCGATGGCTTTTGGACACTAAACAATGATGACAAGAAGAAAAAAAAACTAGTTTAATAAGGTAAACTAAAAGAGGAGGGAACATTCTAAACATCAGTGAACACCATGTCCATGCAAGCATACCAAGAATGAATATATATATATATATATAAAATAAATGTTATAATTTATATAATATAAAATGTTATCTATAATATGTATTATAGGCATAACAATATGATATATTTATATATAATATATAATATAATATAAAATAATAATTTTTGAGTAGTGGACCTTTTTTTTTCGTTCAGAACTCTTTTAGCCCTTATGTTTCTCAACAATTCTGGTTTGTTTTATTACTTAAGACAATTACTAGGAAAATTAAGAAATGAGAAATTCATTCATGTTCCTTCCTTTTATTTGCAACCAAACACAACCTAAATCTATGAATAAAATAATTGTGTTGAATAATAATTGCTATATTATTCTTTCTATATAGAGAATAGAGAATAAACTAATAATTTGTACTCATCATACCTCATATGCGTCATGAACAACCAATATTTTTTTAATATGTAATTATGATTTCCTACATTTTCTAATATCATTTTTTATTTTTTTTTACAAATTGTGTTTTTTATAATTTCTGATTTCTTTTGTTTTTGAGACATGTCTTTTTGGGTTTTTACGAATTTGTATGTTTTTTTTTGTATTTTATGCATTTTTTGAATAGAAATCTGTTTTTATGAATTTTTGTGCTTTCTGATTTTTATGATATTTTCTTACTTTTTTGTGCTTTTGGGGTTTTTATGAAATTTTATTTTTTTCCTGAAATTCATAGAGTATTTTTATAAATTATGTGAAATACTTTTAATTTGTTTGTTTTTTCTAAAATTTCCGATTTTTATGTAATTTCTACAATTTGTTCTCGAAAATATATGATTTTTTTGTATTTTTTTCTAAAATTTCTATATAAAATATATGGTTTTAAGAATTTTTTAGTTTTTTTCTGAATCTTCTTATTTTTTGGCAATAAAAAAAATCTTTTTATGTTTATTTCTTTGCAATTTCTGATATATATTTTGCTGAAATACATGCAATTTTTATAATTTTTCATAATAGCTACATGTTTTGACAACTTTTATACAAATGAGCAACTGGGGAATGCGTATTAACCTTTAAAACAGATAGCAGATTGAGGAAAAGTGTTGAAATCCCAAACGGCAGGGTGTGTTTCTCCCCCAATAAAGTTCTGCAGGGTGCTAGGTGTCATGAGTAGGGCTATTAATGGACCGGATATTGGTATTGGTCCAATCCGATCTGGTCCCGTATAAGTCCAATATAGATGGATCAGGTCTCCCCAATCCAATCCGATATTGACACCCGTACATTGGTTCAATCCAATCCATTACAAATGAACTATTAGGCCTAGATTATCTTATGCCAATGGAACTAATGATCATTAGGTCTAGTTTAGTCCAATACAATATGTCTTAATGGAGTTGGAGTTGTGAGGCCAATTGAAGACCATGCAGGACAGCGAGAAGGCCATAGCTTCTGCCTCTAAAGGGGAATTCACCCAAAGCTTCTATTAATTCTCCATTCGAATCTCTTATCATCACCCCTACTCCATCTTTGTTTAAACAAAAGACCCCATTGAAAAATCCAGTATTAAGGGGACGTAACAAATTAAAAGGCCACCTTTTGTTAAGAAAGCATTTGATGAAGATAAATCTTTTTTAGAGATGGTTAAGCTTTAAAATGTTTATGTTGGTTCATAATCAACTAAATATATATAGGCAATTGGGCTAGCTAGCCGATCTTAGTTATTCAAAAATATTATGGCCGGCTTAAATAGAGGTGGATATGTGGTGGGGGCTATACAAATATCATGCATCTAAACAAATCAATGTATGTTATATATTACATATAACATATATTTATATATGACATGTACTATAGAGTCAAGTTCAGGTTGGGCCAGGTTGGTTAAAGAGTCAATCCTAACCCAATCCAAAATAAAGTTGAGTTCATGAATTTCAACCTTAATCCTAACTCAAACATCAACCCAACCCAACCCAATTTTTTTCGGGTTGAATTAGGGTTGGGTTCAGGCCAACCCCGGCTCAAGTTGCAGCTTTAGATTTCATGATTGATTTCCCCGGCATAAACCTAAGTTGGTTTTCTGATACACTTGTCAATGAAGCTTACATACGTTGCATTGTAGTAATGACACTGGATCCATTCTGACTCAAATCCAAGGCTAGCTAATTCTACAAATTATTCATCAAATTTGAGAGCAAAAATAAAGAAAACATAATCAATAAATAGAGAATCCAACTTTATGCAATTTATGGTTGAGTTAAAAAGAACATATAGCATCTGAATATACCTTGAGTTGGAATGTTTCCTTCCAAATAGTTTCTACTAAGAGACAGATTCTTGATGAATTTTAGGGCACCCAAAGACGCAAAATGGTGTTATTGAAGTATATAATTCCCACTTCAGTCGAGGACCTCCAACTTTTTTAGTCTACTCAACGGTTCCAAGTCTTCAAGAATTAAAAAGAAAATTATACATATGAATTGAAGATCGATATGCAGGGATAGTCAAGTAAGAATTGAATGGCAGATGGTGGGTGTCATACTAGGATGACGAAGATGTATGTCATCATAAAATCTTTTGGGTTGGAACTGTACTTGATATGGATTGGTAGTATCATAGTCAGGTCATAATGAGAGATTTGTGGTATTTTATATAAGTTTTTTTTTAATAAAAATAGAGATTGCATTCATGGTTTTCAAAATCGGATCGGATCGGATGGTCGGACCGGAAAAACCAGGAATTGGTCAGGTGATTGGTTCCGGTTTTCCCCAAAACTGGATTTTTCATAAAAACCATTGATTTTGGTTAGTAAATCGCTGACCCGAGCGATTAACCATTCGAACGGTTTTGGCCGGTTTTAATTTTTTAATTTTTTTGTCAAAACGGGCCGACCATTTGGTTTAAACGATCAGACCATTAGACCTGATAACCGGACCCCTGACCGGTCGGACCAGTTGACCCAAGAATCGGTCAGGTAACTGGTTCCACTTCACCCTAAAACTGTTTTTAGACAAAAAACTGTTGATTTGGTCAGTGGCCTGGTGTACTAGGCAATTAAACCATAAACCCGTCAACCTGAACAACGGTTTTTGGATTTTTTTTATTTTTTTATTTTATTTTTAATTATTTATTTTTTAAAATCAAAATGGATCATCCATTCAAATCAGACGGGTTGGACCATTTGACCCAGGAACGGTGGCCAAAACGGTTCTGTGTCTAGTCTGGTTTTTAAAACCTCGATTACAGTTCCCCTATTGATAGTATTGTTTTTGTTACAAAATTTACAATTTAGGCATAAATCTTTACCATGTGTATCACCCAATTAATTAATTAGAGGGCATTCTACAACGTGAATTGTTTCTGTTATTAGCAGTTCCGAAAATAAATCAAAACCATCTTATTAAAAAATAGATTGTTTTCAAAACAAGAACACAAAAAATATGTTCTTGGTTGTGTATTTGTTTTCAAAATTGAAACCAAAAAACACGTTCTCGAGATTCTGATTTTAAAAACATATTTTCATCAGGTTATTCAATGCCATGTTCTATAAATCATATAATCTTTACACTAATAAAATTTGTTTTTGTTTCAAAAACAATTATTTTGATGGTTCTAAAAACATGTATTATTATTATTTTTTTTTGAAAGGGTAAATTACAGATTACTATCATATACTTAATTTGGGGGTAGTGGCAATCAATAATGTTTGTTGATAATATAATATTAATCGATGAAATTAGCAAGAATTAAATGCAAAATTAGATTTATGGACAAATACATTAGAAACAAAAGGCTTTAAAATAAGTAGAACTAGAACAGAGTATATGCAATGTAAATTATTTAATGATAATAGGAGTATAAACTAGGATACACATAGGATTGGAGACCAATGTGACCTATTTCAACGAACTTGGTCCCATAATTCATATTAAAGAAGAGATTGAAGAGGATGTGACTTAGAGAATTAGAGTAAAATGGGTAAAATGGAGAGGGTGCAGTTGGAGTCATATGTGTAGCGTGTAGGTAATTACCACTTCTGACTAAAGGAAAATTCTATAAAATAGTTGTGAGGCCAATTACATTGTATGGAGTAGAGTGTTAGGCACTTAACTGAGGTGGTTTGGTCATGTGCATAGATGGCTATCTACAACACCTACTACAAGGACTTGGAAATAAGTATTAAGAAATTATTTAAGCACCCACAGTTTGATGATAGATATGACATTGAATATAATGAAAACTGACCGTATATAGTTTTTATGCAAACAGTACCTTCTTCTAATTAAGGGTGATCTAAATTCAATTTCATTATAATTGGACCGGAAATGGATCCAAAATATATATACAAAAGAGCCATAGGCTCAAGTTTCATAGGAATTATTTCAATTCATTTTTATTCATAACATTCAACTTCAAAGTAATTTTTGTTCATTTTATTAAAATGTTTGGTTTGAAGGAAAAAGTAGGGAAAGGAAGGGACCTACCTTTCCCTTCCTTTGCCTAAAGCACCCATAGTTTGATGATGGATATAACAATGAATATAACGAAATGGTGAAACAGGACTCATGTAACTGACCATATATAATTTCTATGCAAATAGTACCTTCTTTGATCCAATTAAGGGTAATCCAAATTCAATTTCATTATAATTGGATTGGAAATGGATTCAAAATATATATACAAAAGAGTCATAGTCTCAAGTTTCATAGAAATTATTTCAATTCATTTTGTTCATAACATGCAACTTCAAAGTAATTTTTAATTCATTTTATTAAAGTGTTTGTTTTGAAGGAAAAAGTTAAGGAAAGGTGGGGAAATCTATACATTTTATCTTTCTTTCTCTATTTTTTCCTTCAAATCAAACACAGCTCAAAGGTAAAAAAGATTTAAGCATACAAATTTTCATAAATTGACTTAAGCATATCCTCGTTTCTTCTCCTCTTATTAACCTCTTTTAATGTTTTAAAAAATTTGTTTAACCCTTTGGAAATAGTCCTGTTTTGAAACAACATAACTTGATTGGTCAAGGATCTTGCTCTCTTTTAAATGCTATTCAATATCCTATTGTAATGTGAATTTGATTTGAATATGATATAAATCTGGTTGAATTTTTTATCGAGGAGTCACATCCTATCCCCCATACTAGTGAACTTTAATAAAGAAATCCTTTTCTTAAAAAAAAGAAATGGATCTAGGTATATCCATTTTGATTGACCTTTTAAAGCCGCTCACCAATGTAATAGATAGTTAGTAGTTAGACAGGACCTCAAAAATTGCATAATCCCATAAGAAATGCCACCAGCAATATTATATAATTCATAAACAACTCTAATAATCCAAACCACGAAATTTGTAGGTTTTAACCTTAACATTTTCAAAAGCAAAAACCAATCCAACAGGCTTAATAGGAATGGCCTTGAAGGAACTCTGCCTCCCAAATTGAGCCTAATAGAATAGTTTGAAGGGTTATTTATTAAAACAACCCTCTAGTTTCACGGATTTACTTAAACTTATCTTATTGTTTTTCAATTTATTAAAACACTCCCTATAGTTTGTTATCTATTTGCTTAATAGATATTTCACTAAGAAGTATCTGTTTTGCCATTTGAAAATAGTAACATGATCGCCTAAACTGAGTGGAGAGTGTTTAAGGGCATGGGCTCATGATTTTTTTTCTAAAAGTACCCCTAACATTTCTTTGTACAAAAAAAAATGAGCAAATAGAGCCCAATATAGTGGTTGTCTATCTTATCAGGGGTAAAAGTTGTATTTTTCAATTTTCTTTTCTTTTGATTAATTTTTTTCAAATGGACATTAAAGTCAAAACTGTCATTTTCCACTATCATCTATAGAAAGGTTGATTAAGTAAATCAATTGCAAACTATAGGATTTACTTACAAACTATAGGGGTGTTTTAGTAAAACACAAACTGGTAAATTTTAGTAAACCCATGATTGGAAATGACCTTAGTTTAAATAAAGATGGAGCCGCTGATTGACTCTATTCACTTTTTCAGACTTTTGTAAATTGAAGAACCTCGAAATCTTGGACCTTAGTAGGAATGGCCTTGAAGGAACTCTGCCTCCATGTTTCAACAATTTGACATCTCTTTGGATGATAGATCTCACTTACAATCAATTCTCAGGGAAAATTGAAGAACCTCGCTGAAGAATATCCATATTGGGTTCCACGTTTTAAATTGAAGAAGCTCTCATTAAACGAGTTCMCTGTGGGGCGGCCACAATGTCCCATAGTGCATCCTCGCCGTGTATTGAAAACATCTCTCCATGACAATATCAGATCCAATGGTGTCATCATCGGGAGATGTTCCCAATACAAGGTGGGAATGCGCTATGGGACATTGTGGGGCACCCCGTCGAGGGGCGCAGATCTGAACTCTCATTAAACAACTGCAAGCTAAACAATCTCAGTGGTGTTTTACCAAAACAATTCACTATTGGAAGTGCTAATATTAAGGAATAGCACATTAACAGACCAGTTTCATCTACCATCCATTAATACTTTGGTGAATGCAACTCACATAGACATCTCGGACAATTACATTCAAGGAAAGCTTCAAGACAATATTGGTGGAATACTTCCAAATCTGGGGTATTTAAATCTATCAAGAAATGCATTTAATGCATGGTGAGATTCCTTCCTCAATTGGTGACATGAGCGGATTGTGGGCTTTAGATTTTTCTTATAATAACTTCTCCGGAGAAATACCAGAGCACTTAGCCAAGGGATGGATCAACTTGGGAATCTTGAGCCCATCAAACAATAGTTTGCATGGCCAAATATTTCCAATGTATTTTAACCTAACTTCCTTGTTATTTTTGGCTGTGGACAACAATCAGTTTTCAGGGAATATCTTAGATGGGTTATCTAAATGCACCCAACTAAGCATATTGGACATGAGCAACAACCAAATATCAGGCAAGATTCCTAGCTGGTTTCTCAACTTTACTTCTTTGGATACGCTTGTCATGAGAGATAATCTTTTAGATGGCCAATTCCCAATTGGATTTTCAAGTATTCAGTTTTTGGACCTTTCTGGAAACCAATTTTCATGCTCTATACCATCTTCTCCAGAATTAAATTACATGCATTTGCAGAGAAATCGATTCACTGGATCACTTCCATCATTGCTCCTCAACAGCTCATCTTTAATGTCACTAGACTTGGGATATAACAACTCTGGTGGCATTCCTAGTTGGATTGGAGAGCTCTCTGAACTGCGAGTTCTTTTGTTGAAAGAAAATAACTTTAGTGGTCCAATTCCAGAACAGTTGTGTCAATTAAACAGGACTCTTTTCATGGATCTTTCCCTCAACAACTTTGTTGGGTCAATACCCCAATGCCTCAATAACATTAGTTTTGGAAGGATAGATGATATGGAGTATCCATTTTACCCAAGATACAGTGGTGACTGGTGCGTGAAGATAATATTTTTGGTGGATATTATGAGCGCGTACAAAATGGATTTTCTCAGGATCATGTAGATGACTACTTGGAGTTCACAACAAAGAGGAGGATCAGCTATTAGTCTATTACACATTCAATTCTCAATCAGGTTTCAGTATTGGATTTATCTTGCAACCACTTGACAGGCAAAATCCCTTCTGAAATTGGAGACCTACATAAAATAATTGCACTCAACTTATCACACAATTTCTTGACAAGATCAATTCCTAAATCCTTCTCAAAATTAAGACACCTGGAGAGTTTGGACCTTTCCTGCAATAATTTGAGTGGAGAAATTCCTCCACAACTAATTGAGCTCCACTCTTTAGCAGTCTTCTCTGTGGCTTACAACAACTTATCTGGTAAGACACCAGATATGGAAGCGCAGTTTTCAACATTTGAGGAAAGAAAGCAGCTATGAAGGCAATCCTTTTCTTTGTGGACCTCCACTGCAGAAGCAATGTACTGGTATTATAAAACAAAGGTCGATCTTTACCAGATGGAGTTAAGGGAAAAGGTTATGAAGAAGTTGATTTGACTGCTTTCTCTGCAAGTTTTGCAGCTTCATACATAACGTGCTTGTTGGCATTAGCATCTCTTCTCTACATCAATCCTTACTGGCGAAGGATGTGGTTTCATCTCATTAATGAAGGTATATTATTCATTCTATGAATTTATTACACATACTGTGCGAAAGATGTGTCATCCTAAACGTATTAACTAGCAATTTATGTGTCTGCATGTGAATGAACAGGAGAGTTCTTGTTTAAGTTGAGTCAGACTCTTCAAGTCTTTTGTTTCATGATGAAATATTTCATTCTGCTTGTTTCTCACCTTCATGAAAACCTCTGAACAATATTTTCAAGTTTTGCTAGGGAAGATCTTAATGGAAAGCTCAGAAATCCCTGTGGATCCTACCTAATATGTAAACCAATGAAATTTCTGAATTCAACAATTACAATTCCAGTGCACAAACTGGTTGATTACCGATATTCAACAAATGCTTATGAGACATACCTGACCAACTCTCAAGTGCAAATTAAAGACTTCTGATTACTATTAGTTTTTTTTTTTTTTTTTAAATCTTTTTCGGAGTATCAACTAGGACTAACATCTATGGTGTCAGTGTATATAGATAGATAGATACAGAATGAGTATGACTTAGACTCAGTAGCCCGTCAACCTTATCAAACCTTCTACAAACCAATTCAACGAATACTAAATGGATGTAATAAATTAATCTATTGTGTTCATCCAGATCTCCCTGAAATATGTCTACCCAGTTCATCAAAAAGAAAACATTTGCATCACTACACCCACCCACTCTAGACCTCAGAAATAATACTGGGATCAATAATAAAGCAAAAGCTAGACAAGTACTGTACTAATTTATGGACATAAATAAAAAATGGAGTGCTAGTGTGCTTCATCTTTCACTAATAATAAAAAAATCATGAACTGTATCTCATTGACAAAAATCTATACATAGCACAAAGAATTCTTATTGTTCAACATAACAATATAATTCAAATAAAATGCAACGATTATAATTAAAAAAAAAACAAGACCCTGTACTAGGAGTTTAATGGGAAAGACCGGCCAAATCAAAAGCTCTTGACACAGCCTTGGACCAAGATTCCAGTTTCTTCATCCTTTGTTCCTTGTCTAATTTGGGACTGAAAATTGTGGGCTTTCCTGCTCTCTCTGCAAAAATGACATCTTCTGTCCATAACCCCACAGCTATTCCTGCAGCATAAGCTGCCCCAAGTGCAGTTGTCTCTACATCAGCTGGTCTCACCACTGGGCTTCCCAATAAGTCAGCCTGCAAATCATTAATATATCAAAATTATGGAAACAATTCTATTTACAGAAGATCTCTTACTCAAAACCAGGGAAGCAAAACTTTGAGACAAAATGGTGGTTCAATCTAGTAATCTGTACTTGGCAAAGGGCTTCTCACGCCAATGAGACCTGTCTACACTCAAGCATCACAGACCCAGAAAGAAATGGTGTTTCAATCTAGTACTAATGTCATCATTCACAAGAGCTCTAAAGCAGGCCTCATCAATGGCACCTAGTAGCTGAAGATACAACAGTAACCGTCTTTCATGATGAAATTCAAACAAGAAAGCAACAGAACAGAAACAAAAAACAGATAAAGAGTTGATCAATAGATCTATGAAATAGACAAACAGAGTCCACTCAACAAAGACATGCCTGCGTTTGTTTATGGCGTAAACTTCATCAATGTAAAAGTACATCAATGGAGTTCAACACCAATGGGTTTAAAACTAATGAACCGTTCGAACCTTTTTAAAGTGTGATAATCAATGTAAAACTCAACCGATGGGGAGGGAGGTCCTTATTTACACTGAAAACAAATGTGTGAAAATAAGGATCGGGAGTGGAGTTCTACACTGACTGAAAACAAACGCGGACAAATGCGAACAGACGATGGAGCTTTACATCGATTTGCATTTACACTGAAAACAAACAGAGCCTTAGTAGAATCCACACACCTGAATCTGCATCAAGAGGTTGTTAACTGTTGCACCACCGTCCACTCTAAGCAAGAACTCCCCCTTGTCATTCTTGAACTCACCCTCATCTCCTACATCCTTGTGCATTGAATCCAACACATCGTTTACCTGGAAGCACACACTCTCCAGCACAGCTCGAGCAATGTGTGCCTTGCTTGTAAACCTTGTGATCCCAAGGCACACCCCACGAGCATCTTCTCTCCACCACGGTGCAAACAACCCATTAAATGCCGGCACAAAATAACACCCCCCACAATTATCTACCTTCCCTGCCAGCTCTTCAACCTCCTCTGTGCTCTCAATCAGTTCAATGCCGTCTCTCAGCCACTGAACTGCGTCACCAGCAGTAGCTATCGAGCCTTCCAAAGCATAATACGTTCGAGCAGAGGGGCCTAACTTGTAAGCAATGGTGCTGAGGAGCCCATGAGATGACCTAACGATGCTCTCACCAGTGTTCAGTAGTATAAATACACCACTGCCGTAGGTGCTCTTGGCCTCTCCTCTCCGGCACGCCTGCCCCAGCATGGCTGCCTGTTGGTCTCCTAGGCTACTGGCGATTGGAACACCAGAAATTGGCCATCCACTGGCTATATTTCCGATGATTTCAGAATTACTGATGATCTTGGGCAGGATAGTAATGGGTATTCCCAAGGTATCCAGTGTGGCTTTATCCCAATCAAGAGTTCTGAGGTTCATGAGCATGGTTCGAGATGCATTCGAGACGTCAGTCACATGCAACCCAGTCATCTTGTTGTGTTTTCCGTCTTCACCATCGCAACCTCCTGTCAGATTCCAGATCAACCATGTGTCGATCGTTCCAAACAGAGCATCCCCTGTATTCACAGCGTGCTTGACAGCGGTGACATTTTCCAACAGCCATAGGAGTTTAACTGCGCTGAAGTAAGTGCTGATGGGCAAGCCACAGGTCTCTACAAAATGGGTTCTTCCCCCTGGTAAGTCTTCTTCCAATCTCCTGAAAACAATCGCAAAATAACAAAACCCAGATTCTAATTGAAAATTATAAGACATGGAAGACATGGGCCTTCTTTAAAATCTCAAATTAACAACACGCGGAAAGCTTCCGCCAAAACTGGGAACAGAGAATGGGAAAGAAGAAGAGAATGGAATAAGAAATGTAAACCTGCAGATTGAACTGGTCCGAACGTCCAACCAGACTATGGCGTTATAAAGAGGGCAACCAGAGGACTTGCTCCAGACAACCGTCGTCTCTCTCTGATTCGTGAGGCCGATCGCTTTCAATCCTTTTTCCACATTATGGCCATCCACTGTCGCCTTATCAATGGCCTTCTCCATGCAAAGACGGACACTCTGCAGAATCTCCATCGGATTGTGTTCTACCCAACTAGCCAAACAACAACAAAAACAGAATCAATATGAATACAAAATCAGAGTTTTAGAAGAAAAGATCGATCCCAGAAAAAAAATAAAAACGAAAAAAATGATCTTCACAGAGAAAAACAAATGCATGCATGATTACCCATCTTCGCAGCAGAACTGAGTGAACTCAATCTGATGAGACGCGACAGGCCTACATGACTGATCGTAGATTATAAATCTCGTGCTGCTCGTTCCCTGATCAACCGACCCAATAAAAACCTCCTCTTTCTCCATTTCTTTGGGATTTTTTACCGAATTAGATCCACTCATCCTCCCCCCTCAAAAGCCTATGAAACAGTAACACCAAGGAACAGAGGAAAAAAACACAGAGCAGACCACAATTGACGTGAGAGCGAATGAACGTCAACAGGGAGAAAAGCTTTTACATATTTGAATGGAAAAGGATTTTATTACAGAAAACAAAAGAAGCTCCAAATCGTAATTAATGCGAAAGTAATAAACATATCGTTGAAATTAATTAGCTAATCTAAGCACTGGTTGGAGATTGTGAACGACATCTCCGACCGGACCCTCCGAGAAGTCGTTTATGACGTTGTTTACGGAGATCTTGGTCTGCTCAACCGGATCCCACTATCTCTAATGTCGAGCTTATTAGCCACGTGGACACTTTTGATATGTTTTCGCTCGAGGATGGCTTCCGTGTGACCCTCCAGGACCTCCCGGTCCAAGCAAGCTTATTTGAGTATTTGGACTCTTTTCTAGACCGGCCCAGCCCGCAAATTGTCGGGTTTGGGCCTTGGGCCAATACTTTGGGCCCTTGCAATATGCTTTCATGGATAACATACAGATTACTACCCTGTACTTTATGGGTGATGATACTTACCCCCCCTCCCCTCTAATTTTCATTTGCAACAAATAGTCAAATACCCTTATGAAGTTTCAGATTCCAACAATTTGCTCCTTCTCCTAGCATTCATCAATGACTTAAAAAATATTTTCATGTGACCGTCATGTGCTTATTAAACATTTCTTCCCAACAAAACACATTCTAACCCCCTATTAACATGATGTAACACCGCACATCGCAGAGATAGAAGGTCCCACTTTTTGTTGGTATGAGATCCCAATTCAAATTTCCAAACTATATTCCTTCCATAATTTTGTGGGATCATTTTGTTATTTCTCTTACATTTTTGGATAAACATTTTTATGATGTATATTTGTTCTTTCTCAAGGTGAGGGTTCTGTTCAAATAAGGCTCAAGAGAAAAGTGAGTGAAAAGGAGATAATGTACTTTGCCCTGCCCATTTTCATCATTTTTTAGTTGTTCTCATCTTTTCCATACAAATATCAAGAGAGCATTTTAATAAATTACTAGTGGGGACCTATGCAATGCACGAGATTTATTAAGCGAAAGATAATAATAAATAGAAAGGGTCATTTATTAAAATACCCTTTATAATTTCATGAATTTATTAAAATATATTTTATAGTTAGTATTTTACTAAAATACCATTTATAATTTACAATGAATTTAATCAATCTTTCATTAGATGACAATGGAAAATGACAGTGTTGACCTTAATACTCATTTAAATAAATTTAATCAAAAGAAAATAAAAATAAAAATACAATTTTTGCCTTTAATAAGACATGAGCAACCACTCTATTGGTTATATTTGGTCAATTTTATTTTATGTACAAAAAAAAAGTGTTAGGGTATTTTTGGAATAAAAAATCATGGGCTTAATGGCAAAACAAACACTCCTTAATGAAAGGTTGATTAAGTAAATAAGTTGTAAAATATATGAAATGTTTTAGTAAAATGAAAAGTATAAAGTTTAAGTAAATATGTAAAACTATAAGATGTATTCTAGTAAATGACTAATAGAAACACATAATTATTCATATTTTATATACTACTTTTGATAATTTTTTTAAAATACAAAAATAACAATAATTAATTTCAATTAGGTTTATTTATCAAACTAATGAAACCGACCAAAATCGAATGACCTAACCATAGATATATATATTAATATTTTATATTTTAACTATAATTTTTAATATGGAAAAGTGGGAAATTTCCCATATTTTTTAGTCTAAAACATTTTATATCATAAATCTAATTTTTAAATTTATTATTTAATAATTGCACTGTGATTTTTTAAATTAAATTTAATTTTTAAGTTTAAATATTTTGAATCGACTAACCAAACCAAAAAATTGACCCAAACCGATACAACTTCAGTGGGTCGGTTTTAATAAAAGGTTAGTCGGTTTCAGTTGACCAACTCCCCAACCTAACCAGGTCAATTTGGTTCGCCAAATAGCCTACGACTAAACCGAACCAACTAATGAACACTCATAATTTCAGCTCAGTTAATAGCCTCATCTATGATAAATAACAATAATTTAATCTCCAATAATTATTAAAAATTTATAGCAAAAATACATAATTATTGAAAATATATTGATAATGAAAAAAATATAATAATTACAATAAGTACTAAAATATATTAACTTAGTAAATAGTATAATCTCAAATTATACTTTAATCTCTAATAAATGTTAATTAATAATTTATAACAAAAATAGAATAAATACAATAAGTACAATAAATTAAATTTAAATTTTTTTGTTATTTGAACTTTATTTATTTAAAGCTATTACATATTATTAGATATTTGAAAAACATTTAAATTGGTAATCCAAAAAAACATAATTTAAATTGTTAGTACATAAATATAAAATTATTTTTTTTGTGTTTTTAATAAATATTTTGAAGTTATTATATAATTTTGTTAGAATATTTAAATAATTCTTAATTTTTTTAATCCAAACTTTCTTTAGATTGATATCGATAAAAAGTAGGGGAGAGGATAAATACGAATTAAAGATAATTTTGGAGAAAGTGGGAGAGGTAGTTTAGGAGAAATTTTAGGAGAAGAGATTATTGAGGTTATTGGGAAAGTGCGTCTCATTGGTTGCTTCAAAAATGACATGAAATTAAAAAAAATAAAAAATTCAGAAAAAGAGAAAATTATATATATATATATATATATATATAGTAGGGACCCGTGCGATGCATAGGAAAATCTTAAAGATTTAGTAATTTTATTTTTCACTTAATGTTGATTTATAAAAAATAATTATTGTTAATTGAATATGAACAAATATTTTTTAATAAATTTAGTTTTATTAGTAATTTATAGTAATTTTAATAATTTTTATTTTTTTATTATTTTTAAATGAAATTTTGCTTAATTTTAAATAAATAAAAATAATTATAAAAGCTAACATTTTTATTAATTCCACTAGTAATTAACAATTACATAGGAATGACAACAGGGTGGGTTCAAGGTAGGGCACCCTATTCCTTTCCCTGCTCCATAGTCAAGACACTCTACCCTATCCCTGCCCCGTCCCCAATGTCATGCGGGTTCAGGGGAAGGTAACCACTCCTCAATGTCGGGCGAGTTCAGGGGCAAGACACTCCACTCTTCATCAAGGATGGAGAATCCTCGAATTTCCCTGCCCCATCCCTAATATTTGGAGGGTTCAAGTAGAGGTGTAAATTGGGTCGTGTTGGGTCAGCACGACATGACCCGCATGTGGCCCGCACAAAGTGCGAGTCATGCCGTATTGGCCCACGAGGGGCCCCAGGCCGTGCCTCCCTCCTCTAAGATAATTTGGGGGGTCGGATCGGCATGGCCCACGGCTAGAGCCCGCACGGGCTCGTGCTTTGTCGTGGGTCGGGCTGGTCCATGGTCGGGCCTTGGGCCAAGCCATGTTGCACACCAAGCCAAGCTCAAATCAAGGCACCCACTTCTCGTCCAAGGTTTTTAAAATTGGATCGGATAGGGAACCGTTCTAGGGTTAAACGGTCTGACTGTTTAGTTCAAACGGATGACTCGCTCTGACAAAAAATAAATAAAATTAGAAAAACAAAAAAAAGGCCAAAAACTATTATCCGGGTTGATGGTTCGACCGCCCACGTCAGTAGTTTGCTAACCAAATAAACGGTTTTTGGATAAAAAGTGGTTTTGAGGTGAAACGATGTCCAGTTCCCAAATTTTCTGGTCTAACCATCTGGTTTAATCCAGATTTGAAAACATTGTCCCCGTCAACCCAATATTTAGTTTGATGATAGAAATTATCAAAATGATATATTGAGTATCAACCACATGGTAAATTTCTAAAAGTACACTAAATTGTCTTTAATATTCAAAAATGTAATTTTATGAAAATTTTGGAAAATTTATTGTACTTGTGTAATTTTGAAAATTTATTCAAATTTATTTAAATTTTTATTAAATAATTTATTTTCTTTTTAAATG